>PYSS01000081.1:0-140132 GCA_003049465.1 Magnaporthiopsis rhizophila | reverse complement strand
GGGGTCCACCGGCGCGCTTATATAATGGTCGTACTGGTCGTAGGAAGCCTTATTGTTAACCATATGCTGAATATGGGACGGCTAATCGTCGATCTCAGGTTTGGTCTTGTGTTGGAAGCAGTAGCGCATGTACAGTGCCTCGTCGGGGTTGTAGACCTCTCCATCATTATCATCCTCGGCGTCGTCGCCCTCGCCGTTGTAGAGGCCATCGTCGTCCTTTTCCTCATCGGGGCTGTTGACCTCCTCATCGTCATTGTCTTCCTCGGCACCGTCGCCCTCGGCGTCGTAGAAGTCCTCGTCGGAGCAGACGGCCTCGTTGTCGGCGTAGAGCTCGCCGCTGTGAAAGCACCTGAAGAGGCCGCCGCCGTCGCGGTCGATCTCGCTGCCGCAGGGCTCGTACTAGAGGTCGCCGAGGGCGCTGCGCAGTTCACGGGCGTCGAACCAGGCGCCGCTCGATTGCTCGCCCGCCTGCGTGCACCCGGCGGACCAGTTCTTGTGGATGCCCGTATTAGGGTGGATTTAAACCGTGCCCTGGGAGATGTCGAGGCGCGCGTTGGTACGCCTGGCGGCCGTGTTGCGGTCGCTGGGGGGCCGTCTGCGGTGGTGGTGCCGCCCTCGACCTGGCTATCGTGGTCGTGGCTGTGGTCTTGGCTGGCAAAGACCTTCTGCGTGGCAGGCTTGGTCGCCTGGTTGTCCTCCTACAGTGGTGGGACGCGACAAGCTTCCAGGCCATTACAATCTGGCAGGGTGACGGTGCACGGCTAAAATTGCCCCGCGATCTGTCCATTTACGCACTAGGCTGGCGCTGCGCCTAACGATTGGCTGGAAGCTGCCCAACCCCATCCTTGGAAAAATTATGGGCCCAATAGGCGGGACAACCTTAAAATCTCGATGCCCCGACAACCGATGCACAGCGCCTTGCGTTCCCCTCCGTCCTCATCGCCATGGCCCGCACACGGGCCCAGACAGCGGCCCAGAAGCCGCCCCATCGCCGGCGCCAAAGATTCAAGGTAATAATCACTCGCGGCGCCAGATGAAATTCTTTGTTAACAGTTGGCAGGAAAGCAGACTCTGGGCCCAATTCGAAGGCGCGGTCGCATCCAAGAGCAACCCGCTCCCAAGCGCGCCGAACGCAATCGGCCACGTCCCTCTACACTTGAAAAAACGCTATCTGCACAGGTAGGGCCTTCTATCCATGATTGTATCAAATTGTAACCTAACTGTTTACAGCAGCCACCAGTACCCGCCCAGAGTCGAGGCCACAAACGCCAGCAATCTGTCGACGACGCCCCCCAATACAGCTCCGACCCAGGCCACAAGCGACAGCGGACATCCTATACACCCCCTGGTGGGAGCACGTTCGGCGAGCCAGCGATTGGTAGCGGCGACCCCACACAGATTGACCCGATTGCTCTCTCGCCAGCACTCAGCTCCTTCCGAAAAGACCCTGCTACGACACCTGTCTCAGAGCTAAATTGTGGCCCTCCGACGCCCTCAGCACCTCGCACCAGGCCCCGCAGAGGCCGAAAAGCTGGAGCAGCGCCGCCTGGACTGCTTTCTCCGCGAGGCCAACCGCGACGGCAATATCCTGGTTATGCTGCCGGACGGGACCGCCTCGTTAAGCCTCGGATTTTGCAGTGGTTGGTAGCAGGAAGCTCTGAGAACCCCGCGCCGTGTGGGGTCGTAGAGTTTGCGCGAGACATACGAACGCGAGGATGTGTGGTTTGCGCGACGAATGCGCAGGTGTCACAAGAACATCTCCTAGTCAATCTCGCCTATAACGTGACCTTAGGGAGAACGGCGCGCTCCACTCAGAGAAGGAAAGGTGGAACGACGTCCCCTGGAGCCTGTCCAAGGTTGACTGGTCGTATACCCAGTACCGGATAGCGGAAATGTCGTGCCCCGGCGTTGGCATCATAGGCTCCCGAGGCGAAACTATGAGGACCATGTCCCGGTGGCCGACGTTGCCGATCAGGTGCCGGATCTGCAGCGCCGAGGGCGTGTCCCCGGGGTCAGAAGGGAGGATGCCGGCGGTGCAAATGGAGTCCTCGCAGCACAGCGCCACGACCTCCGTCAGGCGCTCCGGGTCGACGTTGAATTGGCCCGACTCTAACATAGCTATGCATGAGAACGCCGACGTCCTCATTATCTCCTTGGCATACGCGTTGACCGGCGTCTGCGTCGCCGCGACGGCCGAGTTCTCTGGGCTGATGGCGCCTGTGCCCAGGAGGCGCTTTATCGCCGGGGCCAGCCGCTTTGCCGGGGACAACTCCTGCTCCACGATGCGCGGGGAGACCCTCGCCGAAGGCATGCCGTCACACGGCTGACTTGCCAGCTCCAGGGCGCGCAGCGACACGAGCCAGCGCGGGGATGTGCGACATTCGCATTTCTGGCATCGTCTTCGTTCGTTTGAATTTACCCCTGCAGAAGCTACGGCAGGTCTTTCACGAGATTGAACAGCGACGCCAGAACCACTTTCGATGGATGTGCTTCTCTAACTGCTATGCACATCTCCAGAATCTTAGCTGCTCTACTAAACCTTCCTGCTGTTCGCCAGCTCGCTTCAAGGACACGTTCGGGCGCTCTTCGAAGCGATCTACTGAAACTCAGTTCCGCGGCCGCCTCCAACGACTTCGGCTTCAAGCGCATTAAGCCTCTCCTGCACGCAGCCATCGCCGATGATCCAGCTGATGCCCTTCTCTGGGGTCCGAGTCCACCCCGCCTCCCCGTCCGGTAGCATCTTCCCTCCAGCAAACCCCATGGCTACACCGCGGCGGCTACACGTCTCTCGTGCGGGCCGCACGCGCCGGCCGGGTCGACCTGTGCCGGCTGCTAATTACCAAAGGCGGCGCCGACTCGGCAGCCCGCGACCTCGATAGCATATCGCTGCTAAGCTGCTGCGCCGAAAAAAAGCTCCTCGCCGGCCCTATTCGACTACCTCTCGGGCCCCGAGGTCGGGCTGGACGCCTACGCGCGCGACAAAACCACCTACAGCCCGCTGCACGAAGCCATCCTCAACTCGAGCATGACGGCCTACGTCTTCTCCGGGCGGTGGGGCCTCGAGCGCGTCGCGCGCGGCGCGGACCTGCCTAAGGGATTTTTTACCCTCGTCGTCGACGGCGGCGACGGCCGCTCCCTCCTGCCCCGGCTCCAGCAAGTCGTTCAAGGCGCACGTGCAGGCACCTAGACGAGCCGCATATTGACGCTATTCTAGAACCAGCCACTATCTCCAGTCGCCTTCAGTGGGCGGCGTTGGCAGCCTTGCAAACGGCTGGGCATGAAAATAGAAGCTCGCTCTTTGCCTCTGCGGACCGATGCGGAATACAGCTCAACACGTCGTCGTACTACGGTCTAAGTGTTAACGTTAGCGGCTACATCGAGTAAAGCCGCGGAGGTGGCGCTAAGCTGTGGGCGTGAGGGTGTGCGAAAACCTGGGTGGCGGCAAAGCGGCGAGCCGGTTCTCGTTGTTAGTTTAAATGTCTGAGTGCCTTTTAATATGCATTTATTTCTATTATTCCGGGTTAGTATTTTTGGATGCTAGGTACAGGCAAGCCGCAAGTGGCCCGAAGGCGGCTTTTTAAATTAGTATTAAATCCTCCCTAAACGTGGGCGGGAAGAACCACATTAATAGGCAAAATTCGTGGATTTTGGAGCAATTTTTATTGGTTTAACAACTAGCCGTTTGCGCCTTCCCCGCTATGGCTGAGGCTATTGGTTCAAAGTAGGACTGCTGATAATCAATTATCTGTTGCACGGCGCGCTGAGCTAAGCGCTAATGTATTGGCCGCAGGTGGACGAAAGCAGGGCTGGTATGCTTTAGCCGCACGCGTTTCTTAAGCCTGAGGTTTATTTAGCGCGAAGTAATCGAAATGTGGGTTTTTTTCGGCCATGCAACGATGCTGCTTTTATGTTTGTAGCACAGGCGATGATAGCCAATATTTTTCGCCGCCGCGGCGCTTTGGTATGCCTCAAATCCCTCAAGTCCACGACAAAGGTCGGACCCATCGACCCAAATAGCTTTTTTCCGCAGAATCGTCCGCCTTTCAACTAACGCCAGCTTTTAAGACGCCGACTCGCCGTTTGTGCGGGATGCCGGACTCTCTCGCGAGTAAGACTGCAGCGGTGCACGTTTCCCGATACAGAAACACTTTGCTAACCCACCACGCATTAGGCGCAAAGCCTTTGCGGAGCCCGCAACAGTGCGGATATCTTAACCAGGACACACGCTCGGGCAAGCCCGGAAGAGACGATTCGGCGCGATAGTCGGAACTGATCTGCGGCCGCTGAAGCGAACACGAGTCGAGGGGCCAGCCAGCCGACAGTCCGGAGACGGAAAAGGTCTTGGTTCACACCGACTTCAATCTGCTCCAGGTGTGCGATGCTAAGACCCTAGAGCCTAAACGGATCATCACGTACGCCGAGATCGACCCCGAGCTCGCCGGCTACGGCATTTGCGCCCACCCGCCAAAGGACCGCGCGAGAGGTCAGACCTTTAACTATATCATCTCCAAGGATGGAGTGTTGTCGATCTTTGGCCTCGACATCCGCGCCAAGCCGGCAAAACTTCTGTGGAAAACGCCATTACCCTGCGCATTTTGCTACGTCCATTCCTTGGCCATGACGGATCGCTTCGTTGTGTTCATCCGGATCGTGAGTTCCTTTGCGCCTGGCTGCAACCCAGTACAGACCACGTATTAACCCGGTGTCGACAGCCCATTCACATGGATGTCAGCGACCCAAGCAAACCGGTCATGGAGATGCTGGTGTTCGAGCCCGAATCCCCGACGCAGTTTTTCGTGCTTGACAAGTTCACCGGCAAACAGTGAGTCGGACCAACGTGATGGCTGGCGAGACGACTTGGATAAGTGGGAGGTCTGCTGACAGCGGGTGGTGCCGGGAAGTGTGGCAATGTACAACGGCAACGGCTTCATGTTCTTCCACTCCATCAACGCCAACGATTTCGTCGACCCCAAAACCAACGAGGTCACGATCAGCTACATATCCAAGTACTGCTCCAAGGCCGAGGCGCAAACGGTTAATCTGATGCTGCACCACCCTCACTCCGACTACAACGATCTCGATAGTCGATGGCGAGGTGTTCGACACTTTCAAAAAGGCCTACCAGTGTTGTTTGGCGCAGTATCAGGACTTTCACGAGGGTGACTGCTACGCCGAGCCAAACGAGAAGCCTGAGAAGGACGACTTTGTTAACGAGCCTGATCATAAGAGCAGCGCCGGAGACGGCGTCTGGCGCCCGGGAGCGGCATTGCAGCTCTGCGAGGAAGGGATTGGTCGAAAGAGGGGCAGCCGAACCGCGCGAATGCCGGAACCCGAGCTTCCTACCATTCCAGCGCCCCCCTCCCATGCGACCTTGGCGGAGGGGATCGGAGGCGATGTTGCCACTCTGTAGGGAGGATCTTGTTACTGACCGGGTGGCTACCTGCCACTGGAATGCCGACCAGGGGATCGGAGGAATGGATGGGGGTGATGATGGCGCCTTTGGCCTGGTGATGGCGACGAACCTCTATCAAACCGAGGTCGACGCTCAGAAACGCCTCGTGGACGTCGGGAAAAAGCGCTATCACGTGGACGGGTGATAACTGTGGGAGGACGCGGACGAGCGTGCGGCCGTGCGATCCGGAGGGCAGGGCGAAGGGCACGAGAAAGGCCGTACAGGCGCAGGCGAAGGCGCATGGGTGGGGTGGAGAAAGGATAAGGGCAAACGAAGGGAGATATCAAGGTCCCTCTGGCGCGGCAACAGGAGATGGGCAACCACCAAGACAACGGAAAAAGCAGGCGATATGCGGCTTAGCCTGGGGCAACCGCCCCCGCACAAGGAAGGCGTCGCCGATGCTTGCCGATCAAACGGGCACTAATTCCTCCGCACCAAGCACCGCAACCTGCCTTGTCACTTTGCCCGCTGCAGGCAACGACCCGCTCGGGCGCGAGCTCGCCAAATATGTGCCCAGACTGTCCAACTCGACCCGACGATGCCCCCCAGGCGGCGCGATGCGCCGGGCGAGAAAATTGGAAGGCGTACCTCATCGGCGGCGAACAACGCGTCGCATTCCTCGTGAGTCCCTCGCCACCGCCGGTGCATCTGGGGAACGCAACCTGGACCTCGATGCTGCCTTTGATACCCTACTGGCCAAGGCTTCCACCGACCCCTACAACGACGTACCGCGGAGGCGATTACGGACCAGCAAACAACAAACCGCCCATAACTTACCAGACCACCCACTAAACCATCCGCACGCGGGATAACGAAACCACAAAACCATAAGGATAACCATACACGGGCACACCAACATATTCAACCATATTGAACACCAGCACCATCTGGTGGCCGAGCGCGACGGAAAGGTACGTTTCCGTGCACTCGGCACACCGGGCGACGCGCGGCGGCTACAAACATCACGGAGGCCTGAACCTGGCATCACGGCCGGCTAACGCTCTGCTCACGTGCGGCCCTCCCGCAGGACCTTCCCAATGCCTAACGTCCGCATGCGCGGCGGCCCACCATACCGCTATCGCTACTACTAGGTTATGTTCGATAGGTCCGTCACGTCCTCCAGTCGGCACAAATAGCTGAAAGCTGAAAAGATAAAATGCATCCGCTACGACAAGTTTCGCGATCGCTCGGGGACTGCACTCGGCCGGACGAGAAGATGACACCCACTCCACCACGGTCCTTGTCTCCCTCCAAAAGACAGAAAGTGCCCTCTTCCGGTTACGACGACAGCCAGGAGACCCCGCGGCCGCCGAGCAAAATCCCCCAGCTGCAGGGGGTACCTACACCGCTGCAACCATTCGCCCAGATCACACAACCGCAACTATCGTCCCCCGTCCCGGGCTCTAGGTCCGAGGCCAAATCCCTAATGGGGCACGTACGTACCTCTTATAATAAACCCCATCTTTCTCGCCAAAATTCATGCTTAAATAGCCGCCAAAGCAAACAATAGCGTGCCTACCTGGCCTTCGCAGCAACTGTGCCCACGTCTTCGAAACGTGTCGAATGGGTCACCGTAAGAACGGCCTTCGAACCCTGGGATAATAATTGTATCATTTTCTAATTCAGCGGGTCCGGCTTCCAAAAGCAATATAAACGCGCCGGGGAGGCCCTGGCTTAAACGCGTAGCGCCTCTGGAAAACGATGCTGGATTTGACAAAAAAGCGTGGGAGCTATGGCGAATGCAAAAGCCGGAAAAATAACTATGCAAGCATAAGCGCAAGGGCGTGCCGCGCCCTTTCGGGCGATATCGGTTCAGCCTGCCCGTTAAGTATATGCTTCAGCGTGACCAGCTGGTCGATATCCGCCGCCTGGACATAGTACTCGATCGGGTACACATAATAACAGCAAACCTCATTTTTAAGGTGCGCAAGCCGCCGGACATGGTTAATCTCCTTCTGGGACCCGCGGCGGTAAGTGATCGAGTTTTTAAGTTGCCGCTCGTACCCGCCACCTTCTTTTTCTTCGCCCATGGTTCTGGGACATCATCCTCGTCCTCGTCTGCAAAGCGCTTGCGTTTTTTGCTTCTTATTCTCCCGCTAACCGCCGTTCTCTCGCTAGCCGCCGTTCTCTCTGTCTCGTCCGCCTTCTCAGTCCGCCTACGCTTCCCCAATCGCGGCTCCACAATTTTTAGGCCGTTAGTATCGTCTGCCAGCCCTCTCTTCCTACTCCGAGTCTTGCCCGAGCTGCTGCCTCTCGTGGCTGCGGCTTTCTCCTCTATCTCGATTTTATCTATCTCGGATAGGACCCGATCGATCCTACACTGCTAATAGTCCACCGCGGCCCTAACTACCCCTTTCCCCGCATAACTGTGTATTTTCGTCTTTTTTTGTAATCTTTGGGCAGTCGTAATAAGCCCGCGGAGGGAGGAGGATTCGAAGGCGAGACACTCGATATACGTCGTTAATGGTTCTGCCGTTCCGGGTCTGCAACAGCCAGAAAGGCCGGAGGAACCCGCGGTCCACGAATAATTTCTCGACGTTCTCGGAATGCTTCGAGAGAGCGTTTCCGATGTGCCGTCGTGGCCGTCATCGTAATCGAATTCACATTTCCAAAACCTGCGCGTAACCTCCTCGAACTGCAGGCCAGCGGCCCTTTCCGGTACTCCCCCATGCCTAACAAATTCTCGCCGGTGCGCGTTAAAATATTTGTCGAAACCGGGCGTTCACCGCCTGCCGCATAACTGCCATACGCGGAACTTCCTCCAGCAGTCCTACTGTTTGGTGAGAGCCTGCCAGTCTTTCAGATCCGGCGCCGTCGCGTCGGGGGTTTCGCCCGAGGCCGTAACAAATTGCCCTACGCGCCCGGGTTCGCCTCGACTCGCGCGAGAAGGCCGGCATGGAACAGCGGCCTGCAGCCGTCATCAAGGAGGGCTTGGTGACACCTGGTCTTATACTCGAGCTCTTCGGTTTCAGAAGGTTCGACCGTCGACGGGATAGGGGGCTTAGGTAATAGGCGGCACTGGCACGATATTCCTCGTCGGAGGGGAGTTATCCTAACAGGCGGTGAGGGCGACGGCATCCACCTGTTGGTGTGTTTCGTCTGGTCCTCGAGCTTCTGGGGAAACATAAGTGGTCGGTCGGCCGTGATTGCATCGTTTCGTGCACAAAAAGGCTCGCTTGCATCGCAAACGGTATCGCTGAGCCGGGATAACACGCTGAGGTGATTGGAAATCGAATCCAATAATGAGCCGAGCCCGCCCATATCGGCCAGCATGCCGGACGGGCGGAGGAGCGCCTGCAAAAATTGCAGGGATTGGCCGTAAGCATTTCCAACCTTAGTTGCGGGTGTGCGGTACAGGTTTTCGGCTTATTCCGTGATATTGCTCGATCGTTTGGATCGAACATCGATTATTGAGATCCTTATCTAATAAACATGTGACCCGTGGTTCTTGGCTAACTTAACCCCTCCATCTGGTTTTTTTGGGTGCCTTGCACCCTAAGGGAGGTTCTGGCCGTAACATGGAGTAAAAGCGGTAAAGTAAAAGCGATAAAGAAAAGGTAATAAAGCAAAAACAGTAAAGCAAAGATAATAGAGTAATAGCAGTGAAATAAAGCAGTGGAATAAATGTGGTAACGTAAAAGCAGTGAAAAAAAGGTGGTAAAGCAAAAGTAATAAAGTAAAGGCGGTGAAGCAATGCAGTGGAATAAAAGCGGTAAAGTACAAGCAGTGGAATAAAGGCGGTAAAAAAAAGAACATATTGTATATATAAGCCTGGTAGTCGACCCATAACCTATCGGTTATTAAGGCCCTGTACCAGCCTCAAAACACTTGCGTTGTGCCCATCTTCCGCCCTCGCCTCACAGCCTTCCTTTTAACTTAAGCCTTTCGAAGGGCATTTTCTTTACCAATTCTGGTCCGTTCGGGGCCGGGATTGGATATTAAATTGCCCTGTATTACCATTTCATAATATCAGGACCTACGCGGTTAACATTCGTCAAAACGCGTCAGGCGCACACCGAGCACCAAAATCCCCTTTTTTTCCCCCTTCTCCTCAAAATAAAATCTTCGTTCGTAGTGCCAATCAACAGTGTACCCTTTCGGTCCCGTCCATGGCCCCGGCCGAGATAACACTTTTTTATAATTTTACCAAAACAGGCCTCCCGATTACAAAAATACCCTCGTTCAAACTGCCTCGATCATGCCCACGAGTCCAGCTCGTTATTTTGCACCAGATTCACCATCATTTCTCTATCTTCCGGGTCGCTCAACCACCAGTAAGCTATTTTTTTCTCCTATTTAAGGTTTGGATTAACTGCTGTTTAATCCGGCCCGATAAGGCATCCCACGGGTATTTTTTGCAATTTTTTTACAGCCTGTATCCAAGGCTTGTACCTTAATTAACGCCTATAAAGCGCCCAACCGGCCAGGGAGGACCCTGCATTCGAAAGGGTTAAATTTTAGTGATGCTTTGATCCGGCTCGGGCCAGCGTTTGTGCAGCTTTCAAAAAGCAATTTCCGACATGAAATTGGGCCTTTGCTATTGTAAGGTGCCCGGCCCTGCCGGAGGGCCGTTTTCCGCAGTTTTTTCTGGCCTGCCGGAGCCCTGTGAGCGTTGGGCGGCAGTAGCGATCCGTTCCCCTGTCGCCCAGTTGCCAGCAAAGGCGACCTCGTAAAGGTTCAGGCGGAAAAAAGGCCTTTTGTGCATCCAACAAACGGTAAGCCGGATCGAGAAAAGCCTTCCAGGTTTGATTGTTGCCGAGATATAGCCCTGTAACCGGGTTAACCGTAACCCCTGACCGTTTCCCAAAATCCAGCCGGTCCTTATACTGCGCTTTAAGGCTGTTATATTTGCCTTTGGCCCGCTTTGACCACCGGATATAAGGCTATTGATCCGCAGTTTTTGCAGCTTTTTTAAGGCACCTGTTAAGCCAGCCAAAAATCGCTGGAGTCATTTCCCCCTGCCGGCTGGCCTCCGCGAGGGTTTCGAGGAAGGCCAAAACTGATTAGCGGTCCAATCGGATCGTTAAGGCCCTTCTAAAAGGCCTGGGAGTCCCTCACAAAGGTGCCCTGGGTTGTTTGTAAGGCTGCAATAAGGGAGGGGGCTGCAAAGGGTACAGGGGAGGGTGGAGGGGGCAACTCCGGTGCGTCAAAATAATCGCAAAAGTTGGAGGGATTATCGGCCTCCGGGCCTTTTAACGCGGTTACCGGGTTCCCAAGGTGATTTGAATGGCTGGAGAATTTTCCCCTTCTCTGGCAGAGGTTATGGGAGACGAAAGGGCAAAAATATGGTGCAATTTTCGCATTTCTGGTGCTGGCACCGGATATGGAGCAATAACTGACAATGCCATGGTAAGGAAGGTGGGATTAATAGGTTAAAAAAAGGGTAGGTTAATTTTTGTAATATTGTTTCTGTATTTAAATCCGAATTATTATAGGTTTTTTTTATATATTACGAGAATTTTTGGTTTTTGGGCTCTCGAACAAGTTTACCGCCGGCTTTAGGGACCTTTTGGATTTGCGAGAAAATAAGGCTATTTATGCCTACTTTAACCCTAAATTATACTGTTGTACGGGTTGTTTGTATTTTTAAAAATAATTTTTATTTTTAGCATTTTTGCTTATTGCTTTTTATAAATAAGCGTTCTGCCCTGGATAAAAACCCACCGAAAATTAGGCAAAAATATACACAAATGGCCATAAGGCTTTCCCGGGCGTTATATCCACGTTGAAAATTAAGCTTAAAATAGGGTCAAAAAACCGATTAGGGGGTTAAAAAAACCAAAAACCTTTAGTGTTAAATAGCCCCTAAACTTCAACTGGAACTTTATTATACCTTCGACCGTTACGGATTTAAAAACCGCATTTTTAAATAGCCATTCCTTAAACGTTATAATATGGAGCTCCACGGTTCCTTTTTTGCGGGTATAATTAAATTATAAAATATATATCGGTTTTGGTATTTTTATGGGAATATACAGGTTATTCCTGCGTTTAATACCTTAACGGAGATATCGGCTGAAAGCGATAATCCTTTATAAAAGGCTTGCTTATATATTTTAACAAACCGCTTCTGTACGGCCAAAACCCCATGCATAATTATATACAAAAATTTTTCAAATATACCCCAGGTTTTCCGTTTCTGTTCCCGTGCTCTCCGTCCGGTTTACCTCCTAGCTTTCGCCAACGGGTCTTGGAAAGGACCGAACGAGAATATTTCCTGATGGAGGTGCGCAACGACTGGCACCCAAAGTGATTTTTGTCTATTGTGCTACTTTACTTGATTGCAGGCCAGGGCCGGTGCGAAGCCTAAAGTTATGGGGCACTAATTGCTACCCATGTGATTTTAGGCCACCTTTAACACCCCTCTATAGGCCATATAACGGCCTTAAAAGTATTATAAGCCCGTAATTATATAATAACCGTCCAGATCCGTGGTATTTCCTGTAAGCTGTTTATTGTGGCATTTGTTGTATTTTTAGCTGGATAATAAATTTTGCTTATCTTTCTGCCGTTAGGCCTTTTATAAGACTGTCCGCTTTTATGTTGGCCGTGCTAATGAGCTTAAGGGTAAAAAGTTGATGTTTTATAGTAAGTTAGTGCACCCCAAGTTGGCCACCCCCCATAACGGCCACCTTAAACGGGCCTATTGCCTCAGATTTGGCCACATTTTTAACTGGCCACAAATCTCGCAATTTTGATCCGTTTTTTATACTTTTTACTGCAATCCAATACTTATATGCCAGAGAAATAGTACACCGAAAAAAACGTCGAACGGGCCGTTAAGGCCGTGCAGGCCAAGGTTCCTATCTCGAGGGCCGCCTAATTTTGGGGCATACCAAAGACCACCCTATACCGGCATTTAACGGAATTCTTACCCATCCGACAGGTTAAAAAAAAAATTTAACGAATATCTTCGGAGCAAAGAAAGCGCTTAGCCGACTGGATTTTGCTATAGGCTTTCCTAAAGCTCCCGCTAATGCACGCAGAAGTTCGGTTTTTTGCGCAAAAGATCCTTTAGCAAAGGGGTGCCTTCCAGCCCTTCGGAAAGCATTGGATTTGTGGCTTTTTAAACCGATATCCAAAAATCCGTACCGGAAAAATGCGGTATATAAAATTTGCATGTGTTAAAAGTATTATTATTATTATAATAAAAAAGTGGTGGGCATGCCTGCAAATCCCCGGGATAACCCAAATAAAGCCGGAAAATACGTATAATACTAATAAGGGGGGTTTATAAAAGGGTAAAACGGGTAACAGGCTTATTTTAGGCTTTGCAAAGGCCCGGCCTTTGCAAAAAAAAAAGCCCGGAACCCGTATTTAAACCTTTTTTATTAAATGCATTTTGGCTATAGGGATTGCCCTTTTTCTGCTTATTATATTTAAGGGGAAAAGCGTACAAAAACAATAGTTTCCGGAGGATTTAGGTTTTTTTGGAGGCTGGGAATTTATTATAATAAATAACAGGTGGATTATTAATAATATTGGAGTTGAATGGTTGCAAAAAATCTTCTTTCCGGGCACCCAACCCTTTGTTTTTATACCACATTTTTTAATATTAAATGGTTATGGATCCTATATAACCAAAAAATTTATGTTTTTTTATTTGCAAAATAATATTTATTTATTATATTTACCTATTTATACCTTCCACATTTTGCAACCTTTGGATTTATCTATTTTTAGCCCTTTTAAGCACGCTTATCGCTAAAAATTAGGGTTCTAAGCTTTATTTACCTGCTTTATAATAGTAGGAAAGTATCAATTTTTAACGGCCTATATTTATGCACGTACCAAAACTTTTACCCTTTATATAATTGCATTAGGGTGGCGGGTAACAGGTTTTTGGCCACGCAATCCGCAAAAACCGCTTATAAACCAGCTTTTATTTGAAAATTCCAACCGAAACGGCCGGCGATCCGCAATTTAATAATCCACTAAGGATAATAAAGCCAAAAAACATTTAAAGATCCTTTTCCGGCTGTCCCAAATTGGCTAGGAAACTTCCAAATAAAACCAAAACCTAGCCACCCAAATTAGTATTTTCCAGGGCCGAACCCCGCAAAATCCCACGGCGCGGCTTTTTTCCCGAAAGGTTTAAAAAGGGTACAGAGTGCATAAATTCGAATTGGTTATAGCCCAGCAAAAAATCAAGCAGTTAAAGGCCGAATTAAAGGCGCAATGCCCTTATAAAAGGAAAAGGGTTGTGCCGGACCCTAATCAGGCCTTTATGGATATATGCCGAGTTACAAAAATAAGGGGTAAAATTATAAAGGTGGATAAAAATACGTTTGAAAATGCGGAAAATTTTAATCAGAAATCAGTATACTTTTATATTATAATTGGTTAAATAAAGGTAGATATTTGCAGTTAAATATACCGGGGTTAGTGGTATAATAGGCCTTGGCCAGGTGGCCATTATGGGGGGTGGCCGATTTGGGGTGCATTGACTTATCGATTACCCATTTGTAATGGAGGTCGATTATGCGGGTGCGGGCTGATTTTAACAGGTTTAATATTATTGCCTGGGTATTGGCGCTATCCGTATATATTATAAATATTTCTCGTTAAGGGTATCCAGTTTTTTTTAAAATGCTTTTAATTTAAAACAAAGCCCGGTCTGTTAATAAAAAGTTAACAAATTTTGCCTCCGTTATTAATATTGTTATAAAAGTTTGCTTTTTTAATTATTAATAAATAGGACCATCTGCCAGTATAACGATTATACCGCCTATAAATATTTTTGTACAAAGGCAATTAGCGAACGAGGCATTTTTATAAGCTTTTAAGCTTATCGCTTTAGCGTTATAGGTAGGACCGCTATAAATAAGCGCGAGTTTTTTAATACCGATAATATAACGCCAAAGGTGCTTTAATAGTGCCAAATACTTATTGCCGGGATTAGCGTTGATTTTTTGCAACCTTTTTACGGTATACGTGATATTAGGGCAAATAATGCTAGCTAAATAGCTAATATTTGTTATTTCCGATTGGTAATGCAGAATTTTTTTGTGCGGGAAAGGGTTCCAGATAATCGGCATTATAAATCCAAAAGGCTAGGGCATTTTCACTACTTTTAGGTTCTTCTGTCCGTAGTTGGTAATAATTTTATTAATATAATCGCATTAGTAAAAGTTTATAATCCTCCGCTGGCAATTCTTTATAATCTGCATACTAAGGAACGTTTTTATATCACCCAGGGCGGTTATTTCAAATCAGTTACTTATTTCGGTGGCAATGGTTTTAATTTTTGTAACTGTACAGGCGGCAATCTGGAAATCGTTCATATAAAATAATAATATAGCGCCCGTTTCCTTTTTACAATAAAAGCAGATATTTTAGTAAATCGGCCTAAAATTAAATATTTCGAGCTCCAAAATAATCGTTTAATACCATTATAAAAGCGATTTGCAAAAGTTATAAAATGCTTTTTTTAAACGGCAATAATAACCTTTTTGCCCAACCGAAATGCCCTAAGGTTACTGTATGTATATTATAGTATTATTAAATACAATAACGCCGAGATAAGCGGTTATAAAATCGAACTGGCGATATTTTGTTACAAACGGTTCTCTGCTCTTAAGGTAGGGTATGCTAAGAAAGGTGCTGAGCAGTAAAATCTTTACCAGGTCGCTTGTGCTGGGGAACTGAAATAGTAATAAAGGTCTCGATTGTTTACCCAAAGGGTTGCTTTGGAGCTAATTTAGATTAATTAATACCGAAGCCTTAGTTAAAAACTATCTGGCACAATAAAAACCTTTTGCTTTATATACCCGTGCTTATCTCCCATTTGGCAACTAATAATATGGGTAATACGTTAGTTTTTCTAAATACCAAAAATGTTCCTAACGATACTTTTGATACGTTTAGTGCCCGATATATCGCTTTTTATCCTTATATAATTTAATTATATAATTTTTTTCCCAGCTTGGCCTTAATTATTCGGCCCCCTGGTTTTTATAATTGCGGGGTAAAGGCGTACTGCTAGGGGTTAGCCCCAGCCCTTTTGTTTTTTGCCAATTATAATTATAACATTAGGTTTTTTTTTTTAGGCCAAATTCTTTTAGCCAAAACCTGCTATCCTCCGCCTTTATTAATCGGTAAATTTTCCCTTTTTTCCTTCACCTATCTTTTTCTTATCCTGACAAAATATTTGGTCGGGTGCAAAAAAAACCTTCTTTTGCGCGAACCTTTACGGTTCGTTGCACCGATATTTTTGAATTATTTTTTTTATCCGGCATTAAAATATTTTTTTATTTTAACTGCAAATTTCGTGATATTTTTGTTTGTTATACATTTTTTTCCAATTTTTCTTGTTATTTGAAATGCATTTGTTCCAACCGAGTAAATTGTAACGTTTTGGGTCCTTTTCGGGCCTAATTTTTTTATGCCGCTTTCCAATTTTCCAAATTTCGGGATAAAATAAACTTGGTTTTTAACAAAATCCGTTATTTTAAAAATAAGCGGAAGTATTTATGCAAACAGGAAAAATTCTGGCGTAAAAAGTATGCTCGAATGGTTTGTTATAATTTGGATAATATTAAGGAATTGGAGCAAATTAAGCGGAAAAAAGCCGAAAAAGCAGCTGTATAGGCCTCTGTTATACCCTTAAATTTGCCAGCCCCCGATTTTTCTCCATTATTCCCGAGCTGGGCCAATTATAGGGTTGATCCTAATTTTAATCTGTTGGCCCTGCTTTAATCAGGTATATTATTTTAGTATGGGTGTTCCGAATCGAAATCCAAATTTTGGTACTGGTATTAACTTTTTACCAAAGGCTTTTTGCTAATATTTTTTAAAAGCTTTTAATGCACCTTTTAGGTTTATTTCTTTTTTCTAAATGCTTTTTTCGATTCCGTACCCTGCCTATTTAACCAAATAATGCTTAGTTTTGTTGATAATTTTTTTGTCCAAAATTTTTTCGATTTTGTATTTTTATTTTGGATCGATTTTTATTAATTTGTTACTTTTAAACCCTGGTAATGCTGGTTTAAATAAATCGATATTAAAAACCAAATAATTATATATAGTTAGTGGTAATTAAAATTTGTAATTAATATTAAAAATTTTCCTTAAAATTTTGAACGGTTCCAATTTTTTATGGTTTAGCTTATTACTTAATCGTTTTGTTTTAATATTATATCGAAAAAGATAAACGTTATTCCCTTTTTTAAAAATTGGTCCCTTAATCTTTTTTTTATTGGCCTGCATAAATATGCGCTGTTGCAATTCCTTTAATTTTGCCTGAAAATTTTTGTGCAGCTTGGTAAATTTTTTTACCTGTATTTTTGCTGCTAAGGTATATGGTTCTGCCTTGGGTTTTTTATATACCGTAAGTATATATTTATAATTTGCACAAAACAGTATAATTCCCGTACTTTTGTATATTAAACTATTATACGCAAATTGCGCTATAAAAAATAATTGTACCCAGTTATTTTATTTGTAATTAACAAAATAACGTAAATATTATTTTATGGTTTGGTTTGTTTATTTTGTTTGCTTATCCGTTTAAGGATAATAAATTATAAAAAAGGCATATTTTGCGCCTAAATTTGCCGTAAATTATTTCCAAAATTTGTTATTAAATAATTTGTTTCGGTTTAAAATTATATATTTCGGTATTCCGTGTTTTGCAATTATATTTCGGATAAAAATATAAATTAGGTTTATAATTTTTGCATTTTTTTTAAACGGTAAATATATAGCATATTTGGTAAATCGGTTAATTATTACCGTAATATTATTATATTGGACATTTATAAGGGATTTTTTTAATTTGGGTAGCCCTGTAACAAAATCCGCCGTAATTTTTTGCTATATTTTGTTAGGTGCTAATAAAGGTTACAGTAACCCATAAGGTTTATACTTGCTGGTTTTGTTTTTTGCATAATCCCTGCAATTTTTAATTGCATTTTTCATTTTAGCATAAATTTTTATAAACCTGTAATATTGCCGAAACTTTTTTTAGGTTTTAGCAACCTTTTGGTATTTATTAGTTATTTGGCTATAAATTTGCTGGATTTTTTCTAGGGTTTAATTTTTTTGTTAAATTATTTTAACCAATGCCCGCTATGCCAGAATCAGGGATCTGTTTGGTCCTTTGGCCAAAATTATGCATATTTCTGATAATATATCCATTTAATAATTTGATCGACAATTTAAAACATTTGCTTGGCTATTTTTTAATCCTTTTTTAACCTTAATTCGGAAATTATAATTTTAAAAAAACTGGTTTTATCGAATATATTTTTTGTTTAATGCTTAGCTGGTAATAAATTATAATAAGTTTTTATAATTGATATATACTATAATTTGGTAATTAGCTTTGCACAAATATATCTTTTATTTTTCCAAAGCTTTAATAATAGCAAAAAGCTTTTTATTATAGATTTGATAATTTAGTTTAGGTCCATTCAGTTTTTGCAAAAAAAATGCACAAAAATGCAACCTTTTTTAATCGTTTTGCTATTCCAATTATCCCCTGATAGCAAAATTTAACGCATCAATTTTAATCTCGAAAAATTTTTCTGGGTCTGGTATTATTAATACCGGTATTTAAATAATAACTTTTTTTAGCAATTTAAAAGCTATTTATTTTTGTATCCCCCAATAAAATTGGGTGTTATTTTTGGTAAAATCTATAAATAATATAACCTTTTTGCTAAAATTTCGGATAAATTTTTGGTAAAAATTCAAAAATCCTAAAAAACTTTGTACTTTTTTAATTATAATAAATATAAACTAATTTTTTATTACCTGTACTTTTTTGGGTTTTATCCGGATTTTTTTTTATCTGATAACAAACCCAAAAAAAACTACCTTTAAAAAATGCCATATATATTTATCCGGGTTAATTAAAAGCTTTGTATCCTGCAATTTTTGTAATATTTTATATATATATTATTTGTATTTTTCCAGCATTTTTGAAAAAATTAGGATATTATTCAGGTATACAAAAATAAAAATATCGAAATATTTTTATAATATATGGTTAATTATTTGCTAAAATATGGCTGATACATTAATAAGCCCGAAAATTATTACCAATAATTCGAAAATTCTAAACTTGGTCCGAAAAACAATTTTTTATTCATCCCCCTCCTTAATTTTTAACAGGCCGTATATTTTGCATAAATTTAAAATTATAAACCACCGGCTTTTTCCGAGCTTATTTTTAAATTTGCCGATCAGGGGTAAAAAATACCGATTTTTTATTATTTTCTAATTTAACGGATAATAATCGATATATATCCGTTCTTCCCCGTTTTTTTTAAAAACGAACAAAATTTTATATCCTATAGGGAAATTAAAAAATCTGGTAATTCCTTTCCTAACTTTTTCTTTTAATTATTTTTATAACAATTTTTCTTATTAAGGGTTTAATTAATACAATTTTTAATATTTAAGCTGTACTTCCGGTTTAAGCTTAATCTTATAATTAAACGGTCCGTGTTCCGGTAATACCATTTCCAAATTTTTCTAAAATAATTTCCAATATTTATAATATTTCTTAGGAATATTTTTAAATTTATCCTTAGTAATTTTCTGCTTATCAGGCCCGTTTGTATCCGTATTTATTAATATTTCGATTAGTGCAATTTGCCAGGGCTAATTACCATATCCTGCCGCTATCGCAGCTACCCTTTTTGGCATTTGATTTCTATTATCCGGAACCCGTAATTATTGGGCTTTTTTATTAATTAATAGCAATTTCCTCTATTAAATCTGTTCGGTAACCTAATTTATTAAAAAATTATACTTTTTAAGCTATAAAAAGCCTAAAATTAGGTTTTTCCCTTCCGTATTTATAATATCCAGGATTATTTCGCAAATTTTTCCCAAAAATCGAAATTTGAAATAATCAGTTTTAATATCGATCTTTCCTTTATTAAACGTAACTGGCTTTATTTTATTATTATAAAATTATATGGTTTTTTTTTCTGATATATCGGAATGCTGTACCTTTTTACCGCTTTTGGTAAAAAATAATTTCCTTAGGCTCCACAATCGATTATAATTTTTATTTTTTGCCCTTTTTAGTATATTATTATCCTAATATACTTATATTGGTCGGTGATTATTATTATTAAAAATTTTGCTAATTATTGCCCTACCCATGCCCTATTTTCGGGTAAATTTCCTAATTTTTTGCTTAGGGCGCCTATTTCCGGGCTTTAATTGCTCCTGTCGATCGGGCAAACCTATTTGTCCAGGCTTTCGCTTTTTTTTTTATATATACCTTATATTCCGGTTTTTTATATATTTGGTATATCAGGATTTTTGCTAAGCATATTATAAGGTACGCTAATAATGGCTCGAAAATTGCTGCAAAACTTTTATAACCCTTTTTTGCCATTTACCATTTCGAAAATTGGTATTTTTATCGTAAATATTATACTGGTCCTTTTTTTTTTTTGTGGAAAAAAATTGTGCTTTAGCTTTTTGGCCATATGTTACCGGCAATTATTATATAAGTATTTGGCCCAAAAAAGCTTATTATAATAGCTTGTATTAGGGTTCATATTTTTATAATTTAGCATATATAACCGTGCTAGCCGTTAATCCAGGTTCGGAATATTTTCAAATGGTGCCCCGTAATAAATAACCAATTGATTATTTTTTAACCAATCCAAAATTTTTTTTTTATTATTTTGCGCTGGTTTTTTGCATATTAAATTATCGATAGGTTTGGGCTAATCCCAAAATTATTGGTTTATTTCCAGGAATTTAAATAAAATGTACATTTTCTGTATTTTCTCCTTGGTTATAAAGGGTTATTTCCCCATATTAATTAGTTGCTGATCAAATTTTTGCTAAAATTTTTTAAAATTTATAATATATCGCTATTATTATTTGTCAAATTTTTTATTATTAAGGTCCGTTTTTGTGATTTTTTCAAATATTATTAGGGTTAATTTTTTTTCCTGGGTTTGTATTAAATGCATCTGGCCTAAAAGCAATTCTATTTTTGCATTTATATTTAAATTTTCCTCGGAATTATTAACCGAGGTATCCGATACGCTTTTGCGCCGGGCTAATTTTTCGAGCTCCCTGCTTTATTTAGCAAGCTTTTTTACTATTGGCATATAATTATTGCAATATTAAACTTTTTTAAATTTTTTCAAATTTTAAACTATTATACTATTCTTTTTTTTAAATATTGCAAAATTTATAATAATATTTTTTTTTTTTATTATTATCCCGGGGTTGGTTAATTTGTTACATTATAACAAACTATTATTTAGGGTAATATTTTATAATATTTTTATCGGAATAATAAGCCATATAATTTTTATCAAAATAATAAATTTAATTAAACGATGCTTTAAAATATAGGTTTTTTTTTTGCTTATTGTGTTATTTTGGATAAATCCGGAGTTATAGGTTTATTTCCTTTTTGCGCACCTTTTCGGCAAAAAACAGCCGTTTATTGGTTTTTTTGCAAATAATCCTTTTTAATATATCTTTTTTTTTTATATTTGAAATATTTCCCGTTTTTTGGATTTTTAAACCTGATATGCTTTTGCTTTTTTTGCTGGTGTATAATTTTAGCGCTAAAATTTATAAGTTTAGGGTGTATACCGTGAGCCGTGAATTATTACTATTTTGCTTTTTTCTGATTAGCTTTATTATTTTGCACTACTGGCTTAATTTGCTAAACTTTCTTTTCAAAGCAACATTTGTACAATTTATTACTAATATAAACGGTTATAATAATATAATTAATAAAATTTTCAGGTTATTCCTGCTTAAATAACTTATTTTTTATATTATTCCTTAATTTTTGGTAAAACTGGGTTATTTTGGTATTTTTCGTCCAGTTAAATTTATTAATCAGTTATTGAAATTCGGAAATATAAATTAATACGGGGCCTTTTTACCGAAACTAAAGTAATTTTTTTTTGGCCACCCGTTTTTTATCAATTTGTCCGAAAATTTTTGTAACCTTTTCTCCGAACTTTTCGAAATTGGCAAATACCAGCTTGGTTTTTTTTTTGGATTTGTTATGCCCCTTTAGGTAATCGGACCAAATAGGTTCGAACCAGTCCTTAACCTTACTATTCAAGCATATAGCCGTATAAGTAACTTTCTGTTTTTCTCGCTAAAAATGGTTTTAATAAAATAAAAAGTACCCCTTATACTCGGTTAGAAACATTTTAATTTTATTTTCCTTTCTATTATATTTATTAGGCAAAAAGAATTTGTAAGATTTAATAATAATATAAAACTCGGTTTAAATTTCCTTAAATTTTTTAATTTCCGTAATAAATATTTGTATGGCTGCCGAAAAACTATTATACAGTTTGCCCGCGATAATAATGCCCTCGGATTTTTTGCTTACGATTAATATAATTGTTATTGTTTGTTATTTTTGGTAAATACTAAACAGGATCAGTTAAAATGTTACAAATAATTTTTTATTTTTAAGGTAAGGTATATTAGGAAAGGTGCTAAACAATAAAATTTTCACCAGGTTACTTGTGCTGGGAAACTGGAATAATAATAAAAATTTCGATTATTTGCCCAAAGGGTTGCCTTGGAGTTAATTTAAATTAACTAATACCGAAGCCTTAGTTAAGAATTATCTGGCATAATAGGAATCCTTTGCTTTATATACCCGTACTTGTTTCCTATTTGGCAATTAGTGATATAGGTGATATATTGGCTTTTTTAAGTACCAAAGGTGTCCCTAACGATATTTTTGATACGTTTAGTGCCCGATATATCGCTTTTTATCCTTATATAATTTAATTATATAATTTTTTTCCCAGCTTGGCCTTAATTATTCGGCCCCCTGGCTTTTATAACTGCGGGGTAAAGGCGTGCTGCTGGGGGTTAGCCCCAGCCCTTTTGTCCCCTGCCAGCTGTGGTTGTAACATATTTAAGGTTATTAACAGTTATAAACGCAAAAAATACTTTTGTAAATGTTATATAAGCGATTATTATATACGTTACAGCCTTATCCTTGCCCGGAATATCGTTATAATTGCTACAAACAACCCAGCATATTTTAATTTTTTTAAAAGCGCTGTTAAGCATTAATTTAGGCATATATATTTATTTGTCCGGCAATATTTTAGCACCCGGAGGCAATTTTTCCACCATTCATATGCCTTTTTCGAGCAGCATATTAATTTATTTTTATATTACCGGCTTATAATATTGCTCGTATTCGGCCTTATGCTTTATTATATTATAATAATAGGCTGGAATATACGGTATTCCTGGTACCGTAGCAATACCGAGAAATATAAGGTTGGAAATTTTGGGATTGCTGATTTTTTGGGGCAAAACAATATTATTATCCGGGTATATAACATTAACAGATGCAAAGCCCGTTTTTCGGGCAATTTTTTTTTGGCAACCTTAATATCTGTATCAAGGCTATAGAAATTTTCATCATTTCCGGCCCCTTTAGGGTTATCCGGATCTTTTTTTGCCATTTTTTTAATATTTTTGGGCTCGAAATAAACCGTTATGAATATTTTTACAGGCTCCCTTTTTTTGCAAATTTCTAATATCAGAACACCTTTATAATGCTTAAGGCCCGTTAAGCGCTTTTTTAATTGCCGGTTATTTGGCAGGGGCAGCGGCCGCTTCCTGCAGGTTCTTTTTTTGGGCATTACGGGTATTGTAACCTTTTTATTACCATGCTTGGAAATTTTCTCGGGTGTTAATATACCCGGGCCGGCGGGCTTTTCAGGCTTTACAGCGGTAGGTTTTTTATTTTTTGCTTCGGTTTCCCCGGTTTTTTTTACAGGCGATAAATTATTATCGCTTCCAGGATCGGTAATATCGCCAGTTATTTTAGTAATACTATTATTATTATTGCTAAAATTAGCAATTGGGCCAGTATTATAAACCCAAATACCTATTATAAAATAAAGGTTTTCGATAATAGCTTTGTTAATTTTGTTAATGGTGATTGCCTTTTTAATAAAGTTATAGGGCAATTTCCGGCATTTATCGGCACCCTTATTAATTTGTGCGTTACAGTAACGGAAAATTTTGTTAGTACCGTTCGGTTTCACCAATAAAATTGTTATAAAGGCTTTTCCAGCCCATAAGCCAGCCTTTTATTGCCTTGGGGGCTATTTTATCGGCTTTGGCCTGTTTGCCGTTTTTGATCAGCACCCAGGCAATTGCACCCCAGGTGCGGAGGGTATAAATTGGTGATTAGTGATATTTTTTATTAAAGCCGATTATTTTTGCCTATGCCTCGTGCGGGTTTTTTTTATTGCCAAATATTATATTCAAAATATAATTTAGCATTTTTTTTACTATTTGCAAGGCATATACCCAGTATTTTTTATGCAAATTATTGGTATTAATCCCGGTGCAAATTGCATTAAGTATGGTGCGGTTGGCACGCTTAACAATACTGTTCATTTTCGGGCATTGTGCCGGGCTAATTTTGCAAGCCTTATTTCAAACGATACAATAAATTTTTAGCTTTTTTGGATTAAATTTCGTGCCATTATTTATATAAATTATTTGTATTTTGATATTTAATTGGAGTTTAATATAATTAATTTAATTATAAACTTTTGTAAAAATTTTCGTGCTGGTTTTGTTAATTGCAAAAATTACCTAACCAAAAATAATTGCCTTATTAATAATATAAACGGTATAATTATATCTGCCGTACAAAATAGGCGAAATGGTTAATATATCCATATAAATACGGCCTAAAGGGCAGGTAATGCGGCAAAAATAACAATTGCTAATAATTTGGGTTGCTTTGCTCTCCAAACAACCATTACAGGTATATTTCGATATTTTAAAATAATTAATTTTAATACCCGCAGCGCGGCAGGCCGTTATTATCGCTTTTTTATTAGTATATATCAGACGCTGATATATTATTATATAAAGTACCGGGCATTTTATTATGGCCGGTGCATTAGTTTTTGTTGGTCGGTTTTTTTTATCAGGTGCATTACCCAGGGTTATAAGGCCCGGGGGCGTGCTTACAGGCATATTAATATTAGCAATTAATACGTTATTATTAATCTGGTAATTGCCCAATTATTTGCCATTGGGCGTTACAAAATAATCGATTTAATCATTTTTTAAACCTGTTTTACATATCCTGCCGAAACTAAAAAGGTTAAAAAAAGATTTAGGCGTAAAAATTGCCTGTAGGGTAATTATAATAATGCCTGTTTTATTATACTAATACATTTTAACGGTGTCCTTTTTAGCGGAAATTTGGGCGCTGCTATTGGCCGTGATAGCATTATAAAGGAATTTGCGCTTTTTTAGCAAGGTAAACCATTTACAATTGTTAAAATAGTGCTCAAACAAACCGGAGTCGATTATTATAGCATTATAAGCACTATTAATATTGCCCAAAATGGTATTGGCTATAATATACTGGCTGATATTGCCCTAATCAATTGGTATACCACCAGTATGATTAATAATCTTTGGGTTAGTTATAACCTTATTAGCTGCCTTATTACCTCGCTAAAAGCACCGCTCCAGATATTTAGCCTTCCAGGCTTCCTTAAATTTAGGGTGCAAAAATTAGCAATTATTATCGCCACCCTTATAATATTTACCATACCTATTATGGTGGGGGGCACGCAAAATAATAATACAACTCTTTTTATTATAAGGTTTCGGCTCCTCCCTTATCCCTTAAAATCCCTCCGGCTTTTTATTAGTATTAGCCATAACCCTTAACTCTAAGGCTTTTATAACCGCCGTATTCTTAAGCACTTTCGAAATAAAATTAACGGAAATGCAGTATTTGCTTTTACAATTTCCCAAAATTATAGCCACCGCAAAAGGGTAGGTAGCACTAAGCCTATTAATAAAACTCTTTATAAATATTCGATCCGGAATATTAATATTGGCCTAATTTAAGGCCTGTTTTACCTGTAACTAATAGTTTGTATACTTTTTAAGATCACCGTTAAACTTTTCCACCAAAATTATATAATATTCGTTAATCAAAGCATCGAAACGGCCGTTAGCAATAACTCTAATAATACTAATTATCTTATCCTAAAAAACCTTTGGATCATGATCCTTATTATTTTTGGGGCGGTTTTAGCCGGCTTTCTCCAGGTCCGTGGTCACCTTTTCGATACTGTTACGGATGTAATACCATATTAATATTCTTTTAAAAGCCCATAATTATACGGCTTTATTATTCTCCGCTCCAGCCGGTTTGATCGAAAGATTAGCAAATATAAAGGAAATATTACGGGAAATGGTTAAATATATTCGGATGGTACGCTTCCATATCTCCAAATTAAAAGGTCCCAGCAAGTTCGGGATTTTAATTGCAATTTTGCAGTATTCTGCTATTTTGGCGGTTTTATTAGCTTTTTTAACGTGTACAAAAGCGTTAAATTGCAAGGAAAACAGTGCTTTTAAGCACTAAAAGGATTATTATTATTGCTTTGTTATAATTGCTGATCGGTGCCGAACGCGGCTTTATTAATTATTATTTTGACGGTTTTTTAACTGTTGCGCCTCGCCTGTAATTTATAGCAAAAGAATGCAAATAACGGTAAACAATTTGTGCATTGTTAATTTTTCCAAATCAGGCAGAAATATTGTTAGCGGCGGCGCGAAGGCTTATAACCTGATGGAGGTGCGCAACGATTGGCACCCAAAGTGATTTTTGTTTATTATGCTACTTTATTTGATCGCAGGCCAGGGCCGGTGCAAGGCCTAAAGCTATGGGGCACTAATTGCTACCCACGTGACTCCAGGCCACTTTTAACACTTCCCCTCCCTTTCCAAAAAAAAAAAAAAAAAAAAAAAAGGGGGGAAAGAAAAAATAAACCTCGCTTTCAGGATTTTATTGCCCTGGTGGCGCCAGTTACCGGCTTATTGTTATTATAATATTGCTTAACATTTATACCATCTTTATAAGCCCTAAGCTATTGCTCAAGCCGGACAGGGGGTTTTAGCATCTCCGGGTATTTCTGGTGGTACTGTTTAAGCAGGCAAAGGCTTTTTTTTAAATCCCTCGGCGTAATACCACATTTTGTCGGTTTTTTAGCCGATTTATTTGGCCTGATATTAAAGCTTTTTATAATAGGTGCGTAAAGCTAATATTTCTTTAACCTTTTATTTGTTTTTATTTGGGGGCGTGGAAGCACCTATTATTAATGCAGGGCTTTAATTTGCCAGGTGGTATTTTTTAGCTGGTAACCTTTATTATTGGTAACAAAATAAAGCATTATTATATTTGTGATCCGGGCAACAGCATTGGCTAAATTTGAGCTGATATTTCGTTTTGCTATTAATTATTGCAAATTTGAGGATTACATTTTCGAATGGCCATTTGTTAAATTTTGCGAACTGGGTTTCGGTTTTTATTTTTTTGCTAGGATTTTATAAAAATGGCAGGCTAGGAATATTATGCCGAAATGGGCTTTATTTTTGGATTTATTTTTGCCTATTATCGCTGCAGTGGAAACCCGTTTAATATTTGGCGGTTGTTTTGTATAATATCGAAGCAAAAAAGCTTTTTTTGCGGCATTTGCATAATAATAGCTGGTTATTTTTGTTATTCCGAGGGTGGTAAATATTATTATTCTTATAATTGCAGCGGCAATTGCCAGGATTGGATTAAAGATTGCCCTAAGTATTAAATGGCTGGCCATTGCCGCTTTTATTATTAAAATTAATATTAGAAATGCCAGATATATAATAATTTCTGTAATGGATAACCGCCTTTTTTGGTTTTAAATTTTGCTTTATTATAAGCATTTTGGTTTTGTTATTGGTATTATTATTATTAGCCTTTTGGCAATTATTAACCGGATAGTAATAAGGTATACCCTTTTGATCCAAATTGTTTTTCAGGCCTAATAAGCAATGCCTGGAAAAATGGCCTAAATTAGGCGTTTCTGCTTTTTTAGCTGGCAATGCGCCGGACAATTTAGCCTTTTTGTTGCAGGTGGCTGCCTTAGGTGTGAATTATGCGCTGCTTAAGGGTGAAGCGTGGTTTTTACCGATAGGATTTGGCAAATTTTGGATCAGATAAAAGGGCCCAGCCAATATAGGGCATTATTTTAATAGCGCCGGCAAAAAGGAAAGTTTTAGAAAATTTATACCAAAAGTGTTATATTTTGGCTCGGTGCAGGGTAAAGCGGTATATTTACCGGTATAAGTTATAAAATGCTCGGTTAAAGCAGGAAAAGGGCTTGGCAAAGTTGGCGAAACTTTATTATTTAATTCCAAAATATTGTAAATTTCCGGCAGTTTGTTTGGTGTTTGGACCAGTATATCCTTTATAGGCCCCGGCAGAAGGGTAGGGCTAATTAAAGTTTCCGATAACCTGCCGGCGCCTGGCTGCAAATTATTCTTTCCAGTCGCCGAATTTCCGGCCTTATTATTTTGGCCTGGCCTGTGAATAACGGCTATTTTTGCGGCATTATTACCGGCGCCGGACGGTATATTGGAATTTTTGTATGCCCGGGCATATTAATGCAACAATTTGCCTATGAATAAATAAAGGATTATATATATACCTGCACCGGTAATATTGTTACAATTATATTCAGTAAAAAGAAATTTTTCGATTGGTGTGAAAAAATTATTAAATTGGCCATTTTTATTATCAAAATTGCTATTGCTAAGGATTTTAATTATATTTGCCTTAAAATATAGGCTAATATTATATAAAAAATTATATATAAATTGCTATAATAAATTTAAATTTCCGGCGGTTGGTACAAAAAATTGCCTATATTAAATTCGAGCATTTCGATTATTAAATATTTAATTAGCCGCAATTTTAGGGTTATAAAAAAACTAATAATTTATTATATAATAAATATTAAAAAAAAATTTAAATTTAATAAATATAAAAGGTTTTGGGAAAATAATTAAGGTATAATTGCATTACAGGCTGATAATTTTAAATTTAGGAATACCGGGGGAACGAAAAATATATATATGCATATGCAAAAAATATAAAATCGGTTACAGCACTGGCAAACAAAATACAAATAACAATTTATGCTAACCATCCGCAACCCTCCTGTCCATAAATTTTATCGATTTCTAATAATATATAGCCTGTTATTTTTGGTATCATTATAGCAAATAAAAAAGTATTAATTTAATAAATCCTTATATTTTTGCCAATTATACAATTATTAATACGGGAATAAAATAACTAAAAAAGGTAGCCCTGTAAAATATTATTATTATTATAAATCAAATTTTTAACCTAATTATATAAGGTTACCCATAGCATTTTCGGAAATTGCCCAGGATAATTTAATAATATAATACAAGTTTATTATCTTTTTTTTTTTACGCTTTGCTACGCCTTTTAAACAGGCTTGCCCCATTTTTTTTTATACCGCTTGATACGCGCTAATAATAATGCAAAACCTGACCGGCGCAGGAAGGGTTTTATAAATACCATTGCTTTATTTCACTAATTTCTTTCCAAAATTTGTATCTGTTTTGCCACCGCCCAAATTGCGCTAGGGGTGCAAACCTATTATTAAATATTGATCAGCCTTTTTCGGCATAATTTGCAAATAACCGAGGGCAATATACAGCATCGTTTCCGGATCCCCTATTTTTTTTGCTAATTTTTTTGCCGGGATTTTCATCACCCCGTTTGCAAAAACTTAACTTATTACCCGTAAATTTTAAGTATAAAAACCGTTAAAAGCAGGTTTTGCCTTTGCGTCCCGCATAACCTGCCCTTTTGCATATTCCGTTGCAGCCATATTAATCGGTCCAATCACAAAAATAGGCTATAAGGTTATAAAAAAGGCCTCCCCGGGATAAAATATAAGGGAAAAAAAAGGCATTCCAAAATCTTGGCATTATTGGTAACACCTGCAGCATTTTTATAACTGGTCGGGGTGGGTCGGTTTGCAAATTGCTCCGAGGATTTTTCGGAAATACCAAGGGCTGGAAGGCTTTACGGATAAAAAAAAGGTAAAAAATAGCAGGCGGGGGCCGGACGGATAAAATTGCACGTTTAATACAAAAAAAGGGCAGGTTTTAATTGCTTAGCATTAATAAAAATCGGAAATATCCAGTAAATAAAATTATGTTTGAGATTAAGGCGAGTGGGAAAATTAATAACTGGATAATAAAAAAAGGGGGGGAAAAGGGTATAATAATTGCAAAATACGACATAATTTAAAGCTAAAGCTTAAAAGGAGGAGGGATAAAAAAAGGCGGTATTTAGGCCCAAATAAACAAAAACCAGAATCGTGGCCAAAGCGTAACAAATATTATGGCCTGGCAAAAAATGGGCGGGAAAAATGAGGATATAAAATTAAAAGTATAACGAGGGGATTTTGGGGGACTGGAGCTTTATTTATATCGCGGCCCGAGATGTTAAGAGCACGGCGCACTGTTTGGGGAAAGCGCTATACCCGATTGGGATGGGCGCCAAATTTGGAGGGGCAGGCAGCAATTTCGCGTTTATTATTAGAAATTTTTAGCCCATAAACGGGCAAAAAGCCAAATAATTAACCTGTACCATATATTTTGTTTTCTGGATATAATTAATATATTATTTAATATAAACTTAATAAAAATATTTAAAAATATATATAATAAAATATATAAATGTTTCGGAAAATAATATAGTATTTTGGATGATAAGGTTTTAATTTTTACAAATACCTGTAAAATATTTAGTATTTTCTTTTTATAATTTTATATATTTTTCCTATTAGCTTGTATAAATCGAGCCGAGGCTTATTTTATCCAGGTTATAAATAAGCGATATACTTTTAAAAAAAACTTATTTAAAGCTTAAGGAATATTTTAATATAAAGGTTAATTAATAATAATATTATACAAATTAAAGCTTGATTATATTCCAAACTGTTAATTTCGAAAGCATAAATATAGGCAAAAGCAAAATAAAAATATTTTAAACCCTTTTGGATAAATTTCAAATTTGTTAATAAATTTTAAGCCCTAATTATTAATAAAACCATTAATTAATTATAAGTATTTTTTATATAATTTAGGGAATGCCCGAGCTTAAAATAGCCCTTTTATATTCAAAAAAAACGTTTAAAAGCCTGGCTTTTCAATTTTGCAATATTATCCAGGTAAAAAAAAACGTTATTATTTATAGCAATTATTTTGTTAAATATAAGTTCGGAAAAAACCCCAAAAATAAGTATTATACCGGTAAATGGAACAGTAACAGCCTTTGGAAAAAGTATTTTTATAATTTTCAAAAAAATGCTGGATTTGTGCCAAATATAGTTACCGTTTAATATAATACATACCGGAAAAATAATACAGCGCAAAAAAGTATTGGAAAAATATTTATTAAAAGCATAGCAATTAAAGAAAAACCCTAATTCCTTTTTAAATATAAAAAAAATAATATTAAAAATAATAAGAAATTCGCAAATAATTAGCAGGTTTAATTAATATTAAAATTTAGCAATTAATTCAATAATAATAAAGGAAAAATATTATTAATATATTTTTTTATTACTGTTATTGCCAGCCATTTTGCTAATAAAATTTTCCGGTATTGCATCCAAGCTTATTTTGCATAACAAATAGATAAAAATCAGAATAAAAACGATCAAAAGGAGGTACTACAACAATATATGCTTTTTAACGGAAATAAATAATGCGGTATTTTTTTAAATATAAAAGCGGCTAAAGTTTTAACCGCCAGTTTTATGTAATTTTAAGCACTATAATATTTTCTGCCTGATTTTTAATTAATTATTAGCAAATTTAAATATTATATTTGTTTTGCCTTAAAAAATATCCTATTTAGCCTGGGCAAAATTATGTTAAAGATTTTAATCAGATTGATCATTTTTTATATAGTTTTAATACAAATCCTTTTTCTGCTATAATTTAAAAATATGGACCAATTAGGCATTTATTTTAATAATATACGCAATAAACTTGTAACTAAGCTTAACAAATACATCCCAATTATCAGAAAATTAAGCCATCCATAGTTTTTTTTTAATAAAACTAGCCATTCAGGCGTTTTATATTTAATTAATTAAACAATTATAAAGGTATTTTTCTTAACAAAAGCAAAATTAAAATATTTGTACAAATATTTTGGTTATTTTTCTGTTAATCGTTTTTGGCATATGCTAAACCAGGCAAATTATCGGACAGATCGGAACATTTTGCAAATAATTAATTAAGTATACCATTATTGCCAAACCATAAATTTTATATTATAACGTTTTAAATTTATACTTAAAAATAATATTAATTTTAATTACAAAATAATTATTAATATTATATATCTGGATAATAAATCAATATTTTATATAATTAATACAAATATTACATTTAGTATAATAATATTTTTTAAAAAAGGATTAGCCAAAAAAATATGGGAAATTTTCAAATATTACTGGTTTAATATTTACCTTGGCCCGCTTAATATTATATTTTATAATATAGGAACCGATTTTATTATAAGCAAATTCCAGGTAAAAATAAAACTTTTTGGGATTATATGCTATTAGGTTCTTATAAAAATAAACTAATTAATAAGCAAAATTAAAAAATATTATGGATTTTTTTAACAGGTTTATAAGATAATCAGAAAGAAATACACTAATATTTATTCCAATTTGGTATTTTAAAAAGCAGTTAAAATATTAAATAATATTATAAAACTTAATAAATTAATCTTTATTTTGCTTATTTTTAATATTATACTGTAACTTAATAATAATTTAATACCTTTTGGAATATAGGTTTAATAAATAATAATAATTATTAAAATTATAGCAAAATTGTGCAAACTTTTTGCCGAACAAAAAATAAATAATACTGTTAGCAGGAGAGGGTTTCTCCTGTTCAATCGGCTCGGAGATCTCCAAAAGGGGTGAACAACAATCTTTATAATCTGGGAAAATCCTATTATTATGCACAAAAAGGAAGGAATTTATCTGCCTAAAAAAGGCAAAAAACTGCCCTTTTATCTGCGCAAAAGCGATCGCGCAAAGGACAATCCGCCGCTTTAACCGCACAAGCCGGTTGGCCCGTACGGGATCCAAAAAAGCCCAAAAGATTCCTCCATTCCGTTCTTCTTATCCGGATCGCATGCGCACAAAATACCTATTTCGATACCGGCAATTTTTTTTTTGTGCGCGGGTATCCCGGTGTTTTATTCCCACAATATAATAGGTTTATCCCGAAAATTGTAGGGATTTACGGAGGCCCTAATAGAGGGGTTTTTATAAAGGAAATGCCAGATCCGGTGATCCGGTTTTTTGATAAAAGAAATAACCGGATCTGGTAATCCGGAATATTTATTTAAAAAAGGAAATGTTTTTGATAGGCAAGCAACTGAGGCAAAGGAAAATAAGCATTTTGAAAAGGCATTCCTGTATTTTGGGAGCACTGAACTATTAAACCAAAAAATAATAAGAAAAAATGATACAAATGCGGGTCTTTGCATAATAAAAAGCTATTTAGCAAATTATTTTAATAAAAAATAATATTAATAATTGCTTTTATAATTTTAACGGTAGGATTTGCGCTTATATAAAAGTATTTTATTCGCCCCGTTTGTAATCCGGCCAATTTACACCGGTAAATTTTATTTATTAACCTGTTTTTTTTGTGCCTTATTTATATGCGCCTTATTATTTAGAATCCCGATCAGTTAATCGTTATTTTATTAATTATTATTTTTCTTTTCCTTTTTTTTTTCTTTTTTTTGCCCTTTTTTTGTTCCTATAGCCAAAATGGCTGGTAAAAAAAGGAAATTGTCAAATTTCACTCGGTTGCACAAAAGCCGTTATTTTTAAAATTTGGGCCCAACTGATAATTTTTCATCAAATAGTAACAAATTTAAAATTATTGCTTATAATAGTTAAATTAAGGAGCAAACTGGTTTTTTGCAGAATTTGGCTATACCAATATTCCCGGCTCAGTTAAATAATTTCCAAATCGGTGCCGATACTATTAGCATATTAATATCTTATTTTAAAAAACCAAACGCATTTAGGCTTTGAACAAGCCGTTTTTTGCTCCGGCTCCGAATCCCGATCCTGTTCCTACCAAAAATTTCGAGTATAATCCTGCGGCTGGCCTTTCCAAAATTATTAATTTTTTTTTAATTAATTTCGATAATGTTACAAATTTTGCCGTGGTAATATTATAAATAATTAAAATTATAAGCATTTTTTTAAAATTTATATCTGAATTTTTAAACAATTGTTAAAAAAAGAATAAAAAATTCCGTATTAAACAAAAAAGGATTGCTTTTTGGCAAACAATTAATATTTTATTGGAAATAACTTTTTAGCGCTAGTTGGATCATAGCAATTTGATAAATAGGTAAGCCAAGCTTATTAATCAGCTCGATAATAATTTTATTATATAAGAAAATAGCAGTAAAAAAAAAAGTTTGCTAAACTTTTAATTTTCTAATTTTAAAATAAACCTTTTACCGAGCAATATAAGCAGGCCACAATTTATTTTATGCTTTTCGAGCAATTACAATTTATTTAGGCATAATTATAACCTTTATAGGAACCGGCTAAGGTTATTAATTTTATTATTTAGCAATCCAAAAATCGTCCTGAGCCCAAAACCCTTAAAAAGAAAAAAGGCAAAAGCAAAATCGTTTTTAAAATTTCCGATTATCCCATTACTGGCGGTAAAAATATTAAATTATCGATTTTAGGCTTTGGCGAGCACGGTAAAAAGGGGGATTTAAGATCGGTTTATGCTTGGGATGCTTTAAGTTGATTTTGGCCGGTAAAATGCCGGAGCTCGATAAGGGAGATAATTATCGGGATTAAATCCCGAACAAAAAGCGGTATTAGCTGTATGCCTCAGGCCATATATATAAGCTTATATAAATTTTTCGATTTTTAAAAGTTTAATTATAAAATTAGGCTAATAATTATTTTTAGTTTTTTTTTAATTTTGCATCCGATTTTTAAATTTTTTGCAGTATAGCGCTAGGGTGAAGAGCTTTGCAAAAAGGCTATAAATTTGTTCCCTGGATTAGGTAATCGGAATGTATTTTGTTAATAAAAATTCTTTAATCGCAAAAATTTGACAAATAAAAAATTATTTGTAAAATAATGCTAATTTTTGCCGACAAGGATAAGGGTAAAAATAATCTGTTTGTTAAGGTAAATAATAATTTTTTTTATAATAATGCAAGCGGAACATAATATTATAGGCCAAACGGCCGCTTTAAAAATGTGGGATATTGCGGCCCTGATAAAGGTGCATAATAAAAAGGAGAAAAAGAAATAAAAGAAAATCTGGGGATGTGCGTTTAAAAAATTGCAATATTATTTTTTTGCGCTGTATTATTTGCTGCTTTTATCGATTGTAGGGAGCATGGTTCTATATTATATTGCGCTATATTTTTAAAATTTGCTGTTTTTATTATAAAAAAAAGAAATCGATTTGTTATAACCCCTGGCTCTTTTTTATTTCTGATTTTGCTTTACCTATTTTTTAACCCTAATTATTGTTATATTAAAGCTAACAATATCTTTTAAAGCCCTATTTGGCTGATTTTTGGTTATAATATTGGCAGGATTATTTGCTCCCGCAATTTACCGGATCTTATTAATTTCCCGACCCTTGTAAAATTCACGGAAAGCCATAATATCTATCATAAGGCGCTTTTTTATTATTATTCCCAGTTGGACAAAACACTGATATAGCAAAAAGCTATCAGTACAAATCACCAATTTGCAAAAGGGCAGGTCCAGTTTTTCATTAATTGTTAAAAATATTGTTTTAAGGATATAGCCCGCATCAAATCTACTAACCATATTATAAATTTTGCTAGCAAAAATGCTTTGTATCACCCTTTTATATTTAACAAAGCTCCAATACAATATGTTTCCGGTAATTTAGAAGTTTTGTTTTTGCTTTATACTGGTTTTAATTCCAAAAATAAACATAAAACCGATCTATAAATTAAAATCCTTATTATTAATAAGAAATCCGTCCATAAATATAAATAATTTTGCTTTTAACAGATCGAATTAAATATAATTCAGGCCTTTATCCGCATTATCGATCTGCTAACGGATATGCTTGTTAAATTTTTCAATATCCGCATCCTGGGGTTTTTTGGTTTATACTGTTACAGAATAATCGAAAGCGGCTTTCGGCTGGTATATTAAACTGATATATACCCTTTGTGCGCGTTGGATAACGTACTATTATTAAGTATTATTATTTTTATGGGGCATAAGTTTAAGCCGATCTGCTTATCCCTTTTGCTGCATACAAATAGTTATTTTACCCATCGCAATCTTGCAATTATTAAAATAATTTTTGTTACTAGGGCCTAAAATAAACCTTGGTTTAGCTTTAAAACCTGCTTCCTGAAGGGCAATTTTTTCCTTTTTTATAAACTTTTTGCTGTTTAAATTCAGCGTATCATTGGTTTATATACCAATAATTCCAAAACTTTTGCCAATTTTTAAAATAAATAAGCAGAAATTATAATCAGAAATGGAACAATTTAATTGCTTTTTATAATACTTTTGGTACATTATAAACTAATGCAATCCGGTTTCAGCCAATTTATAAAACGGTTTAATTAAACAAAATATGGTTCCAAAAGGGTATTATTATTGCAATTTTATAAAAAAGCGTAAATAAATAATCCTTTGCAGTTTGGTTTTGGCCTGGGTATATATTTAGCTAATATTTTGGATTATTAACTGGTTCCTTATAACTATAAAGGTTAATATAAATGCAAGGATCAGGCGTTAATTATATTGCATAATTATTAAGGATTGGATAAATAATATTAATTTTTCCCAATTATTATATCCTTATACCACAAATTTTAACTTTTTGTAAAGGTTTGTATTTGTTTTTTTAACCTTTTTAATTATACATATTCCGAAAATTTTTGCCAATTTATCAATCTGGTATTATTTAATTGGCTTAATTATATTATTAGCCAGCAAATTATTAATTTCCTTTTGGTTAAACTATTTGAAAGATTTGTTTGGGATTATAATTTTTTTAACCTATTAATAATAAAGCATTAGGCATATAAACTCCGTTTTTTTGCATTTATAAATACTGTTAAAATATTTACTGCCTTAAGGTTGCGTTAAAACCGTTTATATTATTTGGGTGCCGGTTTATCGGTTAATATAATAACCAAAAATGCCGGTGGTTCAGATACTTTGCGCAGCCTTCCTTATTTATGCAAAAAAAATAACAATAGCTTTTCAATTTTTGAATTGTTTTTGCTGGTATTTGTTAAATTATCGATTTATTGTTTTGTATTTTTATAAGGCCGTTTTTAAAGCCGCGGCTGGTTTAAGGCTGGATATTTAAATAGTTCCGGCTGTTTTTTGGACCTGCTATTGCTACTCCTCCGATTTATAATAAGGCTTGCAAATAATGCTCCGAAATATTGCTAAACTATTTGGCATATTTATTATAATTTTGTTTTTTGTTACAAATAGCACTTTAAAAGGTTCCTGTTATTTTTATTTTTTTCGGTAAACAAAAACCTTATTTTTCAAAGCAAAAAAGCCGGGTAATATCCTTGTAATGCTCGGGCTGTTGCGCATATTTAGGGCATTATTTACCTTTCGTTTGGCAAAAAATTTGCGCAATTTTGCTATGGTTTTGGTAATTATTGCCGCTTGTTAAACCTGTATTCCAAAAGGTGCTAAATTGTTATTAAATTGCGGTATAGCACCAAAAATAAGCCGAGTAAGGATTAATTTATTAGGCTTTATAGTATTATTTAGCGTTTTAACTGTTTTTTAAAACGCCGAATCGGGGTGAATATTAGGGTAATTTTTTCTAATTATTTTATAGGCCTGTTAAAAAAGTTCATAATATTTTTTAACTTTGCTTATCAACCAATATGCTTTTATTAAAATCTAATGGTATATAATCCCAAAAAGTTTTGTTTTTGCCTGGAATTTGCTTATAGCAAAATTGGTTCCTGCATTATAAAATATAACGTTAGGCGGGCCAAAATAGGTGTTAAACCAGTAATATTTAAAAGTTTTTCATATTTTTTTTGGCTAATTCTTATTTAAAAAATATTGCTGTGCTAAACGCAATGCTTGTATTAATTATATAAAATATTTATTTGCCGTTCAAATGTATAATATTAACGATTATTTTGTAATTAAAATTAATATTATTTTTAAGCGTAAATAGAAAATATTATGGTGCAAAACTTATAGTTTAATAATAATGGTATATTTAATTAATCATTTGCAAAATATCCCGATTTGCCTAATAACCTGCCTTATTTAGCATATACCAAAAGCGATTAACAAAAAAATAACCAAAATATTTGTGCAAATGCCTTAATTTTGCTTTTATTAAAAAAAGCACTCTTATAATCGTTTAATCAGTTAATTATAAGGCATTTGGATAATTAGCCTTATTAAAAAAAAATTATGGGTGGCTTGATTTTTTAATAATCGAAATATATTTGCCAAGTTTGGTTATAAGCTTATTATGTATATTATTAAAATAAATGCCTAATTGGTCTATATTTTTAAAGTATAGCAAGAAAAGGGTTTATATTGGAACCATATAAAAAATAATCGATCCAACCGAAATTTTTAGCATAATTTTGCCCAGGCTAAATAGGGTATTTTTTAAACCAAAACAAATATAGCATTTGAATTTTCCAATAATTAATTAAAAATTAAGCAGGAAGCATTGCAATGCTCGAAATTGCATAAAACCGGCGGTCGAAATTTTGGCCGCTTTTATATCTGGAAAAATACTGCACCATTTATTTCCGCTGAAAAATACGTATTATTATAATATTTGTTTCTGGTTACTTTTATTCTGGTTTTTATTTGTTTATTGTAAAAAATGGGCCTGAATGTAATATTAAAAAGTTTTATTAGCAAAATGGCTGGTAATAAAAGCGGTAAAAAAATATATCAATAATATTTCTCCCTTATTATTATTTAATTAATTGCTGGGCTTTAATATTAATTAGGCCTGCTAATTATTTGCAGGTTTCTTATTATCCTTATTGCTATTTTTTTTATATTCGAAAAGGAATTGGGCAAAGCTTTTTTTTAATTGCTATATTTTTGGCAAATATTCCTTTAACGCTTTTTTGTGCTGCATTACTTTTTCGGTATATATTATATTAAACGGCAGCCGTGCTTAGCACAAACCCAGCATTTGCTTTAAAAATTATAAAAGTGCCTTTTTCAAAAACCGTTACTGTTTTATATGCCGGTAAAATGCTTATTTTTAGGGTTTTTTCCGAATTTATATTTAACAAAATAATTGCCATAAATAGCAACATTTTCCTTTATTTATATAATGCTGCAAAACTGGAAAGCCAAACTTTTAAATATCTTTTTTGGATATAACAAGGCCATTTTAAATTTGGGCATTTCTTAAATTTCACGGAGAACATTTGTAACCAGTTAATAATTTTGCTAATAATCAGGGCTTAAAATTTGTTAGCAAATTTGAAATTTATCCAGAAAGGTTTGAAACATTTCCATTTTGCTTTTACCTGCATTTATATTTTCGAAACTAATAGTTTGGAACATAATTAAGCTCCAATCGGTATAATACTATTACCGATTAACCTCCGTATCGAAATATTCCTTAAGCTTTAAATATATTTCCCTAAAAATGCATCACCTGCCTATAACCTGGATAAAATAAGCCTCGGCTTAATTTATAAAGGCTAATAAAAAAAATATATGGAATTATAAAAAAAAAATGCTAAACGCTTTACAGGTATCTGCAAAAATCAGAACCTTATTATCCAAAATATCGTACTGTTTTTCAAAATACCTATGCGCTTTATTATACATATTCCCAAATATTTTCACCAAATTCGTATCAAGCGGTACATTAGCTATATTTAGCAAAAAAAATATACGGTACGAATTAATTATTTGGCTTTTTGCCCGCTTATGGGCCAAAAATCTTTAATAATAATGGCCGGGTATATAATTTTTTATAGCTAAAAACCAGTTTTTCCGATCTGGCAAATCAGAAAAATAAACCCCAATTAATTAATTAATCCCTGGTTTGGATAATAATTATTACGGAGTTGCCGAAATCTGATCCCTGTAACATTTTTTAAAAGGATTAAAAAAATAATTATGCGGAAATTGCTGCCTCGGTTTAGGAATTAAAAAAAATTAATATTTTAGCCGATTTTTGCTTTAATAACAGGTTATTTTATTATAAAAATAATTATTGCATTTTAATTTATGCGCTAATCCGTTTTAAAAATCTCCAGTTAACCGTTTTCTGCTAATCTGGTGGCCATATACCTTTATTTGGGCCGATAATTTTGCAAGCAAAATTATAATTTTAAAAATTTTGTTTTTATTCCGATAATTTATCATTAAGGATTTTGCTACTCCCTTAATTGCCAGGTTTTGGGTATTATTTGTATCGGTTAATAACAAATCCAATTTTTTTTAAATTTTTCAGGTTTGATTTACCAGAGATAATAATTTTGCAATTTGTTAAAAACCTGATAAATGCTTTCGGAGCTTTTATATCCAGCTGTTCTATATATATAAGGTTTAGGCCGTTAAAATCCTCGAAAAAAGGTAAAAAAAAAATTCCCGCATTACTGGCAGTTTTTAAGCATAAATTTAATAATCCAAATATTAATTTAATTATTAAAAGTGGTTTGGATCAAATTTTTTAGGCTATAATTTTTTTATTAAAAAAAATTTTCGTTATAAAAATTTATAAAGGCTTAAAAAAAACCCAATCTTTTAAATAGCTGCGTGATATTTTTGGAGGGATAAATCTTTTCCTAATCGGAATCCCTTTCGAAATTGCTCTTTTATGCTCCAAATATTTTATTAATAATGCCCATTTAATTATTAAAGCTTTATTGGAATAACCGTGGCTATTATTTTAATAAATAAACAAATAAATTTGCTTTGGGGTAATTTTTTAATCCAAAAATCCTCGAAAATTTAAAAACTGATAATTTAATCCACTCCAAAAATTACACAACATTTTTTCCTAAATTTGTGAGATATTTTTAACTGGTTTTAACCTAATAACTGGGTAGCGCGGGCCAAAAAAAAACTTATTTGCTTAACAAATATATTATTAAACCAAAAAAAAGCATTTCTCTGCTTTTAAATCTTTCACCAACCTTTTTTTAAATTTCAAAAATCCGACGGATAAATGTTTAATATTAAATTTTTTGCCTAACCGTTTGTATTTTTTCTTGATAATACTTATCAATATTAATAAAAAAGGGTATTTTTTTGTTTAATTGGCTCGGAAATTTCCAAGAAGGGTAAATAACGATTTTTAAAATCTGGGAAAATCTTATTATTATATATAAGGAGAAAAGAATTTATTTGCCTAAAGAAGGGCAAAGGACTGCCTTTTTATCTGCGCGAAAGCAATTGCCCAAAAGGCGATCCGCCGCTTTAGCCGCACAGGCCGGTTGGCCTGTGCAGGATCCAAAGGGGCCCAGAGGGTCCTTTTATTCCGTCCTCCTTTTCCGGATCGCACGCGCACAGAATGCCTATTCCGACAAATACCCTAAATATATATAACAGCCCAAATATTATAAAAATATTACCCAGCTTTTTTGTTTTAGGAAATAAATTTTTTATTTAGCAAAAAAACCAGAAATGGCAGGGACCTTTTAAAATATTATTTGTAACAAAAAACAAAATTATAATGGATATACCAAATAATTTAGTAATATTCCGAAACATTATTTCCAAATTTTATTATAAATCGGAAAAATAATAAATAGCAGGTTTAAAAAAACAGCCGGAATTATTTAAATATTCAGCTTTAAACCAGCCGCAACTTCAAAAACGGCTTTATAAAAATACAGAACCGCAAATTAATAATTTAACAAATATTAACAAAAATAATTTAAAAATCAAAAAATTGCCGTTATTTTTTCCACATAAATAAGGAAAATTATGCAGGGTATTTAAATTACCGGCATTTCCGGTTATTATACCAGCCGATAAACCGGCACCGAAATAATATGGATAATTATAATATAACCCCAAAACAGCAAATATTCTAACAATATTTATAAATATAAAAAAAACGGAATCCATATACCTGGCACTTTATTATTAATAGGTTAACAAAATTAAAACCCCAGGCCAATTTTTTAAATAATCCGATTAAAAAAAATTGGCATTTTGCTAGTTAATAATATAATTAAACCGATTAAATAATACCAAATTGATAAATCGGCAAAAATTTTCGAAATATATATAATCAGAAAGGTTAAAAGGACAAATGCAAATCCCTATAAAAAATTAAAACTTGTGGTGCAAAAATATAATAATTGGAAAAAATTAATATTATTTACCCAATTTCTAACAATTATGCAATACAGTTAATACTTAATTTTTGCACTTATATTAATCTTTATAATTATAAGGAACCAGCTGATAATCCGAAATATTAGCTAAATATATACCCAGGCCAAAATTAAATTCCAAAAATTATTTACCTGCATTTTTTTATAAAATTGCAGCAATAATACCCTTTTGGAACCATATTTTATCTGATTAAACCGCTTTACGGATTGGCTAAAACTGGATTATATTGGTTTATAATATACCAAAAATATTATAACAAATAACTGGATTCCATTTCTAATTATAATCCCTGCTTATTTATTTCAAAAATTGGCAAAAGTTTTGGAATTATCGGTATATAAATTAATAATACTGTCGGAATAGGCATTCTGTGCGCGTGCGATCCGGAAAAGGAGGACGGAATGGAGGGACATTTTGGGCCCCTTTGGATCCCGCACAGGCCAACCGGCCTGTGCAGCTAGAGCGGCGGATCGCCCTTTGGGCGATCGCCTCCGCGCAGATAAAAGGGCAATCCTTTGCCCTTTTTTAGCAGATAAATTCCTTCCTGCATATGCACAATAATAAAACTTTCCCAAATTATAAAAATTATTATTCACCCCTTTTGAAAATTTTCAAGCCAACTGAACAGAAAAAACCCTCTTCTGCTAACACTGATCAGTATTATCGAGAAACAATACAAACAGTTAAACAAAAAATTTAGCACTAAACATTTACCCATCGGATCTTTAAAATTTGAAACAAAATTGGTGAAAGATTTAAAAACAGAAAAATGCCCTTCTTTTGCTTAACAGCATATTTGCTAAATAAATAAATCCCTTTTTCCTTTGGCCCGTGCTATTTAATAATTAGGTTAAAACCAGTTAAAAAAATTTCACAAATAAAAAAAAATATTATATAATCCCCAAAATGGATTAAATTATTAGTTTTTAAATTTTTAAGGGTTTTTGGATTAAAAAATTATCCCACAATAAATTTGCTTATTTATTTATTAAAATAATAACCATAATTATTCCGATCAGGCTTTAATAATTAAATAGGCATTATTAACAAAATATTTGGAGCATAAAAAAGCGGCTCCGAAAAAAACTCCGATCAGAAAAAAACCTATCCCTCGAAAAATATTATAAAATTATTTAAAGGATTGGATTTTTCTCAAACCTTTATAAATTTTTATAACGAAGATTTTTTTTAACAAAAGAATTATACCCTAAAAAATTTGTTCCAAACCGCTTTTAATAATCAAATTAATATTTAAATTATTAAATTTATACTTAAAAACCGCCAGCAATACAGCAACCTTTTTTTTTTAGCTTTTTTTAAGGATTTTAACGGCCTAAACCTTGTATATATAAAACGGTTAAATATAAAAGCCCCGAAAATATTTATCGGGTTTTTGACAAATTACGGAATTATTATTCCTGGCAAATCGAACCTAAAAAGCTTAAAAAAAACTGGATTTATTATTAACCAATACAAATAATGCCCAAAATCTGGCAATCAGGGGAGCAGTAAAACCCCTAATAATAAATTATTAAAATAAAAACAAAAATTTTAAAATTATAATTTTGCTTACAAAATTATCCGCCCAAATAAAGGTATACGGCCACCAAATTAGCAAAAAATGGTTAACCGGAAATTTTTAAAACAAATTAATGCATAAATTAAAATATAATAATTATTTTTATAATGGAACAATCCGTTATTAAAATAAAAACCGGCCGAAATATTAATTTCCCTTTCCAATTCCCAAACCACAACGGCAATTTCCGGACAACCATTCCCCTAATCCTCCCAAAAAATGCCACAGGGATTAAATTTCAGCAATTTTATAATGGTTATTATCCAAATCAGGGATTAATTAATTAATTAGGATCCATTTTCCTGATTTGCCAAATCGGAAAAACCAATTTCCAGTTATAAAAAGCTCTATACCCGGCTATTATTATCAAAATTTTTTGGCCCATAAACGGGCAAAAAGCCAAACAATTAACCCGTACCGCATATTTTTTCCGCTGGATATAACCAATATACCGCTCGATATAAATTTAATAAAAATATTTGGAAATATATATAATAAAATTGTTGGCAGAAGAGGGTTTCTTCTGTTCAGTTGGCTCGGAGATCTCCAAAAAGGGTGAACAATAATCTTTATAATCTGGGAAAATCCTATTATTATGCACAAAAAGGAAGGAATTTATCTGCTTAAAAAAGGGCAAAAAACTGCCCTTTTATTTGCACAAAAGCAATCGCCCAAAGGGCGATCCGCCGCTTTAGCCGCACAGGCCGGTTAGCCCGTGCGGGATCCAAAAGGGCCCAGAGGGTCCCTCCATTCCGTCCTCCTTTTCCGGATCGCACGCGCACAGAATGCCTATTCCGACAAAAATGCATAAATATTTCGAAAAATAATATAATATTTTGGATAATAAAGTTTTGATCTTTGCGGATATTTATAAAATGCTTAATATCCCTTTTTTATAATTTTATGCATTTTTTTACTTGTTTTTACAGGTTAAGCCAAGCCTTATTTTATCCGGGTTATAAATAAATAATGCACCTTTAGGAAAATTTATTTAAAATTTAAGGAACATTTCGATACAAAGGTTAATCGGTAACAGTATTATACAAATTTAAGCTTGATTATATTCCAAATTATTATTTCCGAAAATATAAGCATAAGCAAAAGCAAAATAAAAATGCTCCAAACCCTTCTGCATAAATTTCAAATTTATTAATAAGTTTTAGGCCCCAATTATTAACAAAACTATTAACTAATTATAAATATTTTCCGTGCAATCCAGAAAATACCCAAACTTAAAATGGCCTTTTTACGTTTAAAAAAATATTTAAAAGCCTGGCCTTCCAGTTTTGCAGCATTATATAAATAAAAAAGAATATTGCTATTTATAACAGTTATTTTATCGAATACAAATTCGGAAAAAAACCCAAAAACAAGCGTTATACCGGTAAATAAAACAGCAACGGCCCCCGGAAAAGATATTTTTATAACTTTTAAAGCAAATGCTGGGTTTATACTAAGCACGGCTGCCATTTAGTGCAACACACACCAAAAAAGCAATGCAGCACAAAAAAATATTAAAAAATACTTGTTAAAAGTATAGCAATTAAAAAAAAAGTTTTGCCCAATTCCTTTTCGAATATAAAAAAACAGTAATAAAAATAATAAAAAACCCGCAAATAATTAACAGGCCTAATTAATATTAAAACCTAATAATTAATTAAATAATAAAAAAAAGAAATATTATTAATATATTTCTTTACTGCTATTATTATTAGCCACCTTATTAATAAAATTTTCCGGTATTATATCCAGGCCCATTTTTTATAGCAAATAAACAAAAACCAGAACAAAAATAACCAAAAGCAGGTATTATAGCAGTATATGCTTTTTAATAGAAATAAATAGTGCGGTATCCTTCCAAATACAAAAGCGGCCAAAATTTCGACCACCGGTTTTACGCAATTTCGAGCATTGCAATGCCTCCTGCCTAATTTCCAATTAACCATTGGCAAATTTAAACGCTACATTTGCTTTGGCTTAGGAAATATCCTATTTAGCGTAGGCAAAATTATGCTAAAAATTTCGGTCGGATCGATCATTTTTTATATAATCCCAATATAAACCCCTTTTTTGCTATGCCTTAAGGATATGAACTAATTAAGCATTTACCTCGATAATATGCGTAACAAATTTGTAACCAAGCTCGGCAAACGCATCCCAATTATCAAAAAATCAGGCCACCTATGGTTTTTTTTTAATAAGGCTAGCCACCCAAATGCCTTATATTTAACTAATTAAACGATTATAAAGGTGACTTTTTTAACAAAAGCAAAGTTAAAGCATTTCCACAAACACTTTGGTCACTTTTCCGTTAATCGCTTTTAGCATATGCTAAACCAGGCAGATTATCGGGCAAATCGGGACGCTTTGCAAATAATTAATCAAATATACCACCATTGCTAAACTATAAACTTCGCACCACAATATTTTAAATTTATGCTTAAAAATAATATCGATTTTAATTATAAAATAATTATCGATATTATACATTTGGACGGCAAACAAATATTTTATATAATCGATACAAATATTGCATTTAGCACAATAATATTTTTTAAAAAAAGATTAGCCAAAAAAACATAGGAAGCTTTTAAATATTGCTGGCTTAACATTTATTTTAGCCCGTTTAACATTATATTTTATAATACAAAAACCAACTTTGCTGTAAACAAATTCCAGGCAAAAATAAAGCTTTTTGGGATTATATATTATTAGGTTCCAATAAAAGCACACTGGTTAATAAATAAGGTTAAAAAATATTATAAACCTTTTCAACAGGCTTATAAAATAATTAGAAAAAAATACCCTAATATCCACCCCAATTTGGCATTTTAAAAAATAATCAAAATATTAAATAATACCACAGGGCCTAATAGATTAATCCCTATTTTGCTTATTTTTGGTGCCATACCATAACTTAATAATAATTTAGCACCTTTTGGAACGCAGGTTTAACAAGCGGCAATAATTACCAAAACTATAGCAAAACTGCGCAAATTTTTTGCCAAACAAAAAATAAACAATGCTCTAAACACGCGCAACGGCCCGAGCACCACAAAAATATTGCCCAACTTTTTTACTTGGAAAAATAAGGTTTTTATTTACCGAAAAAAACAAAAATAACAGGAATTTTTTAAAATATTATCTGTAATAAAAAACAAAATTATAATAAATATACCAAATAATCCAGCAATATTTCGGAGCATTATTTGCAAATCCTATTTTAAATCGGAAAAGCAGCAAATAGCAGGTCCAAAAAAATAGCCGGAACTATTTAAATATCCAGCCCTAAACCAGCCACAGCTCCAAAAACAGCTTTATAAAAATACAGAACAGCAAATTAACAGTTTAACAAATACCAGCAAAAATAATTCAAAAATTGAAAAATTGCCGTTATTTTTTCCGTATAAATAAAAAAGGCCGCGCAAAATACCTAAATCACCGATACTTCCGGTTATTATACCAGCCAATAAACCGGCACCCAAATAATATAAACGGTTTTGGCGCAACCCCAAAACAGCAAACATTTTAATAATATTTATAAATGCAAAAAAAACAGAATTTATATACCTAGCGCTCCATTATCGACAGGTTAAAAAAATCACAACCCCAGGCAAACCTTTTAAACAGTTTAACCAAAAGGAAATTGGCAATTTGCTGGCCAATAATATAATCAAACCGATTAAATAATACCAGGTTAATAAATCGGCAAAAATTTTCGGAATATATATAATTAAAAAGGTTAAAAGGACAAATGCAAACCCTTATAAAAAATCGAAATTTGTAATATAAGGATATAACAATTGGGAAAAATCAATATTGCTTACCCAATCCCCAACAATTATGCAATACAGTTAATGCCTGATTTATACGCTTATAATAACCTTTATAACCATAAAAAACCAGCTAATAATCCAAAATATTAGCCAAATATATACTTAGGCCAAAATTGAGTTATAAAGGACCGTTTACCTATATTTTTTTATAAAATTGCAATAATAATACCCTTTTAGAACCATGTTTCGTTTGATCAAACCGCTTTACAGATTGGCTAAAACCGGATTGCATTGGTTTGTAATATACCAAAAATATTATAAAAAGCAACTGGATTGCTCCATTTCCAATTATAATCCCTGCTTATTTATTTTAAAAATCGGCAAAAGCTTTGGAATTATCGGTATATAAACCAATAATATGCTAAATTTAAATAGCAAAAAATTTATAGAAAAAAAAAGTTGGCCTTTAAAAGGCAGGCTTAAAGGCCAAACCGAAATCCATCCTAAGCCTTAGCAATAAAGGTTATTTTAATAGCTGCAAAATTGCGATCGGTAAAATAATTATTTATATACAGCAAAAAGAACAGGCAAATCAGCTTAAGCTTGTGCCCTATAAAAATAATAATACCCAGTAATAATACGTTATCCAACGCGCACAAAAGGCATATATCAGTTCGATATACCAGCCGGAAACCGCTTTCGATTATTCTATAGCAGCGCAAATCAAAAAAACTCTAAAATATAAATATCAAAAAATTTAATAAATATATCCGTTAGCAAATCGATAATACGGATAAAAGCCTGAATTATATCCAATTCGATTTATCAAAAGCAAGATTATTTATATTTATAAACGAATTTTTGCTAATAATAAGGATTTTAATTCACAAATCGGCTTTATGGTTATTTTTAAAATTAAAACCAGCATAAAATAAACAAATAATTTCCAAATTACCGGAAATATACTGCACTGGAGCTTTATCAAATATAAAAAAATAATACGGAACATTTTTGCCAGTAAAATCTATAATATGGTTAGCAAATTTAATACAGGCTATATCCTTAAAACAATATTTTTAACAATTAATAAAAAACTGGACCTACCTTTTTACAAATTGGTAATTTGCACTAATAGCCTTTTATTATATTAATATTTTATCCAATTTGGAACAATAACAAAAAAGCACCTTATAATAAATATTATAGCTTTTTGTAAATCTTATAAAGATTGGGAACTTAATAAAATCCGATAAATCGCAAAAACAAATAATCCTACAAATGCTATAACCAAAAATCAGCCAAATAAAATTTTGGAAAATTTTATTAGCTCCAATATAATAATAATCAGGATTAAAAAATAGGTAAAACAAAATCAAAAATAAAAAAAAGCCAGGAATTATACTAAATTAATTTCTTTTTTCCATAATGAAAATAATAAACCTTAAAAATACAGCGCAATATAATATAAAACTGTACTTCCCATAATCGATAAAAACAGCAAATAATACAGCATAAAAAAATAATATCGCAATTTTCTAAATGCATATCCCCAAATCTCCCTTTATTTTTTTTTCTCCTTTTTATTATATACTTTTATTAGGGCCGCAGCATTCCATATTTTTAAAACGGCCGCTTAGCCCGTAATATTATATTTTGCTTATATTATTGTAAAAAAATTATTATTTGCTTTAGCAAACAGATTATTTTTACCCTTATCCTTCTCGGCAAAAATCAGCATCATTTTGCAAATAATCCTTTACTTATCAAATTCCTGCAATTAAATAATTCTTATTAGTAAAATATATTCCGATTATCTAATCTAGGGAATAAACTTATAGCCTTTTTGCTAACCTTTTTGCCTTAACGCTATACCGCAAAAAATTTAAAAACCGAACGCAAAACCAAAAAAGGATTAAAAATAATTATTAGCCCAATTTTACAATTAAATTTTCAAAATGGAAAAATTTATATAAATTTGTATATATAGCTTAAAATATATAACTAATACCGCTTTTTGTTCGGGATCTGATCCTAACAATCACCTTCTTTATCAAACTCCGGTATTTTACGGGCCAAAATTAATTTAAAGCATTTTAAATATAGGACCAATCTTAAATTCCCCTTTTTATTGCGCTTGCCAAAGCTTAAAATTAGCAGTTTAATACTTTTACCACCAATAATAGGATAATCGGAAATTTTAAAAACAATTTTGCTCTTGCCCTTTTTTTTTAGGGGTTTTAGGCTCGGAACAATTTTCGAACTATTAAATAATAAAATCGATAATTTTAACCGGCTTTTATAAAGGTTATAATTATACCTAAGCAAATTTTGATTATTTAAAAGGTATAAAATAAATTGTGGCCTGCTTATATTGCTCGGTAAAAGGTCCGTTTTAAAATTAAAAAATTAAAGGCTTAATAAACTCTTTTTTTTTTATTATAATTTCTTTGCGCAATAAAATTATTATCAAGCTAATTAATAAATTTGGCTTATTTATTTATCAAATTGTTATAATTTAATTAGCATTAAAAAGCTGCTCCTAATAAAATATTAATTATTTGTTAAAAAGTAATCCTTTTTTGTTTAACACAAAACTTTTTTTTTTTAACAATTGTTTAAAAATTTAAATATAAATCCCAAAAAAGCGCCCGTAACTTTGATTATTTGCACTACTGCCACAGCAAAATCTGTAATATTAAATCAGCCCTGGTATCCGCGGAAAAAAAGTATAAAAAGGACAGGACACCCATGATGATTTTTTTTTGGTATCCCAAGCAGCAGAGCAGGCAGCAATAGATTTCACCACCTCCCAACTCTGGGGGATATCATCCCCCCCTCGTCTCCCTTTTTCTCCCTTATCCAACCTTTTCGTAAATAATCTCGAAAATTAATACGACACACAAATCGTGCCAGTATTATTCGTTTTATTATTTTTTTTATTAATGGATACCCCCGTTTTTATACAAAAGGAAAAACTAATATCACCTATCAATTAGCAATTAAATAACCTTAATATTATTAACCCTGCAGCCGCCGCCAATATTCTTTTCCAATTAGCAGCCAGATTAATTTTTCCTATTTACCCGAAATGTTTATTTATTAATAACAAGTTTGTTACCGGAATAAAAAAATTCAAGTTTAACAAATACTATACCGTTCAAAAAAACCATAAAAACGGCACCAAACATTTCCATATTATTAGGAATTGGTTTGGTAAATGCAATATCAAAAGCCCAAAACATTTCGATATCGGAAGGTTCCATCCGAACATTAATCGGACAAAAAACCAATTTGCAGCGTGAAGGTACCTCCATAAACGAAAAGGGAGGTCCCGTTATATCAGCAAAATAATAACCAATCCAAAAGGCCTCCGGAAAGAAATTAAAGCAGATTTTTGGTTTTAAACCGTGGAAATAACGGATTGCAAAGCATTTTTTGCCTTATTCAAAGCCATCCAACCACAAAATCTGATTTTTTATTATAATAGTATCAAAATTTATATTAATAACACTTTCCGGATACCCGTCCCAAAATATATTAATCCCAAACTAAATAAAATGTGGGACATCCCTATGGAAATTATAAAATGGATGCAGGATAACCTTCACAAAAAAAAGGTATAATGCTATAACCCCCCCTTTTTGCTTATTCCTCGCTCCGGGACCCCCAAAAGGGTAAGGACCGAGTCTTTGCTTCGGTACCCTGTGGTATTTTGCTTGGATACGGCCTTAGCTTAACCCCCCTATCCCAAAAGGGCCCCCGGGGGGGCCCTTACCGGCCTGGCTAATATAAGGCTAATATTATTTATTACAGGCCGATCCAAATCACTATATTTATACGGTCCAACCAGGCTGTTTAAAATAATATGGGCCAGAAATTTAGGCTTACACAACTATATAAGCGGCTGCTAAAACGCCTCCCTCCTTAACAGCACCAAAAAAATTTGGTTATCGATAATATGCCTTTAAGTAACAAAAATATACTCAAACATTACAAATAAATGCTGGGGTATCAAAATAACTTCTCAATAACAAACAAATACCTAAGAAAAGGTACATTTCGAAAGCTGGGGGTTACCTTATATTTATTTGGCAAACAAAGACCCATATGGATATAATAAAATAAATGCTAATTAGTTGGACAGAAATTATATATTTATGCATATAACAAGGCCCATATTTGTGAAAAGCAAAGGGCAAAATACACCTGATTCACAAATAAAAAGCTGGAGGCCTTTATAACACAAATAAAAAAAAGAAACAACAATTTCCTATAATTAATCCTGTTGCCAAAATAATATTAAGCTAATCTTCCGCACCTTTATAATAGGCAAAAAACGCTTTTTAAACCCTAAAATAATAATAAATACCTCCAATGCAAAAAAACTGGATCGAAACACCGATTTGCCAAACCTTATAACAGATATCTCCGCTTTGGGCTGACAACAATCCACATCCACCTCTATAAAACCCCCAAAAAAAAGCGCAAAATACAAATACCGCTTTATAATAAAAAATAGCATATAAAAAAAATATAAAATAAATATCGCACCGAACTTTATTATTATTACAATAATACAAACCGTCTGCATCCAAACCGTAATATTTAGCCTTATAAACCATTAAAACCCACAAACTAACCGGCCAAAATTGCAAAACGTCACGCACCGTAAAATATTAAGCCTGATCCAACAAAATACGCCAGCAAAACTTGGTATTAATAACACGGTAAAAATAAAGCCGAGTATCAGAAAAAAAAAATATCCCCAATCTTGTTTACCCAAAACAAAAAATAAAAATTACCCTCCAAAATACCAAACCCGCTATCAGCCTTATTAATCAAAAAAATTATTTTAATACCAGTATTAGTATTAAATATATTCCAGTAATTTTTAACACCTAGCTTAAAAGGGATATATACAATAATATGCACACTGCAAAAGCGCGACACACACACCTCCATTTAAGCCTTTGCACCTCGAAAAATTACCTCAAAAAAGCTCCGGTCAAAACCATAATAAAGCTTAATAGCAAAAAGAACAAAATCATAATTAAATAACCCTGCCTGGGTCTGGATCAAAATAGGCAAAAACCTATCACCAAAACCAACAAAATTACCGCAAATGCTTTTTTTAATCGCAGTAACAGCGGTTATTTTAAATGCAAACTTATAAGCGCCTCGGCAATTACCGAAATATCAGCGGTAATTTCCTCGGGATTCGTAAACCATAATAATAATAAGGGTATAAGCGTATTGCAAAAAAGCCACAGACAATAATAATAATAACAACAAAAAAAATAATAGCCGACCGGTGGAAAAATTTTATAATCCGTATATTCCGCAGGCTTTTACTCAAAAAGCAGCAACTTTTGCAAAAGCTCCTGCTTAAAAAAGTATCGCAAAAAAAAAGGGAAAACCAGCAATTAACAGGTAAAACAAAAAAACAAAAGTTATATTAATACCAACTAATAATACCAATAATAATACCGAGAATAGCGGGCTATAAAACGGATTATTCCGTACAAAAAGCAATTAAAATAAAAATAATAATACCGAGCTGTTCGCCTATAACGGTATCATAAATACATTTCGAAAAAAAATAATCATTAAAACAAAAACAAATAAAATATCCGTCCTTATAAGATTTGTAAAATATATTCGGCATAACAAAAATGCAAAAATAACGAAAAAAATCTCGTTACGATAGGAACGCGGTTCACAATGCATATAAATAAATAATAATCTCGCTTAAAACACCAATACCAAATAATATCCCTGTTCTAGCAACCTTTAAAATAATCAATAATATGGTCGATAGGCCTATGCGCAGATCATAATTAATAATATCGCATTTGTAACAAAAGTGCTCGGTTTAAACAGATACGATTGGTTATGCACAAAATAACCACAAATTATCACACAGTAATATCCCAAAATCAGACTATTTTAAAACAGAGCCCTGCAAAACACCGAGAACAAACCCACCCCATTATAATAATGCACCACATAATCCCAGCAATCCCACAAATAATCCACTCTATTATATGCAGGATACCAAAACACCGCGCACCAGGGCTGTAACATTATCGGGCTTAATTAAAAAAAAATTAATAATTTCGAAAGCGCCAATTACAAAATTATACTTGAAATTTTCGATCAAAACAAAATCAGGATTCGAAACCGGAGCAAAAAATGGTTTATCCAAAACCTAAACGCATTTAGCTTTCTCGAAACAAAATATTAATATATTAACAGTATTGGTATCGATTTAGGGATTATTTACCTAAATCAAAAGCACTAGTACAGCCAAATTTTGCAAAAAAAACAGTTTATTTTTTAATTTAACCGTTATAAATAATAATTTTAAATTTATTACTATTTAATAAAAAATTATCAGTTGGGCCCAGATTTTAAAAATAACGGTTTTTATATAACCGCATAAAACTCAACAATTTTCTTTTTTTACCAGCCATTTTGGCTATAGGAACAAAAAAAAGGCAAAAAAAAGGAAAAAAAATAACAATTAACAAAATAATAATTAACTAATCAGAATCCTAAACAATAAAACGCATACAAAAAAAGCATAAAAAGAACAGGTTAATAAATAAGGTTTACCGGTACAGGTTAGCCGGATTATAAACAAAACGGACAAAATATTTTTATATAAATATAAACCCTATTTTTAAAATTATAAAAGCAATTATTAATATTATTTTTTATTAAAACGATTTGCTAAATAGCCTTTTATTATATAAAAATCCGCACCTGTACCATTTTTTCCTATCATTTTTTGGTTTAATAATTCAGTGCTTTCAAAATATAAAAATGCCTTTCCAAAGCGCTTATTTTCTTTTTGCCTCAATTACCGGCCTATTAAAACCGTTTCCCTCTCTAAATAAATATTCCAAATTACCAGATCCGATTATTTCCTTTATTAAAAAACCGGATCACCGGATCCGGCATTTCTTTTATAAAAACCCCTCCGTTAGAACTTCCGAAAATTCTTACAATTTTCGGGATAAACCTATTATACTATGGGAATAAAACACCGGAATACCTGCGCATAAAAAAAATTGCCGGTATCGGAATAAGCATTCTGTACACATGCGATCCGGAAAAGGAGGATAAAATAAAGAAACCCTTTGGGGCCTTTTGAATCCCGCACGGGCTAACCGGCCTGTACGGCTAAAGCAGCGGATCGCCTTTTGGGCGATCGCTTTCGCACAAATAAAAGGGTAATTTTTTGCCCTTCCTTAGGCAAATAGATTCTTTCCTCCTTGTATATAATAATAGGATTTCCCCAGATTATAAAAATCGTTATTCACCCTTTTTGGAGATTTCCGAGCCGACTGAACAGGAGAAAACCTCTTCTGCCAGCACTAGCAAATATAAATCCTACGGATTATTGCAACCTTTACCAGTGCTTAATAAAGCATAACAAAAAATCACGATAAATTTCGTAATTAAACTTCCTAAATCAAAAAAACCCCTAACAAATATCCAATATAACAATATTCTAATAATGGTAAATAGGTTTACCAAATACGCCTTGTTTTTATTTTACAAAAAAAGCAGCAATGCCGCAAAATTGGCGTATATTTTTATCAAAAACGTGATTGCCAAATATAAAACACCCAATAAATTAATTACAGATCAAAACCAATTCTTTATTAGCAAATTTTAAAAGGTTTTTATAGCCAAACTCGAAACAAAATATGCACTGTTAACAATATATTATCCTAAAATAAATGGGCAAATAAAACGGATAAATCAAACCATAAAATAATATTTATATTATTATATTAATTATAAACAAAATAATTAGGTATAATTTTTCCTTATAGCCCAATTTGTTTATAATAATTCGATATACAAAAATACAAAAATGACCCTATTTTTTGCAAATTATAAATTTATACTTACAATGTACAAAAAAACCCAAAATAAAAAAAACGCTTTAATAACAAAAATATAAATCACCAAAATAACCAAATTATATAAGCATTTGCAAAAAAAGCTCAAAAAGTTTCGAAAATGCATATTTACCCAAACAAATAAAAAAAAGCTTAAAAAACCAATTTTTAAAAAAAAATAACATTTATTTTTTGCGCTGCAATATTAAAACAAAACAGTTAAATAATAAACTGGATTATAAAAATTCGGACCGTTCAAAATTAAAAAAATAATTTTAATGATTAATTACGAATTTTAATTATTGCTAACCATAAAAATCCACCCTATTTTTTATATTTCCCTATTAAAACCGGTATTGCCTGGTTCGAAAAGCACGAAATTAATAAAAATTAACCCAAATTAAAAATAACAAATCGAAAAAATCTTTAATAATAAAATATATTACTACAAATAATAATATTGAATTAAATAAGCAAAATATAAGCACAAATATAATATATAAAAAAAAATTTTTATAAATTGCCAAAAAGCTTTACAAAAGTATCGATAAAAACGGCTATAAAAATACACAACCTTGTTAAAAATACAGCATTTTACCAGAAAAAGCTTACCTAATTAAAAAAAGCAAACAGGTTCAGGTCAGGATTGGTTCGGCCAAACCTGCTCAAATTAGGATTAATATCCAAAATAAACCCATCCGCAGAAATATCGGCAAAAATCGGCTCAGGCAGCAAAACAGCCTAAAAAACCGATTATTCGGCTTTTTTTTATTTTATATATTCCAATTCCTCGATACTGTTAATTTTATGCCAAATAATACGGGTTAATTTTTTATGCTAATATTTTTTTTATTTTCGCAAATGCTTAATTTTAGCCAAAAAAACCCGCAGTTTTTTTTTAACAGTTTCCAGCTTCGCCTTTAAACAAAAGTGCTGGGCGCTATAAAAAAAAAGGTTTTTAAATAACAAACCTAAAATGTTGCAAAAGGAACGGTTAAAGCAAAAATATTCCATACAATAAAAAAAGTCCTGGAAAAAAACAAAACATTTCTTGCACTTAAGGATTTTGTGGTAATAAAAACAAAAAAATATAAAGAAAACAAAAATAAAAACCGCAAAAAGCAGGTTTTTATAACGCAGCAATAATAAAATCACAGATTTTTTTTTGGAAACCCGACCAAACATTTTGTTAAAAGCAAAAAAGCAATAGAATAATAAAAAAAATACTTACCAAATATAAAGGACCCGGGCTGCAAAAATAACCAAAAGAATTTGGCCTAAAAAGGGGAACCTGGTATTATAACCACAAATAACAAAAAATAAAAAGGTTAAAGGGCTAAGCCCTAACAAAATACCTTACCCCGCAAATACGCAAGCCATAAGGCTAAACAATTAAAACCGGGCTATAAAAAAAGTTACGTAACCCAAAATAATTTGTAATCTATTGGCAAATTACAGATTAAGGTCGATAATTTGTAATTTGCTAGCAAATTATAGATTAAAAAGTTTAATAAGGAGGTTATCCGCTTATAAATAAGGGCAGAACCTCCGGGTAAACAGGTAATTTTAACTAAGGTTTCGGCATCAGTCAACCTAAATTAGCTCCAAAACATTCCCTTGGGCAAACAATAACAGATAACGTTCTTACCAGACCCCAGATCACGTGCAAAGCAACCTTGCAAGACCAGTACTGCTCAACACCGCCCCTAGGTGCCCTACCCTAGGAGCAAAAGGCCTGTGATTGTAACATTCTAACGGGTTTAGAGCTATATTTATTAGGCTTTTTATTAGGGCCAGGGAGCCCCTGGCACGGATCCATAAACAGAAAAACAAGCAGTTGTTAAAATTAGTATGGAAAAAACAAAAAACAGCTATACCCTGGGACAGGCCCTATATTACAAGTGTAAGTTCCACGGAAATTCGCTGCCGAATTTGGCTGGCACTGGTCGCGGATTCAGGCGGCAATTTGCCCTGGCTGGGGCAACGGCATGCTGCCGTCGCCGGCGCCGTTGGCGGGTGCGTTGTTGGTATTGGGTCGCTGATTTGGCTGGTGTTAGGGATTTGTATGCAAATTGGCAGTGTGCACTAACCGCGTAATGCTAAGAATTGGTGAATGCATGTGGCTCGACCCCGACTCCGGGCACAGGGGGGGTTGCCGAGAATAGGGGTAGACTGCCGGACCGGCCTCCGTTCACGCTGCACCGCTTCGGCATTAAACACGCGCATTTGGCGGTATTTCCACAGAGTGGAACGTTGCATAAAATGATAAAAGAGGTATGGCAACGGGCAATTTCTCTTTTCTTTTCCTTTTTTTTTTGGTAAGTTCGTGGGCCTTCCTGTAAGTCAGTGCACCCCCTGTCGGCCACCCCCCCGGACAGCCACCTGGGTCCCCATACAAATCCACACAAATGCATTGTTTTAAAAGCGTTATAATAAATCGGAAAAAATTCTTATACATAAAAGGTAAACGGTTTTATAAAGTTCAAAAGCTAAATTTAATCCAAAAGGTAAATTTTTGTTAATACTCTATAAATATGTAGTATAATTTAATATAAAAGATAAAAATAAAAAATACATACAAATTACGTGTAAAGTAAAATCAGAAATAATTTTATAAATAAAAGGTTAATTTATATAATAGTTTTTATTATATATTAATAATATAAAAGCTTATATAAATTTTAAAACCTTATATTAATAAGTATTTTATTTAATTTTTTATTTAATAATTTATAATACACTGTATTTTACACTGTGCATTAAGCTTATATTTATAAAATTACGTAATATACATAATAATAAATAAGGGTATTTAAAAATCGCGAATTTTATAAATATAAAACAGGTTATTTTATTTCAATTACTTTTATAATTAAAAAGTTATTAGCTTTTTTTTAACCGTTATAATTTATATATATTTTATTAGCCAGTATTAACATTTCACCTATCTTTTGTTTAAAATATATTTATTACATATAATATATATTTAGTAAAAGTGCTTATTTTTTATATTAAATCTAGCTTTTAAATTTTACAAAACTGGTTATTTTATACTCATCCGATTTTTCCCAGATTTGTTATACCGCTTTTAAAACAGTGAATTTGGGTGGATTTGTATGGGGATCCAGGTGGCCGGAAGTGGGGGTGGCCGGAAGGGGGTGCACTGACTTAATGCCAAAAGGCAACTTGATTTTGGTTACATTTCTTTTATCACTTTCTCGTTTCGATCAGTCCCAGCCGCTTTGCCCCCTGTCCTTATGAACTAAGCGATCTTGGACGACGTCCCTTCACGGTATAAAAAGGACCGCCATTCCATCGAAGCCGATTTTCCCCCCTCTCTCTCTTCCTTTCCTCAACGCCAGCTGCAAACTTTACCAACGCCACCACCAGTCGACACTTTCCACTCGTATAGCCTCCTAGCTCCTTGGAAGCGCGATATAAAACAATGTACGCCTTCAGCTTCATCATCGCCCTCACCACTGGCCTGGTTGCGGCCTCGCCCATGGCCGTCCCTGACGTCCAGGCGCCGAAACCTTCGTGCCCCAAATGGAGCCCCCTTGACGAAGTTAACGGGATCGCCTGCTGCGTTTACGAGTATAGCGATAGGGCCTGCGTAAAACTTCCCTTCTCCTTTTTTTAATCCCCCCTTTCTGCCTTTTAATAACCGAGGGCGGATCATACTAACCGAAAGGAAAACAGTGCTCTCTCACAGGCCACCCGCTGTTCGCCAAGGCGCTGCCGTGCACAAGCGAATGGTACAGCACGTTCGACAAGTGGGATAGGTACTGGTTGTGCAACGTGTACAAAAGCAAGGGTCAAAAGCCTTTCTGGAACTGCACTGGGGTGCCGACCAACCGATGGTGATAGATGAGGGAAGGGGCTTGGGCGGGAATAGAGTTGCTTTTTTCCGTGTCCGTAGCTTGAATATGGGGAAATTTAAACGTACGCTGTGCCAAAACATCCGTAAAGTCGGGATCTAAATGCCGCTAACCAGTGGGGGATTTTCCACGGAACATCTTTACTACTTTCCCGTTGGCATGATGGGTCCGGAGGCCCCCGTTCTCAGGTCCAACTCACACCTGAGCCAGATCTGCCTTGAAAACATCATACTGTCGCGCTACTCATCCTATATCTTTCAAATTCCGTCACGCCACTGCGGAAGAGTGTGGCTTGCCTCGCCTTTGGCCGCCATCTCCGGGGGGTTTCCAATTTGGCCGACAGCATACGTATGGCACCCCGGCACCACCTCCCATTCCAACACTGGCCCTGATGTATCGTCCTCTGTGTGGTGGCGCCCGCCGTGATGACCGTTTCTTGTACCCACACGGAAACACCTACGGGAACCCCTTGTCTCAACTACAAGAGCTATAGATATTATGATGGAGGTGCGCAACGACTGGCACCCAAAGTGACTGGTGTTTATTATGCTACTTTATTTGATCGCAGGCCAGGGCCGGTGCAAGGCTTAAAGCTATAGGGCACTAATTGCCACCCACGTGACTCCAGGCCATTTTTGACACCCCCCCGTAAGCCATGCAACGGCCCTAAAGGTATCACAAGCCCGTAATTATATAATAACTGTCCAGATCCGTAATATTTCTTATAAACCGTTTATTGCGGTATTTGCTGCATTTCCAGCTGGATAACAAATTTTGCCTGTTTTTCTGCCGTTAGGCCTTTTGTAAGACCGTTCGCTTTTATATTGGCCGTGTTAACAAGCTTAAAAATAAAAAGTTAATATTTTACAGCATTAATTATCCATTTATAACGGAGGTTAATTATGCGGATGCAGGCTGATTTTAATAGGTTTAATACTATTATTTGGGCATTAGTGGTATTTGTATGCATTATAAATATTTTTCGCTAAGGGTATCCAATTTTTTTCAGAATACTTTTAATTTAAAACAAGGCCTGGCCTATTGGTAAAAGGTTGATAAATTTGCTTCCGTTATTAATATTATTATAAAAGTTTGTTTTTTTAATTGCTAATAAATAGGACCATCCGCCAGTATAACGATTATACTGCCTATAAATGCCCTTATACAAAGGCAGTTAGCGAACGAGGCATTTTTATAGGCCTTTAAGCCTATCATTGTAGCGTTATAAATAGGACCGTTATAAATAAGCGCAAATTTTTTGGTGCCAATAATATAATGCCAAAAATACTTTAGCAGTGCTAAATGCTTGTTACCGGGATTGGCATTAATTTTTTGCAACCTTTTTATAATATATATAATATTAGGGCAAATAATGCTAATTAAATAACTAATATTTATTATTTCCAATTAATAACGCAGAACTTTCTCGTGTGGGAAAGGGTTTCAAATGATCGGTATTATAAATCCAAAAAGCCAGGGCATTTTTATTATTTTTAGGTTCTTTTGTTTGTATTTGGTAATAATTTTATTAATATAATTGCATTAATAAAAGCTTATAATTCTTTATTGGCAATTTTTTATAACCTGCATACCGAGAAATATTTTTATATTACCCAGGGCAATTATTTCGAATTGGTTACCCATTTTAATAGCAATAGCTTTAATTTTTATAACCGTAAAAGCAGTAATTTGGAAATTATCCATATAAAATAATAATATAATACCCGTTTCCTTTTTATAATAAAGGCAAATATTTTGGTAAATCGGCCTAAAATTAAATGTTTCGAGCTCCGGAATAATTATTTGATATTATTATAAAAGCGATTTGCGAAAGCTGTAAAATACTTTTTTTAAACGGTAATAATAGCCTTTTTGCTTAACCGGAATGCTTTAAGATTATTATACGTATATGATAATATTATCAGGTACGATAACGCCAAAATAGGCGGTTATAAAATCGAATTAGCGGCATTTAAGGTTATTAATAGCTATAAATATAAAAAATACCCTTATAAATGCTATATAAGCGATTGCTGCATACGTTACAGCTTTATTCTCGCCCGAAATATTATTATAATTGCCGCAAACGATCCAGCACGTTTTAATTTTTTTGAAAACGTTATTAAGCGTTAGTTTAGGCATATATACCCATTTGCCCGGCAATATTTTAATATTTGAAAATAATTTTTCCACCATTTATATGCCTTTTTCGAGCAGCATATTAATTTGTTTTTATATTGCCGGTTTATAATATTATTTATATTCAGCCTTATATTTTATTGTGTTATAATAATAGGCTGGAATATTCGGTATTTTTGGCGCTATAGCAATACCGAGGAGCGCAAGGTTGGGGATTTTGGGATTGCTAATTTTTTAAAGCAGAATAATATTATTATTCGGGTATATAACGTTAATAAATACAAAACCCGTTTTTCGGGCAATTTTTTCGGTAATTTTAATATTTGTATCAAGGTTATAAAAGCTTTTATTATTTCCGGCCTTTTTAGGGCTATCCGGATCCTTTTCTGCCATTTTTTTTAATATTTTTGGGTTTAAAACGAGCCATTATAAATACCTTTACGGGCTTTCTCTTTTTGCAAATTTTTGGTGTTAAAATACCCTTATAATGCTTAGGGCCTGTTAAGCGCTCCCTTAATTGCCGGTTATTTAGTAGGGGCGGTGGCCACTTTTTGCAGGTTTTTTTTTAAATGCTACGGGCACCGTAGCCCTTTTATTACCATGCTCGGAAATTTTCTCGGATATTAGTATGCCCGGGCCGGCAGGCTTTTCGGGTTTTGCAGCAGTAGGCTTTTTATCTTTTGCTTCGGTTTTTTTGGTTTTTTTTGCAGGTAATAAATTATTATTGCTTTTAGGATTGGTAATATTATTAGTTCCTCCAGTGTTATTATTATTATTATTATTAAAATTAACAGTTGGGCCAATATTATAAACCCAAATGCCTATTATAAAATAAAGGTTTTCGATAATAGTTTTATTAACCTTGTTAATGGTGATTGCATTTTTGATAAAATTATAGGGCAATTTCCGATACTTATCGGCATTTTTATTAATCCGTGCATTACAGTAACGGAAAACCTTATTAATACTATCCGGTTTCACCAGTAGGATCTTATTATATAGGTTTTCCCAGCCTATAAGCCGGCCTTTTATTACCCTGGGGGCTATTTTGTTAGCTTTGGCCTGTTTGTTATTTTTGATCAGTATTCAGGCAATTGCGCCCCAGATACGGAGGGTACGGATTAATAATTGGTGATACTTTTTATTAAAGCTAATTATTTTTGCCCATATCTCGTGCGGGTTTTTCTTATTATTAAGCGCTATATTTGGAGTATAATTTAGCACCTTTTTTGCTGTTTGCAAAGTATATACCCAATACTTTTTGTGCAAATTATTAATATTAATCCCGGTGCAAGCCGTATTAAGTATGGTACGGTTAGCATACTTAATAATACCGTTCATTTCCGGGTATTGCGCCGGGCTAATTTTACAAGCCTTGCTTCGAACGGTGCAATAAATTTTTAGCTTTTTTGGATTAAATTCCGTGCTACCGTTTGTATGGATTATTTATATTTTAATACCTAACTGGAGCTTAATATAATTAATCCAGTTGCAAACCTTTGTAAAAATTTCCGTGCTAATTTTGTTAATTGCAAAAATTACCTAACCAAAAATAATTGCCTTATTAATAATATAAACGGCATAATTATATCCGCCGTACAAAATAAACAAAATAATTAATATATTCATATAAATATGGCCCAAAAGGCAAATAGTGCGGCAAAAATAACAATTACCGATAATTTGGGTCGCTTTGCTTTCCAAATAACCGTTACAGGTATATTTTAATATTTTAAAATAGCTAATCTTAATATTTGCAGCGCGGCAGGCTGTTATTACCGCTTTTTTATTAGTATATATCAGGCGCCGATATATTATTATATAAGGTATCGGGCGCTTTGTTATAGCCGGTGCATTAATTTTTATCGGTCGGTTTTTTTTGTTAGGTGCATTGCCCAGGGTTATAAGGCCCAGGGGCGCGTTTGCGGGCATGTTAATATTAGCGATTAATATATTATTATTAATCTGGTAACTGCCTAACCATTTGCTGTCGGGCATTACAAAATAATCGATTTGATCATTTTTTAAACCTGTTTTGCGCATCCTACCGAGGCTGAAAAGGTTAAAAAAAGATTTAGGCGTAAAAATTGCCTATAAGGTAATTATAATAACACCCGCCTTATTGCACTAATACGTTTCAACAGTGCCCTTTTTAGCGGAAATTTGGGCGCTGCTATTAGCTATAATAGCATTTTAAAGGAATTTGCGCTTTTTTAACAAAGCAAATTATTTGCAATTGTTAAAATAATGCTCAGACAAATCGAAATTAATTATTATAGCGTTACGGGCACTATTAATATTGCCCAAAGCAATATTGGCTATAATATATTAATTAGCACTGCCCCGATTAACTAGCACATTACCAGTATAATTGGCAGCTTTTGGGTTGGCTGTAACTTTATTAGCTACTTTATTGCCTTATTAAAAGTGCTGCTCCGGATATTTGGCCTTTCAGGCCTGCTTAAATTTAAAATACAAAAACCAGCAGTTATTATCGCCGCTTTTATAATATTTGCCACACCTATCATAATAGGGGGCACGCAAAACGATAATATAACCCTTTTTATTGCAAGGTTTCGGTTTTTTCCTCGTTTTTTGAAATTTTTCCGGTTTTTTATTAGTATTAATTATAGCCCTTAATTCCAAAACTTTTATAACCGCCGTATTTTTAAGCATTTTCGAGCTAAAATTAGCAAAAATGCAGCGCTTACCCTTATAATTCCCCAAAATTATAACTACCGCAAAAGGGTAAATAATATTAAGCCCATTAATAAAGCTTTTTATAAATATTCGATCCGGAATATTAATATTGGCCCAATTTAAGGCCTGTTTTGCCTGTAACTAATGGTTTGTATATTTTTTAATATTACTGTTAAACTTTTTTACCGAAATTGTATAATATTTATTAATTAGGGTATCAAAATGGCGGTTAGCGGTAACTCCGATAATACTAATTACCTTATCCTAAAAAACTTTTAGGTTTTGATCCTTATTATTTTTGGAGCAATTCTAGCCGGTTTTTTCCAGATTTGTGGTTATTTTTTCGATACTGTTGCGGATATAATATTATATTAATATTTTTTTAAAGGCCTATAATTGTATGGTTTTGTTATTCTCCGCTCCAGCCGGTTTGGCCGAAAGATTAATAAATATAAAGGAAATATTATAGAAAATGGTTAAATATACCCGGATAGTATATTTTTATATCTCCAGGTTAAAAAGCCCCAGCAAATCCGGGATTTTAACTGTAATTTTGCAATATTCCGCCATTTTGGCGGTTTTATTAGTTTTTTTAATATGTACAAAAGCGTTAAATTGCAAGGAAAATAATACTTTTAAGCGCTAAAAGGGTTATTATTATTATTTTATTATAATTGCTGATCGGTGCTGAATGCGGTTTTGTTAATTATTATTTTAACGGTTTTTTGATTGCTGCGTTTCACTTGTAATTTACGGCGGGAGAATGCAAATAACGGTAAACAATTTGTGCACCGTTAATTTTTTCAAATTAGGTAAAAATATCGTCAGCGGCGGCGCAAAGGCTTATAACCTGATGGAGATGCACAACAACTGGCACCCAAAGTAATTGGTATTTATTATGCTACTTTATTTGATCGCAGGCCAGGGCCGGTGCGAGGCCTAAAACTATGGGGCACTAATTGCCACCCACGTGACTCCAGGCCACCTTTGACACACTATGATAACCAGTATAGGCGTGATTATAGTCCTAGCTGCTACCGCAATGACCACAGCCTATTCACGGAGCCGCCGGTCCCCCCTGATCTGGCGTCTCCTCTGAGCCCGCCCGAAGCCAAGCTGGACCCCGAGTTGAAAGAGCTGATGGCGCAGATTGATGCCCTGAAAGCCGAGATCGAGCAGGCAAAGGAAGAACAGCGGGAAAGCCGAGGCTCATTCTGAAGCCGTACAGCGCAGGAGAGACGCCGCTGGGGTAGAAGACAAAGAGGCTGCCGAGCGGCGGGCAAAACCGAGTGCCGAGTGCCGCGCCCGGAAGGTGGGAGCGGAAAATAAAGCGGAGAGACGGAAGAATGCGATCATGTTTTCAGCTGAGGAGTTGGCTCCATTCGGTACGAGGTGTTTAATAACTCGGCGCCCTCGGTCGGTGCGCGGCAACCATGCACCGGCCGAGGCCGCCGAGTGCTATTAAACCTTGCGGTGCATCCAAACTTCCCTCCTAGTTCCTATATATAAGTCAGTGCACCCCAAGTCGGCCACCCCCCATAACGGCCACCTAAAACGGGCCCACTGCCTCAGATATGGCCACGTTTTCAACTCGCCACAAATCTCGCAATTCTGATCCGTTTTTTATACTTTTTATTGCAATTCAATACCTATATGCCAAAAAAACAGTATACCGAAAAAAATGTCGAACGGGCCGTTAAGGCCGTGCAGGCCAAAGTTCTTATTTTGAGGGCCGCCCAATTTTGGGGCATACCAAGGACCATTTTATGCCGGCATTTAACAGGTCCTTATTTATCCGACAGGTTAAAGAAAAAAAATCAACGGATACCTCCGGAGCAAAAAAAGCGCCTAGCCGATTGGATTTTATTATAAACCTCCCTAGGGCTTCTGCTAATACACGCAAAAATCCGGGTTTTTTATGCAAAAAATCCTCCGGCAAAAGGGTGTTTCCCAGCCCTTTGGAAAATACTGGATTCGTGGGTTTTTAAGCCGATATTCGGAAATCTGTACCGGAAAAATGCGGTGCATAAAACTTGCATATATTAAAAATATTATTATTATTATAATAAAAAAATGGTGGGTATGTTTGTAAATTTCCGGGGTGGCCCAAATAAAACCGGAATATACGTATAATACTAACAAAAAGGGCCTGCAAAAGGGTAAAACAGGTAATAGGCTTATTTAAGCTTTACAAAAGCCCGGCTTTTGCCAAAAAAAACCCGAAACCTGTATTTAACCCTTTTTTATCGAATATATTTCAATTATAAAAATTGCCTTTTTTCTGTTTATTATATTTAAAAGGAAAAATATACAAAAATAATTATTTCCGAAAAATTTAAACCTTTTTAAAAGCTGGGAATTTATTATAATAAATAATAAATAAATTATTAATAATATTAAAATCGAATAATTGCAAAAAAAATTTCTTCCGGGTATTTAACCCTTTATTTTTGTATTATATTTTTTGATATTAAATGGTTATAAATTTTATATAACCAAAAAATTTATATTTTTTTGCTTGCAAAATAACGTTTATTTATTATATTTACCTGTTCATACCTTTTATATTTTGCAACCTTTAAATTTATCCGTTTTTAGCCTTTTTAAGTATGCTTATTGCCAAACATTATGGTCCTAAACTTTCTTTACCTATTTTATAATAATAGGAAAATATCAATTTTTAACGGCCTATATTTATATATGTACCAAAACTTTTACCTTTTATATAATTATATTAGGGTGGCGGGTAACAGGCTTTTGGCCATATAATCTGCAAAAACTGCTTATAAATCGGTTTTTATTTGAAAATTTGAACTGAAACAGCCGGCGATCCGCAATTTAACAATCCGCTAAAAATAATAAGGCCAAAAAACATTCAAAAATCCCTTTCCAGCTTGTCACGGGACTAGACCAAGGCAGTACCCGTTACACCAAAGCAAAAGGGAACGTTGTCATATCCAAGGGCTACGACATGCTTGGTCCTTAAATAAGGGATCGTACCGTGACACAGCTGTTCCAAATTAGCTGGAAAATTCCCAAATAAAACCGAAACCTAACCGCCCAAATCAGCATTTTTCAGGGCCGAACCCCACAAAGTTTCACAGTACAGCTTTTTTTCCGAAAGGTTCAAAAAAAGTACGAAATGCATAAATTTAAATTAGCTACGGCCCAGCAAAATATCAGGCAATTAAAAACCGAATTAAAGGCGCAACGCTTTTGTAAAAATAAAAAAAGGATTTTACCGGACCCCAACCAGGCTTTTATAGATATATGCCAAATTGCAAAAACAAAAAGTAAAGTTATAAAGGTGGATAAAAATGCATCTGAAAACGCGGAAAATTCTAATCAGAAATCAGTACACTTTTGCATTATAATTGGTTAAATAAAGGTAAATATTTGCAGTTAAATATACCAGGGTTGGTGGTGCAATAGGCCGTGGCCAGGTGGCCGTTATGGGGGGTGGCTAACTTGGGGTGCACTGATTTAAAGATTAAGCCTGTCGGTTCATTACATGCACATCTCTACTTTGCACACCATCGGTATGCGAGATAAGGTTGAGAGGCACTAATTTGAATGCGGAATGGTAGCCATACAATGGAAGCAAAGGAAAAAAAATACACGGCAAAACTAGATGGGAAGAAAAGGGAAAAAAAGGCATACAAGAAGCAGGTAGGAACTGTGTTTCCTTTTCCATGTTGCGAACGGTAGTTCCAAGGTAGAAAAAAGACAGGTGGACAAAAGAAAAAAAAGGAATAAAAACATGAAAAGACAAATAGGACTGAAAAGGAAAATACGGAGAATATGAGAACGGAAAAAAGGAAAGGGAAAGGAAAGGAAGGACAGTTCGATATATCCGACTGTTCAGGCCATCAACTCATCTCCGTCACGAAGACGACGGTCGTAAGCTCCTGGGCCAACCACGAGGTTAGAGGCGGGCGCGCTTGCTGGCGCGGCTCGGGGGCAAGGAGTCTTCGGACATACTCCTCTTCGTTTTTTCCCCCTTCTTCTTCTTAGCCTCCTCCTCCACCTTCTTCTTCTTTTTATCGGCCGCCTTCTTCTTTTTATCCTCCTCCTTCTTCTTCTTTTCTTCTGCTCTCTTCTGTCTAGCCTCCTCCTTCTGCTTTTTACGCTCCTCCCTGTACTTTCTATCCTCCTCCTCCCGCCTTGCCCAGGCCACGGGGTCCCGCTTAGGCTTTTCTGGGGGCGGCAGCGCCTTGAGCAGCTTGAAGACGGGGTGGACGGCGACCTGGTCGGCGGTGATGCGGTCTTCAGGCCGGGTGACGAGCATGAGCCGGAGCAGGTCCAAGAAGGCGGCGCGCGCGTCCTCGGTCCAGTTGGATCCTTCCAACAATGGAAAGTCTTGCTCAACGGCGGCCCATCCCTTTTCGCGATCCCACGACCTGCTGACGTTGATGGGTGTGCTCTCACGCGCGTTCCAGAACTCGACCCAGGCGGCGGGCGGCGCACCCGCGGCCTCGAACATCCGGGTGAGAATCTTGTGTGGTTCTACGCAGCCAACGAAACTTATAGGATCGAACCTTGGCATGAATGTGATTTGGCAAAGCTAGATTTTTGGCCAAGGCAATTTGTCAACACCGTTGTGCGAAGGCTGCCGATATTGGGTGTGTGTGTGTGTGTGTATATGTGTGTGTGTGTGTGTGTGTGTGTGTGTGTGTGTGTGTGTATGTGTAGGCAGATTGCACATACCGTCCCGGGTCCTGAGCATCAGCGTCACCGCGGTCCTCTGCGAGCCATATCGTAGAGAAAGCGCCGTGTCCGATCCGGGTCCGGATATGATATCTCGGCTGCTTGGCCTCGTCACTCACGCATGTGCCCGGCTTGGGGAGAAGGTCGCCCAGAAGGACTGGGTGATAGCCACCCTTGCGATATTTGAAAATGTTTTCATAGCGAGCGTCGTCGGAGTAATTACCGCTTAGCTCGATGGGGCCAATGAACGGGCCTCCGCGGTACTTGGGGTCAAGAACCATTTCGGCATGTGGAAGAGAGGAGGAAAGGAGAAGACAGAGATTTGAAAGACTCAAATGGAGTTGGATGGAGCTTGGGTGGGTTGGAAAGGAAGAATAGTCCTTTGGAAAATATCGAGGCGAGGGAGTTGGTAAGGAACGACGGTCTCGGGTGACGACGGCGTCCAGGGCAGCTATTTGAACACATGAGCGCGAATTTAGCCTTTGTTGGAAGGCATGAAAACGGAAGGCCGGAAGCCGCGCAGGCTGAAGGGAGCCGCCGAGGATCGCCGAGTCCGGTCATGGGCATCACGCGCCTTTTGGGGACAAAGAACTGCAAAAGGACTTTGGAATGGTTGGCGAGGGTGAGTGTTTGCCACGGAACCGGCGAGACCAAAACGGGTTGGCCTGGAAGGAATGATTCGGGTTGGAATGTTGATGGAGGTGCGCAACAACTGGCACCCAAAGTGATTGGTGTTTATTACGCTACTTTATTTAATTGCAGGCCAGGGCCAGTGCGAGGCCTAAAGCTATGGGGCACTAATTGCCACCCACGTGATTCCAGGCTATCTTTAACACCCCCCCATAAGCCATACAACGGCTCTGAAGGCATTACGAGCCCGCAATTACATAATAACCGTCCAGATCCGTAATATTTCCTGTAAGCCGTTTATTGCGGCATTTGTTACATTTCTAGCTGGATAATAAATTTTACCTGTTCTTTTGCTGTTAGGCTTTTTGTAAAACCGTCCGCTTTTATATTGGCCGTATTAATAAGCTTAAAGGTAAAAAGTTAATGCTTTACAGTATTAATTATCCATTTGTAACGAAGGTTGATTATGCGGGTGCGGGCTGATTTTAATGGGTTTAATATATTATTTGGGTATTGGTGTTATCCGTATGCACCACAAGTGTTTTTTGCTAAAAATATCCAGTTTTTTTCAGAATGTTTTCGATCCAAAGCAAGGCCCGGCTTATTGGTAAAAAATTAACGAATTTTGCCTCTGTTATTAATATTGTTACAAAAGTTTGCTTTTTTAATTATTAATAAATAAAACCACCCGCTAGTATAACGATTATACCGCTTATAAATGCCCTTATATAAAGGCAGTTGGCAAACGAGGCATTTTTATAAGCTTTTAAACCTATCGCCTTAGCGTTATAAATAGGACCGCTATAAATAAGCGCAAATTTTTTGGTGCTAATAATATAGCGCTAAAGGTGTTTTAATAGTGCCAAATATTTATTACCAGGATTAGCGTTAATTTTTTGCAACCTTTTTACGGTATATGTAATATTAGGGCGAATAATGCTAATTAGATAGCCAATATTTGCTATTTTTAACTGGTAATATAGAACCTTTTTGTGCAAAAAAGGGTCCCAGATAATTGGTATTATAAATCTAGAAGGCCAGGGTATTTTTACTGTTTTTAGGTCCTTTCGTTCGTATTTGGTAATAATTTTATTAATATAATTATATTAATAAAGGCTTATAATCCTTTATTAACAATTTTTTATAACTTGTATGCCGAGGAACATTTTTATATTACCCAGGGCGGTTATTTTAAATCGGTTACCCATTTTGGTAATAATAATTTTAATTTCCGTAACTGTACGGGCGGTAATTTGGAAATTATTTATATAAAATAATAGTATAACGCCCGTTTTTTTTTGCAGTAAAGGTAAATATTTTGGTAAATTAGCCTAAAATTAAATGTTTCGAATTCCGGAATAATTGTTTAATATTATTATAAAAGCGATTTGCAAAAGCCGTAAAATGCTTTTTTCAAACGGTAATAATAGCTTTTTTGCTTAACCGGAATATTTTAAAATTGCTGTATGTATATCATAATATTATTAAGTATAATAGCACCGAAATAGGCGGTTATAAAATCGAACTGGCGGTATTTAAGGTTATTAATAGTTATAAGCGTAAAAAATACCCTTATAAATGCTGTATAAGCGATTGCTGCATATGTTATAGCTTTATTTTTGCCCGGAGTATTATTATAATTATTGCAAACAATCCAGCGCGTTTTAATTTTTTTAAAGGCGCTATTAAGCATTAGCTTAGGTATATATATTTATTTGCCCGGTAATGTTTTAGCACCCGAAAGTAATTTTTTTATTATTTATATGCCTTTTTCGAGCAGCATATCAATTTTTTTTTGCATTGCCGGCTTATAATATCGTTTATATTTGGCTTTATGCTTTATTATATTATAATAATAGGTTGGAATATACAGTATTTCCGGCACTGTAGCAATGCTAAAAAGCGCAAGGTTAGGAATCTCGGGATTGCTAATTTTTTAGGGCAGAACAATATTATTATCCGGGTATATAATATTAACAAATGCAAAGCCCGTTTTTCGGGCAATTTTTTTGGTAGTTTTAATATTTGTATCAAGGTTATGGAAGTTTTTATTATTTCCGGCCCTTTTAGGGTTATCCGGATCCTTTTCCGCCACCTTTTTAATATTTTTGGGCTCGAAATAAGCTGTTATAAATATTTTTATAGGCTTCCTTTTTTTGTAAATTTTTGGTGTTAGGATACTTTTGTAATGCTTAAGGCCTGTTAAATGCTCCTTTAGTTGCCGGTTATTTGGCGGAGGCGGTGGCCGCTTTTTGCAGATCTTTTTTTTGGGCGTTATGGGTATTATAACCTTTTTATTACCATATTTGAAAGTTTCCTCGGGTGTTAGTATGCCCGGGCCAGCGGGCTTTTTGGGCTTTATAGCGGCAGGCTTTTCGTTTTTTGCTCCGGTTTTCCCGGTCTTTTTTGCAAGCGATAAATTGTTATTGCCTCCAGGACCGGCAATATTGCCAGTTGCCCTAATATTATTATTATTATTATTGCTAAAATCAGTAATTAGGCTAATATTATAAACCCAAATGCCTATTATAAAATAAAGGTTTTTAATAATAGCCTTATTAACCTTATTAATGGTGATCGCCTTTTTGATAAAATTATAGGGCGATTTCCGGCGTTTATCGGCACCCTTATTAATCCGTGCATTACAGCAACAGAAAATCTTGTCAGTACCGTCCGGCTTTACCAGTAAAATCTCGTTATAAAGGTTTTCCCAGCCCATAAACCGGCCCTTTATTGCCCTGGGGGCCATTTTGTCGGCTTTGGCCTGTTTGCCGTTTTTAATCGGTACCCAGGCAATTGCGCCCCAGGTGCGGAGGGTACAGATTAATGGTTGGTAATACTCCTTATTAAAACCGATTACTTTTGTTTATGCCTTGTACGGGCTTTTTTTACTACCAAACACTATATTCGAAATATAATTCAATATCCTTTTTGCTGCTTGCAAAGCATATATCCAGTACTTTTTATACAAACTGTTAATATTAATCCTGGTGCAAGCCGCATTAAGTATAATGCGGTTAGCACATTTAATAATACCGTTTATTTTCGGGCATTACGCCGGGCTAATTTTGCAGGCCTTGCCCCGAACGGTGCAATAAGCTTTCAGCTTTTCTGTATTAAATTTCGTGCTACTATTCGTATAAATTGCTTATATTTTAATATTTGACTGGAGCTTAATATAATTAATCCAGTTACAAACCTTTGTAAAAATTTCTGTGCTGGTTTTGCTAATTACAAAAATTACCCAACCAAAAATAATTGCCTTATTAATAATATAAACAGTATAATTATATCCGCTGTACGAAATAGGCGAAATGATTAGTATATTTATATAAATATAGCCCAAAAAACGGGTAATACAACAAAAATAACGATTGCTGATAATTTGGATCGCTTTATTTTCCAAACAATCGTTACAGGTATGTTTCGATATTTTAAAATAACTAATTTTAATATTTGCAGTGCAGCAGGCCATTATTACCGCTTTTTTGTTAGTATATATCAAATGCCGATATATTATTATATAAGGCACCGGACGCCCTGTTATGGCCGGTGCATTAGCCTTTATCGGTTGGTTTCCTCCGTTAGGTGCATTGCCCAGGGTTATAAAGCCCGGGGGCATATTTATAGGCATATTAATATTAGCGATTAGTATATTATTATTAATTTAGTAACTGCCTAACCATTTACCGTCGGCTATTACAAAATAATCGATTTAATTGTTTTTTAAACCTGCCTTACGCATTTTGCCGAGGTTGAAAAGGTTAAAAGAAGATTCAGGCGTAAAAATTGCCTATAGGGTAATTATAATAACGCCCGCCTTATTGCACTAATACATTTTAACGATGCCTTTTTTAGCGGAAATTTGGGCGCTACTATTAACCGTAATAATATTATAAAGGAATTTGCGCTTTTTTAACAAGGTAAACCATTTGCAATTATTAAAATAATGCTTAAACAAGCCGAAATCGATTATTATAGCATTACAGGTATTATTAATATTGCCCAAAGCAATATTGGCTATAATATACTGGCTGGTACTGCCCTGATCAACTGGCATATTATTAGTATAATTGGCAGCCTTTGGGTTGGCTATAGCCTTATTAGCTGTTTTATTGCCTTATTAAAAGCGCTGCTCCGGATATTTGGCCTTTCAGGCCTTTTTAAACTTAAGATGCAAAAATTAGCAATTATTTGTTACAATCACAGGCTTTTTGCTCCTAGGGTAGGGCACCTAGGGGCTGTGTTAAGCAGTACTGGGGTGCAAGGTTGCCTTGCACGTGATCTGGGGTCTGGTAGAACAATTATCTGTATTTTGCTTGCCCAAAGGGTTATTTTGGAGCTAATTTAGGTTAACTGATGCCGAAGTTTCAGTTAAGAATTATCTGATATAGTGGGAATCCTCCCTTATATACCCGTAGTTTTCCTTACCATATTCGTGCTATATTTGCTATATTGTATAGCGAACATATCACCGTGCTATGTTTGTTATATTTATTATATTGCATAATAAATATATTAGTTATGTTACCCGTGCTTAAATAAATGCCTAATTATGTGACTCCCTCCTAGCCTTGGTTATTCAGCCTATGGCTTGCATGATTGTAAGGTAAAAGCGTCCCGCTGGGGGTTAGCTTTAATCCTTCCGTCCCTTGCCAGTTATGGTTGTAACACCAGGTTTTTTTTAGGCCAAATCCTTTTGGCCAAAACCTGCAGCCCCGTTCTTTTGTTAATGGTGAGTGTTTTTTTTCCTTATCATTTTTCGTTCTTTTTTTTTGACAGAATGTTTGGCCGGGTGCAGAAACAAAAAACCTTTGTTTCATTTTCGGTTTGCCGTGACAAACTTCTTTCCGTTTTTCTCGAAAACCCTTTTAATATACCCTTTTGTTTTTTTTGTGAAACCCAGGGCCGCACCTGCTGCAAAGTTTTTTCTCGAAACTTGTCCTGTTATATTAAATATATTTATTAAGGGTAATTTTGGTGTAACGTGCTGGGTCCTTTTTGGGAGCAGCTCCAAAAATTTAATCGTCAGCATTTTAAACTTAAATTCGAGTTGAAAGTTGTTAAAAAAAAGCATTATTTTGCTAATATAAAAGTTAAGCGCTTTCGGAAACAAAAAAAAATGTGGTTTAAAAAAAAGATACGTGCAATCCGTTGTGGGATTGACACTGTGGAGGAGTTGGAGCGGATCAAGCAGGAGAAAGCCGAAAAGGCGGTTGCGCAGGCCCCTGCTGCACCTCCAAACCTGCTGGCCTCCAATTTTCCTTTTTTATTTCCTGGTTGGGACGGGCTCGGGGTTAATCCAAACTTTGACCTGTTTGCCCTGTTTTAACCGAATAAATTAACAAACTTTTAACAATTTCCTCAGGTTGTTTGGCACAGTAGTAGCGCGTTTTGACTTTTGTCGAAAGGTTCTGGGTTCGATTTCCAGTGCAACCTTTAACATAACAATATTTCGCTGCCGCAGCGGCATGCTGTCAGGTTAAATTTTTTATTATTATTTGCTAACCCCTTTATAATTGCCTTTGCTGATATTTTTATAAAGCCTCCTGGCAATTTACAAGGTTCGTTTTTTTTTTATATGTTATGCTCGTGTTTGTACCCTGCCTATTTAACATAATACTATTATTTGCGGTAATATACTTTATTATTAAGGATCTTTTCAACTTCCCACTTTTGGTTTGGGTTAATTTTTATTAACTCCGTGCTTTTCAAACCAGGCAGTACCGGTTTTAATAACGAAACGTAAAAAATAAGATAGATTTTTATAATTGGCGATAATTGGAATTCATAATTAACTGGCAAAATTATTTTTTTAATTTTAAACGGTTCGAATTTTTTGTAATTCAGCTTATTATTTAGCCGTTTTATTTTAATATTGCAGCACAAAAGATAAATGCTATCCCCCTCCTTAAAAATTGGTCCTTTAAGCCTTTTTTTATTTGCCTGGATAAATATATATTTCCGAAATTTTTCGAATTTTTTTTACAGGTGCTTATATAATTTGGTTATTTTAATAACCTGTATTTCTGTTACCGGCGTATTTTTTTTTGCCCTGAATTTTTTGTATATTATAAATATAAACCTATAATTTATAAAAAACGGGGTAACTCCCGTACTTTTGTATATTAAACTATTATAAGCAAACTAGGCCATAAAAAATAATTATACCCAGTTAATTTGTTTATAATTAATATAATAATATAAATATTATTTTATAGTTTGGTTTATTCGTTCCATTTGTCCATTTGCTTTAAAATAATAGGCTGTTAACAATATATACTTTATTTTAAATTTAGCCATTAAAACCCTCCAAAATTTGCTTATAAACAGTTTATTTCGATCTGTGATCAGCTTGTTGGGCATTCCGTATTCCAAGATCACATTCCTGATAAAAACGTATATTAACTTTATAATATTGCTACTTTCCTTATAAAATAAAAATAAAGCATATTTGGTAAGCCTGTTTATTATTATCAAAATATTATTATACTGGATATTTATTAATAATTTTTTTAATTTAAAAAGCTTAACCACAAAGTCCATTATAACTTTTTGCTATGCTTTGTTAAACGCTGGCAAAGGTTAAAGCAATCCGTAGGGTTTGTATTTGTTAACTTTATTTTTGGTGCAGTTTTTGCAATCCTTAATTGCTTTTTAAATTATAGCTTATGCTTTTATAAACCCGTGGTATTATTGCAGTTTTTTCCAGATTTTGGTTATTTTTTGGTATTTATAAACCATTTGGCTATAAATTTACTAAATTCTTTTAAAAGTCCAGTTTTTTTATAGTATAATTTTTGCTAATATTTATTATAATAGGACCAAAAACCTATCTGGTTTTTGCGCTAAAACCATATACATTTCTGGTAACATTTTACCTTTATAATCTAATTTGCAGCTCAGCGCATTTATTTGCCTGTTTTCCGACCCTTTTTTATATTTAATCCTGAGATTATAATCCTGGAAAAACTGGTTTCACCGGATTTGTCATTTATTTAGCACCTAGCAAATAGTAAAATGCGCAAAGTTCTTGTGATCCGTATAAATTATAACCTGGTGGTTTGTTTGGCACAGGTATATTTTTTATTTTTCCAATACTTAAATAATAATTATAAACTTTTTATTATAAATTGGATAATTTAATTTCGGTTTATTAAATTTGTGCAACAGAAAAGCGCAAAAATGTAACCTTTTGCTATTATTTTTTTAATTAAATTATATCCCAATTGCAAAATCCGATACATTAATTTTAACCTCGAAAGATTTGTTTGGGTTTGGTAAAGCTAATATTAGTTTTTATATTATGGCTTTTTTTAATAGGTTAAAAGCTTTTTATTTTTGCATCCCCTAATAAAACTGGTGGTTATTTTTGGTAAAATTCGTAAATAAAAGGGCTAATTTGCTAAAATCCCGGATAAATTGTCGGTAAAAGTTCAAAAAACCCAGAAAACCTTGTATTTTTTTAACATTAATCGATCTGGGCTATTTTTTTATAATCTGTACCTTTTTGGGTTTTATCCGTACTTAACCCGGCATAATTATACATTTTAAAAAAATAATTTCCTGTATATGCCATGCGCATTTTTCGGGTTTAACTAAAAATTTTGCGCCTTATAACTTTTGCAAAACCTTGTGCATATATTTTTTGTATTTTTTTAATATTTCCGAAAAAACCAGGATATTATTTAAATAAGCAAATGTATAAATATCCAGGTATTTCCGTAATATATAATTAATTATCCTTTAAAAGGTGGCTGGTGCATTAATAAGCCCGAAAATTATCATTAGCAATTTGTACATTCCCAGCCAAATTCGGAAAGCAGTTTTCCATTTATTTCTTTCCTTAATCCTTAACAAGCTATATATTTTGCATAAATCCAAAACCATAAACTATTTAACTTTGCCAAATCTGTTTTATAACTTATCGATAAAAAGCAAAAAATATCGATCCTTTATTATAGCCTCGTTTAACAAATAATAATCGATATATATCCATTTTTTTCCGGTTTTTTTTAGGACGAACAAAATTCCGTATCCCACCGGAAAATCCAAAAATTAAATAATACCTTTTTATAAATTTTCCGCAAATTATTTTTGCAATAATTTTTGCTATTTAAAATTTAACCGGTACAATTTTTAATAACCGAATTATACTTCTGGTTTAAATTTGATTTTATAATTAAACGGCCCGTATTTTGGGAGTATAATTTCCAGATTTTCCTAAAATAATCTCCAATATTTATAATATTTTTTAAAAATACTTTTTAAATACTAATATACTTATTTATTAGGCAGATTGTAATTTTGGTTTTGATTTTCTATTATTTCCGTTTTTGAACCTTTATTTTTAATCGCATTTTTTCCTGGATTGCAATTTTAATTATATTTCTTTTTATAACCCGCCTTTTATCCTCGGGGTTTTTTGCTATTAAGGCTAATATTGTCTAATAAATACAATTTTATCGGTGCAGTTTGCCAGGGTTAATTACCAAATCCTGCTATTATTATAACAATCTTGTCCGGTTTCTATTTTCCACGGTTCGGGGCCCGTGGCTATTAGGCTTCCTTATTTCCCGGTAATAATTTCTTTTATTAAATTTCCTCCGAAACCCAATTTATCAGAGAATTAAATTTTTTAAACCAGGGGAAATCCAAAATTAAATTCTTTTTTTCTGTATTTATAATATTCAAAATAACCTTACAGGTTTTTCCTGCAATTTTAAACCTGAATTATTCTATTTTTGAATCGATTATCCTACCGTTATAAATAACTGGTTTTTTTTCCACAATTTTAAAACCGTATGGCTATTATTTCCGATATATCGGTATACCGTACTTTATTACCGTTTTTGGTGCAATATAATTTTTATTAAATCTGCAATTAACCATTATTATTAATTATTATTTTTGCCACCTAACCATTTTCCTGATATAAAATGGATAATTTGCCGTAATTTTTATTAGGGTTTTTTTGATTCGTTTTTTTTTTTGTTCATACCAAATTTTTGTTTCGGTAAAACACCCTAATTTTTTGGCTTGTACTGGTAACCGGGGTAAAATTATTTAATTTGCCAATTTTTGGCCTTTTTTTTAGCATAATACTTGCATTTTGGTTTTTTGCAAATATAATGCAGCAATAACCCTGCCATATATATTATAAAATAATAGAATATTAAGGCAAATACTGCTATTTTTTCGATATAATTGCGTAATATAATTTGCCATTTGGGCAATTGCCATTTTTACCTTGGCAAGCCTCGAGGCTTTTTGCTGTTCCTTATTAGAAACCAATCGTTTTTTAACTTTTTAAGCAAATGATTATTGCAAATATAATACAAACATTTTGCCCAAAAAATTCCTGCATGCCCCGGGCTGTTTACCGCTAAATTTTTATAATCCCCACTAATTATATAGTTTTGCTGGTATAAAAACGGATTGTTTTTCTAATACCGTGCTTGGTGCATATTTTTCCCGTAATAAATAACAATTTGGTTATCTCGACCCTAATCCAGGCGCCGACCGTCATCCTTTATTACAAGCATCCTGCGGTACAACTTGCGGTTTCCGGATCCTTTTGGATTATTGGGCCATATTTCGAATAATAAGTACGCCAGTATTTTATAAATATAGGTATAAACCCCTCGATAGGATATTTCGTCCTTATTTTTGAGCGTGGTGTACATTTTTCCCTTGTTTATTATATTTATGCGCTATTTTTTATGCTTTTTGGGGTTTTTTTCCGCAGATACCCAGAATTTTCTTAATTTAAAGTTCTTATTTTCCGGCTTTTTGGTTAGGTATATTTATTTATGCAGTTTTTGGTTAAAGCTTCCTTTTCGCTTTTAACCAAAATATCCGATACTTTTTTTTGGATTAATAATTTTTTAAATATTAATAAAACCTGTCGAAATGTATTTTGTTTTTTTAACAAAGCTATAATAAGGTTCTGGATGGGCTTTTTACATTTGGAATTTATTAATATTTTATTTATTTAACATAATTGCCCTATTTTTTTTGGATTTCCTTTTTTTTGGTCCTCGGTTTTATTTTTTTGGAGTTGTAACCTGTTAATTTGTCGGGTGGCTGCCAGCCTTTATTAGGGGTACCAGCCTAATCTGTTTTTGTCCGATTTATGCATATTACATCCGTTATTAAAATAATACATTCAGTTAAATAAACTCCTAAATACAGGTTATTTTCCTGGTCCATGTATCAAATAATTGCTAACTGCTATTTTTGGGGATAGTTTTTTTTAATATATCCCTGTTATTTGTACCTAAAGCATCCTCCGTTTTTAGCATTTTGCTATTTGATATATTTTTGTTTCCCGTGCGGTTTTTTTTGCTGCTAAGGGTATGTGGCTTTTGCAAATAAGTTTATTGGTCCTAAATATATTTTATATGCAATAGATTGTTGCTATTTGGCTTTTTTCTAATTTGCCTTATTATTTTGTTATACTGGCTAGGATTACTGAACCTTTTTTTCCAGGCATTATTTATATAGCCTATTATTAATATAAATACCTTTAATAATATAATTAACAAAATTTTTGGGCCTTTTTTTGGCCAGTTTATTTTTTATATTATCCCTCAATCTTTAATAAAACTGAAATATTTTGGTATTTTTTGTCCAGTTAAATTTATTAATTAATTGCTGGAATTCGGCGATATAAATAAATATTAATCTTTTTTAGCATAACTAAAATAACTCTTTTTCGGCCACTTTTTTTTTGTTCACCTGCCCAAATATTTTAGCAATTTTTTCGTCGAATTTATCGAAACCCGCAAATATTAGTTTGATAAATTTGCTTAACTTATTATTTTCTTTAAAATAATCGGCCTATACAGGCTTGAATCAGTTTTTAATTTTGTTATTAAAATAAATAGCAGCATAAACTATTTTTTGATAATCGTTTTGGAAACTGTCCTGGTAAATTTTAAAATAGCTTTTGTATTTCATAAGAAAAGTTTTAAATTTGCCTTTTTTTCTGTTATATTTGTCTGGGGTGGGGAATTTATAGGTTGGAATAGCCTTGGGCTATTTTTTAAATTCCTCAAATTTTTCGATAAAAATTTTCAAAATGATAGCAAAATTGTTATAATCCTTGCTATCAATGGTAACGGTTTCGATTTTTTTAATTGCAATCGATATGATTGTTTATTATTTATACCTCCGATAGGTGCTAAACAGAATCAGTTAAAATATTACAATTATAAGTTTTCTGCTTTTAAAATAAAGTACCTAAGGGCGGTATTAAGCAGTACTGGGGTGCAAGGTTGCTTTGTACGTGATTTGGGGTTTAGTAAAACAATTATCTGTATTTTGCTTGCCCAAAGGGTTATTTTGGAGCTAATTTAGGTTAACTAATGCCGAAGTTTCAGTTAAAAATTACCTAACATAATGGGAATCCTCCTTTATATACCCGTAATTTTTTTTACCATATCCGTGTTATATTTGCTATGTTGTATAGCGAATATATCACCGTGTTATGTTTGTTATATTTATTATGTTACATAGCAAATATATTTGTTATGTTACCCGTGCTTAGGTAAGTGCCTAATTATATAACTTTTTCCTGGCTTTGGTTATTTGGCCCATGGCTTGCATGACTGCGGGGTAAAGGCGTTCCGCTGGGGGTTAGCCCCAGCCTTTCCGTCCCCTGCCAGCTGTGGTCGTAACATTATTATTATTATTTTTGTAATATTTACCATATTTATCGTGGTGGGGAGCACGCAAAATAATAATACAACCCTTTTTATTATAAGGTTTCGGTTTCTCCCTTGTCCTTTAAAATTTTTTCGGCTTTTTATTAATGTTAATTATAGCCTTTAACTTTAAAACTTTTATAACCGCCGTATTTTTAAGTATTTTTAAAATATAATTAGCAAAAGTGCGGCGCTTGCCCTTATAATTCCCCAAAATTATAATTACCGCAAAAGGGTAAATAGCACTAAGCCTGTTAATAAAGCTCCTTATAAATATTTGATCCGGAATATTAATATTAGCCTAATTTAAGGTCTGTTTTATTTATAGCCAGCAATTTGTATATTTTTTAATATTATTGTTAAATTTTTTCACCAAAATTATATAATATTTATTAATTAGGGCATTAAAACGGTTATTAGCGGTAATTTCGATAATACTAATTATTTTATCCCAAAAAATTTTTGGATTTTAATTTTTGTGATTTTTGGGGCGGTTCCAGCCGGCTTTTTCCAGGTTTGTGGTTACCTTTTTAATATTATTACGGATATAATACCATATTAATATCCTTTTAAAAGCCTATAATTATACAGCTTTATCGTTCTTTATTCCAGCCGGCTTAGCCGGAGGATTAGCAGATATAAAGGAAATATTGCAGGAAACGGTTAAATGCACCCGAATGGTGCGTTTCTATATTTCCAGATTAAAAGGCCCTAGCAGGTCCGGAATTTTAACTGCAATTTTGCAATATTCCGCCATTTCGGCGGCTTTATTAGCTTTTTTAATGCATATAAAAGCGTTGGATTGCAAAAAAAACAGTGCTTTTAAGCGCTAAAAGGGTTATTATTATTATTTTGTTATAATTGCTGATCGGCGCCGAACGCGGCCTTATTAATTATCGTTTTGACGGTTTTCTAATTGCTGCGCCTCGCCCATAATTCACAGCAGAAAAACGCAAATAACGATAAACAACTTGTGCACTGTTAATCTTTCCAAATCAGGCAAAGATATTGTTAGCGGCGGTGCAAGGGCTTACAACCTGATAAAGGTGCGCAACGACTGGCACCCAAAATGATTGGTGTCTATTATACTACTTTATTTAATCGCAGGCCAGGGCCGGTGCAAGGCCTAAAGCTATGGGGCACTAATTGCCACCCACGTGACTCCAGGCCACCTCTGACAAATGTCTAATATCCAAATAAGACAAAGATCGGGAAATTCAGGGCAAGCCCGAAAGTACGAATTCTTTTTGTGGTATTTCATACAAAATAATCTTATAAAAAGCTTAAGTAAGGCCCTTTTTTGTTTTATTTTTGTTTAAAAAGAAACAACGGTATTTTAACGGTATCACATTTGCAAATAATTTTCCAATCTAAACGGTGGTAAAAAAAAAAAAAAACCTTCTACTTTCATCTGGTCCTTTTTGCATGTGCCTGCCCCTTGGCAACCCTGGCCCTCTTAGCCACTTGGTTATCGGGGTTTTAAAATTTAATGGTGGGAGGGTGGCCGACTTTATATATTCGTCGTACCGGGCCCTGTGTAGTTGGTGCCACTGGTTAGGAGGTGGCGGAGGAGGTGGCCGGGGGAAAGATAATTACTTCTGGCGGATAATTTTCGCGAGGGCCGGGGAGCCTGTCACCCGGATCCACGAACAAAAAAACCGTTTTACCCTCGGGCTTGCTCTCGGTCCCCTGCATGCGCCTTTTCTATGCACCGAGTACTTAGGGGACCCTGGCCCGAAGCGCGGCGTTTACGACGCGCAGGTCCCCCGTACCGTTGGCGTATATGCGGGGTAGCGTCGGCGGCCCACCGACTCCAAACGTATAACTTGTATACGTTGACCGAGAGAGATCGCCATCGAAATCATAGTTTAAATGAATTCGCCCTCTGGCGACCATTCCCCTCCTCCGCCGGCGGAGCTGCCGGCGGCTAACTACCTCAATTGTCATGTGCCAGGTATCTTTGCGAAGGACGTTATCCCATGACAGGTGATGGCCACAACTTTTATTATAATTATCGCAAGACAAGGGTTAGTCGCGGCCCGGCTTTGCACCAAGTGCCGTTTAAAGTGGAAAGATTAAAGGTCATGCTAAAATGCAAGCTGATTACGGCTTTTTATAATGGCAATTACAAATACGGGGCAGCTTTGCCGACTTACCATACAATAACTGCTGATAGCGGACACACGTCCGCGAACGGCGGGTCGTTCTCCCTACTCTAATTATTAATGTTAACGATGAGGTTGGCTTCTTTCGAAGCGAAAATCCGTAGCATAGAGGGTAGTTTTGTAACATTCGTACCGGGTTGCCGCTATTCCAATCTCGTATGAAATCCTGGACGAGCCTGCGCTCGTCCTCAAAAATAGGCTGTGCTGTCCTCGGATGAATAGTGCTTGGACGCTACGTCCACGCGCATCCCGGAGAGCCACGGAGACGGGCGTGCTGTTAACCCTGCTGCGGACTAGGGTGGGTGCGGTGCCGGTTGGGCCGACAGCCGGGGTGGCCGGGCCCCCGCCGGGGTTGGACGGGTTGTTCATGTTCTCTGATCGGAATTCCTGGAGGAGGTTGTTTTGGATAGTTGGTCGGGAAGCTAGTGCAATATTTTTGGAGTTGTCCTGGCGTGGTTGTGTTTTCTACTAGGGGGCCTCTTTCGAAAAGCACACTGGGATATGAGGACTCGCACTATATAAGTAAGGGATACCATCTTGCGGCTGGCGATCGGGCAACAAGTGAACAAATGGAGGCATGGGGTAGATCGTTCCGTCAACATCGACCTAGGGCTGCCATATTCTGCGCAGGTTTCCAGCCGTTTCGAGCTCCCGTTTGCCTGACAAATGGGATTTTCGTGGTTTGAGGCCGGGATGAATACGGCAGCAAAGACCATTCGGTCAGATACGTGTATGCCTTTGCTACGTACGATTGGTGTCGGAACCCGCCGCCCATCTGGATCTGGAGGGCGGAGGAGGAGGATGATGACCATGTCCGCACCGAACTCGGCGGGCGTTCGCCGCCGCCACCTTCTCCCTTTCCCAAGCCCACGAGCACAACTTGCCCCTCCAGAATAGGCGACAAGCACCTTGCGCGCCCCCCGGCTGATATTCCTCTCCTCCCGTCGTCGCCGCTGCCAGCTCCCCGGCGTCCTCCTCCATGCGCCCCGCTACATTAGCGGTCCCGGCCGCGCCCGCCTCCTCACGGCGCACCAGCATTAGGCCGACAACATGAGCAGCGGTGCGCTACTTGCGACGTTCGATGGCGTCCCGGTGGTGGCGGGTTATGTCCCCCGGCGTCCCAGCACACATCAGGCGACGACGACGAGGTATCGCGTCACCGGCGCCTACCCTTGTCGCCGCTGGTTGAGAGCGACCGACATCGCCTGCGCGGCACGGGCGAATCGGCACTTGTCGTCGACCTAGCCCGGCCGCGCCGGCCAGAAACGGGCAAGCCGCAACACCGGCCGGGTCCGACGCCGCGCGCAAGAAAGGCGGGGTGTACCAGCACTTCCCAGCACGTGTGTGGAAGGCCAGGGGCGAACCTGATGGTTGAGCATTGTGACAAATTCCCTTTGTTTGACGTTTTTTTTTTCATGTGTTTTCCCCCTTTTTGTTGGTCTTTGTCCCATACGCTGCAGCTTGCCGCAACGTCGAAACTAGAATGTGACGCAGAGCCGCCCAGCCACACACGCAGCCCCGTCTGGCCATGCTTCCACATGCCACTGCCTGTGCCTGGCTTGTGCATTGTTCGACGGTTGACAGATCGCTTGAGTCGCGGGACTCCTCATTCTACTCGTTGCTTGAGAGGAGCCCATGTGTGCTGGATGCTTGTTGAACTGCACCACTATGATCAGGCGTCCCTTTCCAAAGAGAGAAACATTCCAATGGCAAGGCTTCCGTCGCCATCCACTCAAGTCCATAGCAGGGCGCACATCATCACCATCACATCACGTAAACTGACAACGCAACTCTGGGGGACAAGGAAAAAAAAAACTCCCAATGTACCCTTTTTGCTTTGCTTTCTGAGGAAGCGTGAAGCTCCCTTGATATTGTCCAAGACTCAAAAAAGACGCAAATTAACATGCAGGGAGCTAAGATAATCCGGTCAGATAGACACACGCAGGCTGGACCCGGTTTAATTTACTGCTTCTGCTCAGGCCACTTCCACTGCCTGTCAACGGTCGGGACGCCGTCGCAGGCCTCGCCGCTCTGGCGGCCCTCGTTGCACATCCTATACCGGCTAAACTCGTCGCGGCTCGAGAACGGCTCGCTGGAGCACGACGGGACCTGGTAGAGCCTCGGGTCGTTGGTGAGGTTGCACTGCGTGCAGGTGGGGAGGAGAGGGATTCCCTTGTCAGCAAATATGGCTTTCGGTTGGGTGGGTGTCCAAAACATGAATGGGGATAGGGGGTTATGTATAAGTAGGTACGCGGGCATCTAATAGGAGGAGGGGCTTACGCAGTGCCCGATGTTGAAGTCGTAGACGCAGCAGGCATTGCCCTCGAGCAGTCTACCGGACCTCATCCAGCTGGGGCAATTGGCCGTCGTCTCGCCCTCGGGCACGGGCGACGCGGCGACGAGGCCGGCGGCGGCGAGGGTAACGGCGAGGTTGAAGAAACGCATTTTCGGTTACTGGTGGTGTGGTTGTTTGTTTTTTTTTTTTGTTGGACGGCCGGAAAGCAAACGTCTTCGTCGGATGAGCGATGGGAAAAAGAGTGTGGAAAGCTGGCTACCCTGTGTGTGTGGTGAGACAGAAGGAGGGATACGTTGTGATGAAGGCGAGGTGGGAGCCGTCCATTTTATAGATCCCATCCTGTGTGCAACGATGCAAGATATTGGCCTTCCCCAACTCGACTCCCTTGGCAAACAGCGAACCAGGCCGACTTCTCCAGAGCTCGCGGGGAAAACACCGCCTGTCAGATCGAGAGACGGGTTCGATGCCCGGGAGGCCCGATTTGGAACATGGGCAACAGAGCCGGGGCCGGGGTTCGAAAAAAGGAGACGAAAAGAAAAAAGGGGGTAAATCGGAAATGATTTCTTTTCGCATCCTGGACTGGGCTCTCCCCGGACAGGAGCTCCCGTTTGGACAGCCGATGAAGTTTATGTACGATACAGGTAACAGCTCCCCGTCCCCCGTAGCGCTTAAATCCAATGTCGTCGAATGACATTGACAGCGCCTGGCGCACGGAGCATTCGCCCTGTCCGGACAGGGGCTCCTATGCCATGACAACGTTCCCCGGGCGCATCGTACAGTAACCAAGATAGGGTCGGATTTCGTCACCGCCGGACCAGACGAAAAAAAACCTTGAATGATTGCATGCTCGCATTGCTCGGCGCTGTTCTGAGGCTAGCGCAAGAGAACGACATGCGCAAAAGTAAGGAGATCCCCGACCGCCCCCTGACACAAAAGAACCACCTTCCCGAAGCGGCAAGAGCGACATCCCAGAGAAACCAGAAACATCCCAGAGAACCAGAAGAAAAGAAACAAAGCAAAGAGCTAGGCAGCTAGGTAGATCCCTAGAAGCGAACACGTTTCCCAGCAGGAGACCCTTCGCCCATGTTCGGTTCAAATCCATCTCCCTCCCCCTGACTGCCTAGGCTAGACCGCTTGACGGTGACACATCCGCTTCCTTCACAGCCCCGAGTCGTGCTGCTTAATTGGGCTGCTGGCGTAGTACTGCGCCCACTGCGAGCACGTCGGCTCAATGGCGCTGAGCGGGAACGTGGTCGGGATGTCCTGGACGCGCTCGAGGAACTGCACGCTCAGGCCCTGGGCCACGTGCCAGGCGATGTGGCAGTGGAACAGCCAGGCGCCCGGGTTGTCGGTGCGGAAGGCGACGGCGATCCAGCCGTTGGCCGGCAGCATGGTCACGTCGCGCCGCACCGGGTTGTTGAAGTTGAGTGTCGCCATGTCCGTGGCCGCGTTGAAGCGCCGCACGGGGCCCGCGAACGGATTCGACTGCGCCGGCGTCCGGCCCAGCAGGTAGAAGTCGTGCCCGTGCAGGTGCATCGGGTGCGGCGCTACCGTGGGGTTCTGGATGATCCAGAAGGACCACTGAGCGGAGAACGTACATGTGGTTAGTTGGGTATCTGGTTGGTCTAGCCGCAAAACAATGAGGGATGAAGACGAGAAAGAATGGCGTGGCGGAGTCGATAAACCCAAACCTACCTGGTTGTTCTGCGGCACCTCGAACACGTTAAAGTTCCGGGGGAAGCTCATGTTGCCCTTGACCAGGTACTCGAGCGTGGGCTCGTCCCACGTGATGTTCATGTCGGAGCCGTTGATCTCCCAATAGACGCGCTGTTGGCCCTGCCAGTTCTTGACGTTCGTCGCCGCCTCGAGCGTGTTGCCCGGCACGGCGGTGAAGGAAGCCTGAGGCACGTTCTTGGAAACCACGGGCGTCCAGGCCGAGAGGTCCTCGCACAGGGAGTCGGTGGGCGTGGGCCCGGGGTTGGTGGGCAGAGCCGTGTCCGAGGCGCCCTCGTACTGGAAGATGGACGCGGGCTTCTGCATAAGGCTGGTGCCGCACAGCCCGCTCGACGCGAACGTCACGTTGAACCAGTAGTTGCCGACGGGCTGGTCCGCATCGATGGTGACGTCGTAGCGCTGCCCGATGCCCACAAAGATCTGGCTGGCGGTGAAGGAGTTGACGGGCACAAAGTCGGTCTGGATCACGGTGAACTGGTGGCCCACGAGCGACACGGTGAAGGTGTTGTCGACTGACGTGTTGATGATGCGCAGGCGGTGCCGCCGCCCGGGCTTGAGCTTGACGCGGTTGTACGAGCCGCCGCCCTGCGCGTTGACGTGCGTACCGTTGAACAGGACGTTGTCGCTCGGGGGTGGGACCCCGGGCGAAGGGATAAGCGAGAACTGGATCTCGTCCGCGCCGCGGTAGTACCAGTCCGTGATGGGGTAGACGCCAAGATCCTCCTGGTAGGGCAGCGATGCTGGGCCATCGAACTGCATCGTGCCCACCACGCCGTTCCCGTACTGACCAGAGAAGTGCGAGTGGTACCTGTCCCCAAATATGTCGCAAGCTTAATTAGCCCAAGGACTCGAAAGTTGGAGAGAACTATTGCTGGTTGCTTACCAGGAAGATCCATATTGCTCGGCCCGGAACCTGTAGACTTTGCTTGCGTTCGGAGGAATGGGACACTCGGTAATGCCGTTGGCCCCATCGTTGACGTTATTGTTGAGCATGCGAACACCGTGCCAGTGAATAGAAGTGCTTCAGGCCGTATCACGGCACAGTCAGCGCGAGCACGGACAGGTAACCACGCGGAATGATCTCATACCCGTTGACCCTGAGGTTGTTGGTGACCGTGACTTCGACCCAATCTCCCCAGTTTGCTCTGATGACCGGACCAGGGAACTGATCTTTATGGGACAAGGAGACTTTTAGCATGGACTACCACGTGACGAGGGACTCTAGGGGGCTTTTGGATAATAGCCGACGTACTGTTGATGAGCATGGCCTTGCTCTTGACAATTCCATCTCCACCAACATAGTTGTCAACCTCGGTGATAACCAGGTTGTACTGCGAGAATGTGCCGGTCAGTCAAGGTGTCCCGACAGAGGTGAAAGAAGGTGTCTGCCCTGAAAAATGAGCGCAATAGCAACTGACCTGCCGCGTCACACCCGTATTTGGAACATTGGCCTCGTAGTCCGTGTTGATGTCGAAGCCGGGAGACCAGCACGCCCGGTTGGATTCAACGTTGCAAGACTGCCGCTTGAGCAGTTCAACGGCCGTGGAAGTGCTCTCATCGCTCTTGCGAATGAAGAGGTCCAGGGACTCATCTGTCGAGGCGAGAGGGGCGGAAGCGACCAAGCCCGCCAGCAGAGCGAGGCCCTTGATGAGTCCAAAGGACTTCATGTTGGGCAAGAGTAGGGGAAGTGAGAAAGGGAATGGTCTCCAAAGAGGCAGGGAACGAAGGCTGAGACCGGAGTGTTCTTGGGGATCTTGAGAGGGCTCGGGAGTTCCTAGCTCAGAGGGCCTGAGGGGATGGACAAGGAGAAGAAGACATGTGAGATGGAAACTCCCTATTATATATCCAGAGAAGCCATCACAGGTCGGTGTCAGAGCACCCCGGGCCATCATTATCCCCAGGGGCCGAGTGCTCGCGGGATACGATCCGGAGACGATGTCGATCATATCCTGTTACGGAAACCTCGACTCCTACATCAATAATGGACAGAACGAGAAGTGAAATCAATAGTTCGTCGGCAGGATGAGTCCGGTGTGTATGGACTCATCGAATATCGAAAATGGAGGAGGGGAAGAATAGTGGTAGAACAGACCCTTGAGGAGGAGAGGGAGGGTGTGGTGTGTGGCGGCTAGGTCTGAGATGATAACTTCTGAGGGTGTAGAACGAAAACGAAAACCATGGCAGAAGGGCTCGTGATGAGAAAAACTCCACTGTGGATGGAGTCAACATGGCTTGCTCAGGGCTTACTATCGACCCTCCACCACGGCCGGCCTGGGTGGGGTTCAGAGGAAGGGACTGTGGAGGTAGGACGGCCATAGGAGCTAACAAGAGAAGGGCGAGATACGGGCATAGGACGGATATCACACAATTTCCTGGCGTGTACGTGGTGCAAAAATAGCCATGGTGGCCTAGGAAGATGGCAGGGTGGGAAAAATATGTCAAGGAAGGGTGCCCAAGGGTATGTGGCAGGCAGCTACCACCACATGGTTGAGATGCCGCAGACGATACCAGGTATTAATGAAGGGGAGGGTGGAACATGGTAGCTGCCATCTTTGGTGAGCACACCCCAACATACGAGTTCAGATCTTGGTGAAGGGCGACTAGCCTATGTGTGTGTATGTCACGAGGAGCCTGAAGCTGAACTGGGCTTGGGCTGGTCTGATAGTAAATTCTACGCACCGATGACGAGCTGGGAGGCCGCGAAAGGGGCACGCAAATGGTGTGCTACCGAACAAGGGGGTTCTGGCTTACAAACCCACGATGCACCCATCGCTCGTGACTCCGAAGTAGATACGACGACCTGAAACGATCAGGCCAGCTTGTCACATAAGTGGGCGTGGAAGTGGCCGAGGGTTGTTTGGCGAGATCCTACGGCGTTCAATAGTCCCTTCTCGTCTCTTGGGTTGACCACATCGAGTCATCCCTAGCCGCACTAGAAGCAAGGCAGACAGGCAGGGGTGGTGATGTTGGTGCCCAAGATCCAGGAGTGGATAGCTTCAATCTTGCTCTGGTCCGTGCCGCGGGGGTTTCGTGTAATTCCGGCTCGCAAAGCACTCCACAAAAGGGCTTAGCCTTCGCGGAGAATATCGAGGGGAGCGTCTGCAAGGAATAGATACATAGCGAGGGGAAGCGGGGGGCGCAGACGGCAGGCCCGTCTGGCAGAACAGCCCGTCGGAGGATGCCGGGCTAACCAGGATATCCAGGTCTCACCCTCGGGGAGCCACTGGGCAACACTAAGTGGGTTTGTAGGTCGCGGAAGCGGCCCCGTCGCACTGCAAATGCAAGAAGACAGATGCCAACAGAGCAAGGTGGGGATAAAACGGAGAGGAAGAGCCCAACTATAGGCCAAGGCCGCCAGACCTAAGGTCTCTCTCGCAGGGCGAGCACTCAGTGAATACGAGGTCATATGTCGTCAGCCACCAACGCCCCACGTGATCATGAGTGCATAAGCCCGGAAACGTACGAAAAGGGGTTAATGCAGGGACAACGCGCGAGAGGTGTCTGTGATAGCTGCCCGGGACTACCGAGGGTAGCTTGGCGATCGGGAACATGGTTGCGTCGGTATTGCCCGCCGATATTACAAATGGCACGAGCCTTGCAGATATGGAAAAACATTGCATGACCACGGCTCGTCCCCTTTGACACCCCTGATCCGGGAGCGGAGAAGGCATTCTGCATGTTGATCCCGACGCCCACGTGCGCCTAGTCGCTCGCTAATGATATGTGTTGGGTATCTTGTGTGGTGCGCTGTGTGTGCGCATATGTGCTGCCGCTGGGTCGCGTGGTGGCAGCGTGCACTGCCTCGATACGCCACTCGGTGTTCCGAGCAGCGTACACTAACATATGTTTGTATGGGTTCCAGCCCAGTACCCCGGCCCATGCCCTCTTGGTCGTACAGCTCCGGTGGTGGTCTGGTGTGGGATGCACACGAGACCGGCGAACGCGCCTGAAAGTCTCCCTCCAACTCCATACTCTTGGCCTGGCCTTGCGGGCAGATTAGAACCGAGCCGAGGAGCTCGGGAGGGCAAGAGGAACCTGATATGGTGGCAGCGCCAGGAGGAGTAGAGAAAACAGCGATGACGAACAAACAGGGGAATGTATCCAGGGTCATGCTTGCCCTACGCCGCGCATGTCGGGCTGAGCAAGTAGCCACTTGGTCAGGGATCAAACGTGGGAAATGTGTGAGCAGCAATGTGCCAACACCGACTTGCTTACCAGGCAGTTAGTCACTGCAGGGAAGCGGGTAAGAACTGGGGCTCCAAGGCATGGCTAATGATCCGAGCGCGGCTCGTGTCTGCCTCGCACCACATCCGGGAATCTCCTCGATACAACCTGGTAACCCTAATCCCGTCGGCCTACAACTCGCGGGATGACTGGAGCCTGCCGTGTCCAAGTTGCACAATCCATCGGCGACATTCTAGCGAGCTACCACCCAAGCACACCTGCGCGGCGGTCAAGCCGGTCAAGCGACAAGGCGCCAAGCGGCATTCCGCAAATATTGGACTAGACAAAACAGGGCGTAGTCGTGGGTGGGTGTGTGTGGATATATGGGGTCAACCTCGCGGACCAGCAGCCGCTGGCGAGGGCTCGGAACAATCGCCAGCCCTAGGGAAATGAATTCGTGGTGGTCGAACAAGGGAGGGGTGGTCCGCTGCGGGACAGGGTAGGGGCGGAACGGCAGGAAGACGACGGCGACTGAGCGAGGTGGAGCTCGCCAGGAAAAAAAAACCCACGGCCGGATGAGCGTGCAGTTCAACCTGAGCAGCACGACAGAGCTAGACAATGTCAGAGCTCGCGGCGAGCTTGAATGGGCGGTGGAGCTGCGTGCTAGGTGCTAGCCTAGAAAGGCAAGAAGTTGAAGGACTCTTGTTGCCAGGATGCACGAGCACGCCCGGCTAGCGAGCACCAAGCCCCAAGCGAAGGTGGGCGGAAAGCGCTATTGGGTCAGCGCGGGAAACTCGAACTATCGAGCCGAGTATTAGAGGATGGACGACGGATGAGGGCTCTGCTCCCGCCATTGCACTTGCCAGCCCACGACATGGTCCACCGAAGCTGCGCATCCGAGGGGAGCAGGGGCGCATCGTGGAAAGGTGATATGACGGGGCGACGCAAGTACAAAGACGGGCGGGGGCTTTGGCCATGTTTGTTCTCGTAGGGCGGTTTGGGTTGGAAGCCCCGGGGATGAGTATGCCCCCGATCATGGGCGCGGGGTCAACACCCATGGCGACTGGCAGGAGACTGCTGTCGATGTGAGGCTGCCTCGGGAAGGGCTACCCAGTAGCCGCCGCAGCCGGGGAGATTGTAGACGTAAGCAAGCGGGCTAGCGTGTTGAGGCTCGTATATGGTGGGTTACCGCGTCTGCCGCAACAGCAGCAGACGGGCGGGAGAGCGCGAGCTCAGGCAACCAACGGAAGAGACCTCGAGTGGGACGCGCGGAGACCGAGCTGAGCTCGGTCAGCTTGACTTGGACTTTTGGACGCCGTCCGTGTCGCTCGCCGTTTGGTCTGACCAGGACCTCAGCCACTGGGTCTTGTGCAGAAGTCGCCTATGCACTGATCTGCGGATGTCGTTTGGTGGGAGTCGGCTGGCAGGCAGGAACCCGGGGCGCGCTCGGTTCGACCAACCAGCCCTGGCGCCAGAGCCATGGAGCGCAGCAAGCCTCGAAGGCCTTGGCGCATGGAAGCAGGTCGCGGTCGAGATTGCCTGGTGGTGAGTCGTCCTCCTCGCTGCGAGGGTCACATTGGGCATCGCGGGCGGCGGCGGTGGTGATGGAGGGGGTGAGAACTTAAGCGAGTGGGTGGTGGAGGCGAAAGGTTGCATCGCGTCTGTCGGGATGGGGGGGACGGAAACAGGCACGTTGGGGTTGGCAGCTGCAGGCTGTTATAAATAACACAGGCCAGGAAGGAGCCCGAGCTAGAGCATTTCAGGGCTGGCAGGTGCGGCTGGAGACGCAGGCGGTGGCTGCACCTCCACCGTGTTTATTGAACGCCAGCTGGCCAATCGTGGGTCCAGGCTTCCTCGAGCACAGATCCCCGCTCCAGCACCCAGAAAAATGGCCCCGGTTACTCGCGAGAGGCTCGGGGCCGATAGAGAGCCGCTGGGATAGCCTGATGGCGGTTTCCAGTCGTCTTTAGCGTCCTACCCAGGCAACACATGACCAGCGCCATCGTCACACCGTCGGTAAGCTTCGGGCCAAATCGTCCGTTCTGCTTCATGTTCTCGCTTAAACGCTGGCGCCGCAGACCTGATTACTGGAGCTCCAGTATTGTGGGCATTGCCAGGAAAAAAAGGAAGGAATTGATCCTTTGCTTCCCCACGCGCGAGCCACCGCCATGCCATCCATGGGTGATGGCACCCGCCGGAGACCAGAAATGTCCCACTGGACGGAGGTAATAATGCCTACTGTTGCACCGGCCCCTCGAGTCCTGTCAACCGTTGCCCCGCATCGGGTTCTTTATTTCCAGAAGAATACCACGCTTGAAAAGGAAGGCAGAAATCCCGTGCCCGGCCATGATTGATGGGTGAAGTATCGCCGACGGATATATGTAACGTCACACACTCTATTCCATGCAGGCTCGAGCTGCCGAGACCATGTCAGGGACCTTGTGTTTGCCATGCAGATGTACGACGCCTACCACGCTTTATTCCTGCTCCCCTCTCGACTTGATTACTAATGGCCACGAGTTTTCCCGCCGGAGAATATGGCGCGGTACTGCGGCAGCCACCCAGGCGGTCTCCTGTGCCTCATTTGCCGTGCCATATTGCCCCACCCACGAGGCTGCTTGCGTTGGCTCAATAATTACTGCGCCATCAAGGGGCCGTTGGCCATCCGACTCCTTCATGTCCGGTTCATACTGGTTGCAACTAGGCTCGGCATTTGCATCTCTGAAACTGGGGTAAAAATAAGAAGTACCTCGGCATTGAAGAACGCCTCGAGGTCACCTCGTGGGAGCATTTGCCGATGACAGCACCCAAAAATGAAAGTGCGCAAGGATGAGACTGCAAGTCAAGCACCATCACCACCTCTAGTCGATAGACTGGTCGGGAGGAAGAAATTTCTCGCAGTGTGCCCAAGATCCTCCTTCCTCCTTCAAAATAGCAATTGGTTTTTCTTTTTGCAGAAATAAAAAAAATAAAAAAAAACAAGCCTGTAAAGCCAACCGTTAGTTCTCGAAAGTATCATACCTGGCATCTATGTCTAAACCAGACAAATGCTCTCCCACCTTACCGACTTGTGCGGTGAAAGCTATTTATGCTAGTTATTCGATTGCGCTAATTTGCCCGGCTCGGCGATGTCGTCCTCCATGTATTGTAGCTCCACAACATTGTCCACCCAATCGCTTCCTTCAAACGGAGCTATTGCAGCTTGTTAAAATCTATAAAACAGGTATCAGTACGGGGCTAATCAACGCAAGGAATGGTCGACGCGTGTGAAAGTCCTTATTTTTATTGGATCTGAATAATGATACCTATATACATGCAACAAGCACTGCCGGACTCTCAGCATCTTAATACAAAGACTATTAAATGGTAAAGCAGGTAAAATAACCGGGACCTACCTAGGGACAATGTTAGGTTAGACTTAAAAACCTTCTTGCATGGGACCCCACATCGTCCCGGAGTTGACCTATTCGCTTTAATGCATTCGGAGTTGATGGATCCAGCTCTTCACCTCGCCCTTATTTTTACTTGTCAAAAAGTAGCTTTACCACATCAGTCGAAACTTGCCCAAGTAGGTCGGCTTGACAATGGTGGCCAATTAGCTCAATGTTGCTTGAACCTGCTCATCCCATGAATAAAAAGGCCCGCTGCGCTTGTTTCACAATGTCTTGTCGTGCGCCAAACTCAGTATAAAACGACGCAGGCCTACAAAATAGATGAATTCTGATCACACAGGATTCAACACCATTGGTTGGGAGATAATTACATTTGCCAACGGTCACATGCGTCCCCCTACTGTTTCGTTCCTCCTACTTTGCAGATTTCAGATTTACGGCAGCATCGATCAACATGTGCGGCCCCGACCAGTCGAACAAGCCGCGGGGTGGCGCGCTGGTTGTGCTCATGAGCGCCATGGCCCAGGAGCAAACGGACGGTTGCGCATGGTCTGGGGAGCTCAACTTCCACACGCCGGGAAAGCCGGAAAGTGGCCTTGCGACGCACTTGAGGGTCACGGCGGGGCACGGCAGCAGCCTCGGCACACTCTCAGAGGCCGTTGTGCTTATTCAGTAAGCTCAGGCCGCTCCCGTCTTCCCTATGTGGTGCGTCTGATAAAGCATAGAACTGGGTAATTAACGCAATGGCGGCTCCAGCAAATACGGAGATCTGTCGAAACCGACCCGGGAGTGCGGCTTGCTCCGGGCGTTTGTCTTGACGCATGCGGCGCAGCTCGAGGACGGCGCCGCGCCGGAGCTCGAGCTCCCGACGCCAATGTCCATCCGGGTCGGCGAAGACGGCATCATGGGAAGAAGGGTCAGCATATTCAGGTAGGCGGCAGACGGGGTTTTTGAGGGGCTGGGCCCGTCAATGGCGGAAGGGATTGTTGGATTCAACTTTATGCCCTTGTCGAGGGATACGAGTCCGGATTCTTTGTAGTCTGCGGTACGTTTTGCTGCTTTCCGCATTCGGCGCGCGGTCTTGTACTTTTGATCCAGCAGTGCTCGTGGAGTCGGCCTGGGATGTTGCCCGAATCATGTGGGGGCGTTAGAGGCTGCAATGGCGTCGGGTGAGCTATGCATCGCCTTGTTGCAGCGTCTAATTGCGCCTAACCGGGCCGCTGGTGCCTGCCCGCCCGGTTCGCTTGATGGTGGTTTTTACCGTCACTGGAATAAAATTTGATCCGCAGCCGCACAAACAGGGATTATCGAGCCACCAGCGCGCAATCATCGGGTGGGCAGAACAGTTTAGCCGTAGACTGGCTGTCCGGCTCGGCTTGGTACGACGGGAAGGTCCTCGCACGCGGCTCTTTCGGCGCTGACCCGACCAAACAAGCAAGCAAAGCGCGCCGATTCTCTGACGACGGCCCAGGCAACATTGAGAATTTCCGTCGTGTGGCCTCCCGACCTCGCATGCTGCCCGCAACTCGGCGTGTTCCGCAGTCGGCCACCGAGCTTCTTCCGGATATGGTAGCTGAACCGACTCGGTTAACGGCTTGTGGATCGCTAGTGGGCGCCTGCACGATGCGCTTCGCCGTCACTTAAAAACCCCTTTCGGAATCCTACCGCCGCAAGGGACTGGGATGTGATCGAAATCTGCGTGTGGGCGGGACAAGGACAACGCCGCGTGGCTGCGACCTTGGTGTTTTCTTCCTTTATTTTATTTTTTATTTTTATTTTTTTATATTCATTGCCCAGTCCAGCCAAGCGACCCAACAAAGGATGTCAAACAAGCATGCCTATCTTGAACAATGGCGCATCTCGGCGCCGCGCGGCCCAAGCGTGTAAACCCACACCAGGCCAACCCGCCCTTCCCAGCGACCGCCCTATCCTTCCCGCTTCCCCTTTCCGCGTCACGCACACCCACCCTGCCATTCACTTTCCGAACCACGCACGCCGGACACGACGCGCCACCGTGCAGCCCACAACAACAACAGCCGCCGTCCCGGACGCCCTCGTCACGCTCGCCACGGAGGCGCCATTGCAGGACCTCGCGGCCGCCGCCAGCTGAGCCAGGATGTGATTTATGTGGGACGGCGCGTGCACAAGACCCTGGGCAGGCCCAGGTGCGCCCTGACGCCGAGGTCTGGCTCCATCAAGGCCGATACCACGCAGTGAGGTTGATTTTTTCTTTCCATTACCTTGATGCCTATGGACACCGAGGCGGGTATTTCATCTCGGCTGCAGCCAGGAAGCAGTGATCCGGCTTGCCGTACGGCGTATGGTGTCGGGTGTGTGGCTGACGGTGTCGAGCCGTAACAGCACGGGCAACACAGGGCTTGCAAGATCAAGGCATGGAAACGGCCTATGTGCATTGGCGTGTCCCGCAGTGTTTAGGCAGGGTGCAACCCCTTGCAGCAGTGAATCTGTACCTGTCGATTGTCTATAAAGAGGCAGCTTCGAAATCCTAAAAGCCAAGTGCACCCAGAATTTGCCCGCCCAAAATCGTCAGTCATATACATCATTAGCTGTGTATCCGAAACCCGGCCGTCCTGTTGCTCAATCGGCCCCTCTGCAGCGCCGACGCATTGATGGGATTCTTTGCGGTAATTGATAAACAAGAAGAAAATAGAAGAAAATAGAAGAAAATAGAGGAAGAAAAAACCCGCCTTTCCAAGCACAAAGTTCTATCCATTAGTGAGGCTGGAGTCCCCGTCCGGGGGGCCAGGGCGACGGCCGCGGCGAAAACCTGGTGCTGCCAGGGCTCGACGATCGCCTGTAATCTAGCCTTGCGCCCTCCTTCAACGAAGGAAGGCCTCTCTTCACGACGGCCACGTCGCCACGCTTTGCGAAGAATACCTCACCGTGTCGGTTGATGTCGACGTCGATCCGTGTCGCCAAGCCGACCCAGTCATGCGGGAGGAAGAAGTGAGCAGTGGTTCGGCTGCGATCATCCGCGCTAGCCCCGCCCTCGCTGGGGGCACCTTCCGCGGCGGCGAGGCTAGCGTCTCCGACGGTGATCGTGTCGCTGAGTGTGCTATTGCTGGTCCTACCGGTGTTGGCAGTACTTCCAGCATGGGAACCACCCCGCAAGCCGCCCGGTAGCGGCGAGTCCGGAGGCAACAGGCTCGACGAGCTCCTCCTGCGGGCGGCTTGCCCGTCGTTTGTCGAGCTACCCAGGGGATGAATCGGGAGGCTGCACACGTAGTAGTCGGTATTCAAATATACTAGGTAGCCGAGGGGAAATCCGATGACCTCACCGAGGTCGATTTCTCGCGCGTCGATCGCGAAAATAGGGCGGGGGCGGTAGTCAGTTAATGGGGAAGGCGGCGATGACGAAACACGTGGACTGGGTTCGACGAGATCCTGGAGGCTCCAAACCTGGATCGTCCGCCGGTTCACGTCAGCGGCGCCTACGCTGCGCCTGCGGCTTCCGCCCCCCTCACCCTCCTCCCCGACTGTAAGAAAGAAGGGCATGGTCGGGTCGTCGTGGCAAAGAAGCCGGGTCATGTGTGCCGTGCCAACATCGACCTTCCAGGAGACCACCGTCGCAAACGTCGCCCAGTAACGGATCTCAATGGTAGCGCCCTCTGCCAGGATAAGCAGTGACCGCTGCGTCGGGTGGCTGGCCCACCTCTTTGCACGGTAGTTCCGCTGCTCTGTCTCGATGGCCCTCTTGCCTATCATGGAGTCGTCACCGATCGTGGACTTCTGGCTTGGGCTTCCGTTGTTGAAGGACCAAAGCACGTCACCTTCCTCGCCCGACACCAGCAGGCGTGAGTGAATCCCAGATCCCAGTACCTGGTGAATGACTGAAGAGGATTCGGCCTGGGTCAGAGTATGATGTGCTCCCCACTTTCCGTGTTTGAACCGAGCCGGTTTCGTGATCTTATAACAGACTACACAGGTAGTGCTGCCGGTAGAGAGCAGCCCTGTTTCATCGTCATAGTGCATCGACAGCACCGGCGCCTCTCGAGGCATTGTAAAGAGTGGATGCTGCAGCGGCTCGTCGCCAGCCATATCCTGTACTAGGACGGTGCCGTCATCCCGCCCAAGGAAAACAAACGTCGATGCGGAGGAAAAAGCGCAATGAAGAGCCGTGACTGCCGGCTCGGCCACGTTATAATCGACCTCCTGCATTGGGGTAGACAGCGAAACGGTGTCGCTGACGTCCTCCTCGGCATCTTGACGTAGCAGGACCGATGGGCTCCAGACGCGGGATTGTCGGCCACGCACCTCGATCAACTTGAGGCCATCAGCCGTGAAGGTGAGAGAGTTGGCATTGACGGCGTGTCCGTCGAGCTGCACGTGGTAGAGGCACTTGAGCGACCCGGAATCGAACAAGCGCATGCTACCTTGCGGGCCCGCCGTTGCCACGGTCCGGCCGTCTGGAGTTATAGCAACGCGGTGCGCATGAACCCCGGGATGCGTTGCCAGAACCACTCCTTTCTCAATGTCGTAGATGCACAGGTCGCCGCCACCATATGTCACTACCATCAAAGCCGAGTCGGGCGCGGAGCTGAAGGCGATGTCAAAAGCAGTCTCGGTGCCGGTGGCCCCATGTGTGATCAGGCTCGGCTTGGCGCTGTCAGCGGCTCCGGGCGACTCGTACCCGTCCTCGCCGTATCCCCAGGCTTGGCTTTGGCCAAGTTTTGACGTAGAACCCAGGCCCTTGACGTAAAGGTCCTCGAGTTGAGAATATTCGAGGTCCCACAGCAGGATGTGTGTTCGTCTGTACACAGCGGCCATCAGGGGGCGATGTGGACAGAAGGCAACCAGTGACGGCTGTCGCTGCGATATGTCGCCCATCTCCTCTTCCAAGCCCACGGTCCAGTTGACCAGTTCGTCTTCCTCATCGTTGGGCATGCCGTCGTTCACGTCCCAGGAAAGCACTTCGTTGGTGCGTAGACCAGCTCGGACGACGTCGCCATCTTCTGTGAAAGTGATCCCCATACATTCCGAAGGCAGGGGTATCTTCTGGATCTGGACCCAAGTGTCTGTTCTCCACAACACAAGATCGTCGGCTGTCGCCGACGCCAGGTAAGCACCCCCGGCGCCAAAGGCAAGACACCATACGTATTGCTCGCCGTGGGCAAGCACGCGCCGTTCCTGGAAAGTACCATCCTCGTAGACGTATATCTTCCCATTCGGTGCGCCGTAAGCGATATAATTGTCAGACACCGCTACGCATGAGGGACGCGTCTGTCTTTCGAATGTGATGGTTGCGATGCAGTCATCCCAGTCGCGCGACGATAGCCCCTGGACAGACAGACCCTTCCGCGGCAAACAGAACTGTTCTCGAATCGCAGAGGCCGGCGGGCAGAACGGAGGTATCATGTCGATTGACGAGGGCGAGGCGCGCAGCCGTCGACCAAACTTGGGCACCAGACGGAGGAGGTCGTTGGACCATCTCTCGAGCAGAGCGATCTCCTTGTGGATGTGGAGCGGCGGCGGGCTGCGCTGCTTCCGTCTGTTCACGACGCTGGCTACCGTCTTGCCTGCGCTGAAGATGTTCTGCAGACTGTCGTGCCTGGCGATGTGTTCGATCCACCAAAGGACGCCTGAGGAGGAAAAGAAATTGGCCAGAGACTTGAAGACGTCATCGTCACAGAGACTAGAGGGGATCTTGGCAATGTGCTGAAAAACGTGCCCGGCGGCGTACCGCGCCAGTTGGGACTGCTCTAGATGTGCGCAAGCTTGGGCAGCCCTTGCAGTCAGCCGCCGTTTGTGCGCCGATCTTGTGCCGCTGCCGCCAGGGCCTCTGTTGCTGTTTTGGGCGTGTTTATCTCCACACAGATGTTGCAGTTGAAGTATGGCCAGCCTCCGATGCCCGACGCCGAGATCAACTCGGAAGGGTGAATCCAGCGTCTTGCTGGTGAGCACCTCACGAATGGTTTGATGGACCAGCTTAACTCGCTTGGTGCTGTCAACCACGACCAGATTGCCACATCTATCGGCAACTAGCGTCTCCATGTCGTTGATCTCATCTTTGAGGTCGGCCTCAGTGGCGCTTTTGAGCTCATCGGTAGCCAGAGGCCTGCAGGCACAGACTACCCAGTGGAGCAGTGCTTCCGTCTCTTTCCTGTTCTGGTCTGGACTGTCTTCCATTTTCTTGAGAATGCTCTCGTACAGCTGCGTCATATCTGACGGGGTCGACTGCAGCACCTTGTCGACGCTCGTCCTGGTGTGGGCGGATCGGAGATCCTGCTGCACGAGGTACGCCCAAAGAAAGCAGCCGTTAGACTTCTTGATGACCTGGCCCACAAGTGCAGCCATCGCTTCCGGTGTGCGCTGGCAGCCGCCAAGCTGCGCCTGGAGGAAGAGTGCAATGTCGCTATTTGTGTCCTCCTCGGAGATTTTCTCTGAGATGATCTTCGTGTTGTAGGCTCTCTGAAATGACACCTCGGGGGGCCTTGATGTGACGAAGATGCGAAGCGGCCAGTCCCGCGTGGCGTGGAAGAGAAGACCGATGAGCTCCTCGGCAAGCTTGCACTCGCCGACGGCATCAATCACCCAATACTGCTGTCTGGTTGGAAGGAATTTGAGGATGCCGCCCGCAAAGATCTTCCGCCATACTGGGCGATAGTCCACGCGATCAACTGGGGACTCCGAGGCGATGTGGAGAATGACTCCGGCGATTTCTGGGTGGATCATGGCCATCTGGAAGGCCATTGACCGAAGGAGCCAGTTGATGTTGTCTCTGGTCTTATCCCCATTGCTAAAAAAGAAGTAGCAGCAATCCCGACCGATATTGTTGAGATGCTGGACGACGAAGCTCGAGATGGTGCTTTTACCTGCGCCAGGAGAGCCGGTGAGCCAGTAGATCTTTGGGGCGTCGTCGCCGTCACGCCACTCGCAGAACGTCTCCTTCTGGAGAAGCCACTGGCAAGTTCCGGGCACTTGACGCAAATCGTTTATCAGCTCTTCACCTGGGACGTCCTGGACACCGAGAAACCGGCTTATCTTCCTCTGGTGCCCGGCGGCGATCCCATGCTCCTCGATCTCCGTATGGGCATCTTCCTCAACGTGCGTGGTCAAGCCGTTGGCGCTGACATTGGGGCGCGGGCTCGTCGGGAAGTGGGCAACATTTTGCAAGAGGTCAGCTCGCGACTGGCCAAACTTCGACTGGCGCCCTTCGGGGCCCCCATGTGCCTCTGTGGCGGACTGGGCCTCTTCGCGGATGCAAGATGCGAGGGCGTTGCGGATCGTGATGTAGGATGGGTCGTTGGATGATGGGAATCGAGCAATGTCCTTGTGGTTCGCATCAAGATTCTCGTTTCGCTCGTTGGGATAACCGAGCACCGCCGCCTCCTTGTCCACTATGAGGCTTCGGCCTAGACCGTAGTTCATTGGCTTGCTCTCGAAAAAGGAGTACAGTTTCAGTGGGCCACACACCCGGAGAAACTCTTGGTTGATGGTTTGGATCATGGGAGACTTTGGGATCAAATCGGCGACGAAAGGGCGGTGCCCAGCCAGAGAGAGGAGGCGCTCGAGGGTCTTGGCAATGTCCGCGCCTTGATGGGGGGTTCCGAGGAAGAAGAGAGCCAGGACTCTCTCGGACAGGGACCGAAGTTCAGGCAAGGCACAGGAGAGGATGTACGCTCTCTTGATGACCAGTCCGCCCATGCTGTGTCCGATCAGGATGACAGGTGCCTGACGGGGCCCGACGGTTAGCTTGATGGTAAAGGTGCCACTGGAGGCGGGGAACGGGTTGGACAAACCTTTTCACCCAAGGGTATCTTGGGGCAGTGGCAGAGCGAGTAGGCGAGGGCACGAGCAAAGTCGTCAATGTTCAGGATCGACTGCTTGCTTATGCTAGATTCATAGCCGAACGTGTGAATTCGGGCGTCTCGGAAAACATCGTCAACGGCGAGCCACTCCTTGGGCCAGAACCTGGCCGGGTCGCCGTCGAAGGTCCAAGTGCTGTACGACCCGCCATTCAGTCCGTGGACGAAGACGATGTCTGCGATGGGATGGTCAATTTCCGGTAGGTGCAGACTGGTCAGGCGTAGTGGTCCCTTGGCTGGCTCTCTGGGCGCCTCGTCTCTTCCATCGCGACGAAGAATTGAGGAGGGCCTGGAAAACGATCGAGCTAACAGCGAGCGGTTGCTATCCTGCCGCTGAGGCATCGTTGCATGCTTTCAAGCTTGCTGTTCTGGATGCTGCTTGCGCTGTCCGTCCTCTGCGTTCGGCCGCGGGTGCAGATGCTCACCGGAGCAAAAAATGGGCGTGCTGAGTTCGGGGAGCTTGGCGCCCGAGGAAGGGCTGGCGGAGGCGGCTGCTGCCTGTCTTGCCTCCGACTGCCTTTGATTCTTATGGTGCTCGACGCGTTGGCGGACTCGTGTTTCCACAGCCCCTCAAGTCGAATGGCTTATGCTCTGGTGCGGCGCCTTGGACTCGTCCTGACGGGGAAAACATTCCAAGGCTTGTATCGGTTTTTTTTTTTCTGAAGTCGGTCGCCTCTGGGCGGAGGTCTTGGGGGAGGAAGGCCGCGCATTTTTCACGATGCAAAGGATCAATAACGAAGACGTACCACTCGCTCTTCCCCCTTGGAGGTCAGATCGTGAGGTACCTCTGACTGATCGACGCCCGGATTATTGGCAACACACGTGAGCCACGGTGCGAGAAGAGCAGACGGCACAGCGCGAGATGAGGCTTCCCTTCCTTCTCACGCAAAGACGGAAGAAATGTCTGGTAGAGAGGGCGGAGTGCATGCTTTGTGCTACCCCAACGCCCAGCCTGCATGAGTGGCGGCTCCAGCCAGGCCTTGATTGGGCGCCGCAAGTTGGGTGACACTGTCAGCAACACCCTCAGGCGCGGAAGCTCAGTGGTGTCGTCTGGCATTCCTGTGCCTCCCTCGCGAAGCGATTCGCCGCGGCCTCGCACGGTCTGCCACGCACGCCGAGTTGAAATGGGCCCTCGGAGCTTTCGAGAGGCCCGCCCAGCGTTGCTCTCTCTGCAAGCGAGGCCTAGACCGCCCTAGACCGCAACCATCGTGAAGCAGGGGGCGATGGAATTTTGGGGTATTTGACGCAGCTGCTCCCGATCGAGGGCTTTCTCGTCTGGGCGCCCCTCTTCCCAAGTTCTTGGCTCAACGGCCGCATCCCCCAGACCCGGGCGCAACGCCCCGGCACCATGGACGACCTTTGTGAATTGGACCAGACCCACGAGTTGCCTGTCCCCGAGGCCAAGGCAGACATCATCAAATTCGTGGACGACGCGGTCCAGGCAAGTATGTCGCCCCAGACCAGAGTCCCGCGCCAGTTTGTATTCTTTGGAAACGGGGCGTCCAATGGTGGCATCCGCCGCCCCATTCTTGCCTTGCCTTCCAGCCTCGATCTCAGTTGGAATAAGCCAATCACACCAGCCTGTAATCCGCAATGCTGACCCCGCGACTCGACGCGACAGATCTCCCTGAAGGCGCAGAGGTCGAGAGAATTATTCCCCACGGAGAGTCGTTGTGGGGACGCACAGCAAAAGTAGAAGCGCGGCGTGCCGATGGAAGAAAGTTGTCATATTTTCTCAAGGTCAGCCTCCCTCTGATATCCTGCTAGAATAGTTCCAGCCCAGCTGACCCTTTCTCTCCGGACCAGGTCCACATCGGAGCACACAGTCATGGATTGATGGCATCCGAATACCACGCCATGGCTATCATCCACGAAACCATGCCGGATCTCGCCATCAGGCCCCTTGCATACGGTGGCTACGTCTCCAACCCCAACGCCTACTTTTTCCTGGCAGAATTCCGCGACATGAGGGAGGAGATGCCCGATGTGGAGGAGTTCTGCGAGCAGATCGCCCTTTTACACAAGCAGGCCGTGAACCCCGAGGGCAAGTTCGGCTGGCCGTGGCCCGTTTACGCCGGCTCCAAGCCCCGAACATATCCGCTGAGCGACTCCTGGGAGGAGACGTTCTCCGCTGGACTGCGCGCAACCTTTGACATCGAAGAGCAGGTCCAAGGGCCAGATGAGGAGCTCAGTGGGTTGAGAGCCGTCTTGTTCGACAAGCTGATCCCGTGTCTTCTACGCCCGCTGCAGTCCGAAGGTCGGTCCATCCAGCCGACTCTGGTCCACGGAGACCTGTGGCATGGCAACATCGCCATAGACGTCAGGACAGGAAGCCCCATCATATTTGACCCTTGCAGTCTGTGGGCTCACCATGAGTGCAAGTTCTCCCGGTCCGCCCAAGTTGCGATTCGGAAGCCATTCTTCGTCGTCCGCTAACCCAGAACAATTCCAGTCGATCTTGGCCCATGGGCTTGTCCTCGCCATCGCATTGGCGAGCAGTACATCTACGAGTACCGCCGGAAGCATCGGAAAGCCTCGGAGCCCGAGGAGGACTTTGAGGACCGCATGCTCCTTTACTCCATGTAATTATGACGAGTATTCGCTGTTCTCTGGCTTTTCAGTCAATGATGTTTTGCCTAACAACAGTAACCAGCAACTTTGATATCCAGTCGTCGTCCAACTACCCAGAAAACCTCACACGCAGAGAGCTGCAAGTACACCTGTTTATCGATCAGTCATGAGTCTTTAGTGATGACAACTAATCCTCTGTGACCCTGTAGGGTTAAGGACACAATCAGGAAATTGATCAGTCGACGTGGCCTTCAAGGAGCCACAAAGACCCATAGCGACAAAGCTCAGCCCCCTATGAGGAAGCAAGGGATCTGGGAGACAACGCATCAGAGCACAGCAAATCTGGCACAAGAGAAGCAACCGACTGCGCCCAGGGTGAACGTCAAATTTCTTAACTAGCAGCATGAGCTGCTTTGGGTTTTATTACGTGTCCCGGTAGGAATCGATGACCGTTAGGTATGGAAATTTTCAAGCGGGATGAAAACACGACCCTTTTATCTTGGAAATCAGTGGACACTGGCCCTCGCAACGTAACGTAACCGGTAATTTTGAGTTTAATAAAAAAGATTTTGCTAAAATATGAAAGCTTGTAAAAATAGGTAAAATTGTAAGCGAATTTATGGTATTTGGAGTAAAGGCCAGCCCTGTAAGGTCAGTACTAGGCCAGGTCACGTGACCCTAGGGTTGTCACATGGTGTACCCTCTGGCTTCCATTCCTTGCCAGTGCTTTTAAAAATTCTTCAAATCGCCTTCGTAGGGAAAGTTTTTTTTTTTTTTTTTTTTTTTTTTTTTTGCCAATCCCTGCCGATGGACAGCCTATGCGATTTCTGCCAACGGATATCATTTGATAATTTGGTCTCGCTTGATGGAATCACGCATCCAGCCTTGCGACCTCTCCGATGCCGATTTTGTACCATTCTTTTCCGCGCCCTTCGAGACTGCAAATGCGACTTTGAGTGGCGCCTCGACGGCCCCGACAAGCATGTTGTGCGGCTCCTCCCACGGCGTGTCGCGCAAGCGGGCTCTGCAGCGGCGCGCAAGCACGTTGTAACGGACGGTTTGATCATGTTGTGGCCTCGGCCGCTAGCTCGAGCACACTCGTCGAGTTCGGGTGTCCCGCTTGAGGGCATCACCGTCGCCTACGGAGACAAAGTCTTTATGGCGCAGCCGCCCGTCATTGAGAACTGGTTGGACGGATTGCGCACAGCGGAAGAGGGTGATGCTCTTCAGCAAGGGATCAAGGAGCTCAAAGTTGTCGCGGTACCGAGCGGCCCGCGCGACCATTTCCATAAGTCAGTGCACCCCCTGTCGGCCACCCCCCCTTCCGGCCACCTCAAACGGGCCCACTGCCTCAGATATGGCCACATTTTTAACTGGCCACAGATTTTGCAAGTCTGATCCGTTTTTTATACTTTTTGCTGCAATCCAATACTTATATGCCAGAGAAATAGTACACCGAAAAAGATGTCGAACGGGCCGTTGAGGCCGCGCAGGGCGGGGTCCCTATCTTGCGGGCCGCCCAACTTTGGGGCATACCGAGGACCATCTTACGCCGGCGTTTAACGGGATCCTTATCCGGCCGACAGGTTTAAGAATAATATTAACGGATACTTTCGGAGCAGGAGAAGCGCCTAGCAGATTGGGTGCTTTTTCAGGCCTTTTTAGGGCTCCCACCGATATATGCAAAGGTCCGCTTTTTTGCGCAAAAAATCCTACGTTAATGGGGAGACCTCCAGCCTTTAGGGAAGCATTGGATACGCAATTTTTTAGGCCGATATCCGGAGATCCGTACCGGAAAAACGCGGCATATAGAACTTGTACATATTAAAAGCATTATTATTATTATAATAAAAAAATAATGGGCATACCTGCAAATTCCCGGGATAGCCCAGATAAAGCCGGAAAATATATATAATACTAATAAAAAGGGCTTACAAAAGGGCAAAACCGGTAATAGGCTTGTTTTAGGCCTTACAAAAGCCCGGTTTTTGCAAAAAAAAAGCCCAGAACCCGTATTTAAACCTTTTTTATCAAATGCATCTTGGTTATAAAGATTGCCCTTTTTTCGTTTATTATATTTAAAAAGAAAAATATACAAAAATAATAATTTCCGGAGGATTTAAGCCTTTTTAAAAACTGGAAATTTATTATAACAAATAATAAATAAATTATTAATAATACTAAAATTAAATAATTGCAAAAAAATTTTCTCCCAAATATTTAACCCTTTACCCTTATATTATATTTTTTAATATTAAATGGCTATAAATTTTATATAACCAAAAAATTTATGCTTTTTTACCTGCAAAATAATATTTATTTATTATATTTACCTGCTTATACCTTTTACGTTTTGCAATTTTTGGATTTATCCATTTTTAGCTTTTTTAAACAAGTTTATTGCTAAAATTAGGGTTCCAAATTTTAGTTACCTGCTTTATAATAATAGGAAAATATTAATTTTTAACGGCCTATACCTATATATATATTAAAATTTTTATCCTTTATATAATTGTATTAGGGTGGCAGGTAATAGGCTTTTGGCCACACAATCCGCTTAAATCGCTTATAAACCGGCTTTTATTTGAAAATTCCAACCAAAACGGCCGGCGATCCGCAATTTAATAATCCGCTAAAAATAATAAAACCAAAACATATTCAGGAATCCTTTTTCGGCTGTCCCAAATTGGCTGGGAAACCCTTAAACAAAACCGAAACCTAGCCACCCAAATTAGCATTTTGCAAAGCCGGACCCTGCAAAGTTCCACAGCACAATTTTTTTTCCAAAAGGTTTAAAAAAGGTACAAAATGCATAAATTCGAATTAATTACGGTTTAGCAAAAAATTAGGCAACTGAAAGCCGAATTAAAGGTGTAACACTTTTGCAAAAAAAAAAAAAGGGTTATGCCGGATCCCAACCAGGCTTTTGTGGATATACGCCGAATTGCAAAAATAAAGGGTAAAATTATAAAGGTGGACGAAAATGCATTTAAAAGCGCGGAAAATTCTGATCAGGAATCAGTACACTTTTGCATCATAATTGGTTAAATAAAGGTAGATATCTGCAGTTAAATATACCGGGGTTGGTGGTGCAGTGGGCCTTGGCCAGGTGGCCGGAAGGGGGGGTGGCCGACAGGGGGTGCACTGACTTATCTGCCAAGGGTCGCTTGTCTTCTCGGCGGCTCCAGGCACCCCTTTCATCCCTTTAGTCAAGTACCACGACCCGCCCGTGGAGGCCGACTCAGAGGCGAACTATGCTCTGATCAACGCTTGGATGAACGGATGCGCTGCACACCACATGGCTTGCGCGAAGCCTGACAACACTCCTGTTTCCCAACTGCCCTCCCGCCTCATTCAAGTCAGCGGCAGCGGGGAAGGCAGCAGGCTCCGTCTTGTGGAGCTACTGGAGGAAAGCGCTAAGCACCTTGCTTCGACGCCAGTTCGCTATGTGGCTCTCAGCTACTGCTGGGGTGAATCTTTGTTGGCGTCTGATTGTGGAGCGAAATACCGGACGACCCCACAGAATTTCGCCAAGAGGAAAACCGGATTCTGGGACAACGAACTCCCAAGGACCGTCCAGGATGCGATTATCATTACTCGGCGCCTCGGGATCGCATATATCTGGGTGGATGCCATATGCATTCTGCAAGGCAACAGCGCAGAAGCGAAGGAGGATTGGGCCAAAGAATCCATGAGGATGCACAAGGTTTATGGCGGAGCGACGCTTACGATTGCGGCTGCCAGCGCGGCTTCGGCAAATGATGGTATCTTCGACCTTTACCGGCCACGCCCCGCCCCTTCGGATGTTCAGTTGATAGCAAGCTGGCAGAAGCACGCTGTCAGTAACGGCGGCGTCCTAACAAGGCCGTATATTCCTGCCGACTCTCGCAACGAACCACTTTACCATCGAGCCTGGACGCTGCAGGAGCGGGTTCTCTCGCAACGTGTCGTCTTGTACACGCGCAACCAGCTGTTGTGGGAGTGTCAGACTGCAAACCTCACTCAGCTTGGAATTCCAATGAACAGGATCAACACAATCCGCTTACCTGATCAATGTTCTGCCTCGGAGTTGATGAGTCGATGGCAGGTTGTCGTCACGGACTACTCAGCTCGGGATCTCTCTTCCTCGGCAGATAAGCTGCCCGCGCTGTCGGGCCTCGCTCAGGCTTTCCAGTCTCGAATGCCTGACATTCAATATCTCGCGGGGTTCTGGGAGACTTCTCTCCCCGATGATCTTCTCTGGTGTCACAGACCCGTGGCCAAAAGTCGTCGCGCGGCGCGGGGCCGACCATTAACCTACAGGGCGCCGTCGTGGTCATGGGCGTCGGTAGATGGGAACGTCTGCTGGCTTTGGCCTGCCCCAGGAATAAGAAACACCGAGTTCTACTGCGCTGAAGTGCTCCGTTCGTGCGTGGAGCTCAAGGGGCCCGACAACTTTGGCGAAGTGGTGGGCGGAATACTTGTGTTGAGTGGCCCGTTATGGCGGCTCGACCTCAAACATAAGTACGGTGTCGATTTCGCGGTTTTGATTACAACCGGCAACCTTTCCGTTTACCTCGACTACCCATTTGACCAGGAGGAAAGTGATCACGATTCGGTGACCCCGACGCCGCTTTCCCACCTCGAGCAGCTCTACAAGTTGAACAAGATATATCTCTTCGCTATTACTGCAGCTGCAGGGCTTGTGCTTATGCCAGCCAAAAACCAAAGCCCCGAACCAGGGAGTTCGCGAATGTTTAAGCGGGTTGGCGTGGCTGAACTTAAATTCAACTTGAAAAAGGAGCATTGGAGCTGGTTCGAACACAAAGTTGATTGGGAAGCAGCTATCGCTCAGGTCAACATTATATAAGTAGGGCAAGTTCAATGTTACGTATTTTGTTTCGTTTCTTTAACATAAGAAGTAAGTCAGTGCACCCCAAGTTGGCCACCCCCCATGACGGCCACCTCAAACGGGCCCACTGCCTCAGATCTGGCCACGTTTTTAACTGGCCACAAATCTTGCAATTTTGATCCGTTTTTTATACTTTTTACTGCAATCCAATACCTATATGCCAGAGAAACAGTACACCAAAAAAGATGTCGAACGGGTCGTTAAGGCCGTGCAGGCCAAGGTCCCTATCTCGAGGGCCGCCCGATTTTGGGGCATACTAAAAACTATTTTACGCCAGCGTTTAACGGGATCCTTATCTATCCGATAAGCTAAAAAAAAAAATTAACGGATATTTCCGGAGCAGAAGAAGCGCCTAGCCGATTGGATTTTGCTATAAGTTAATGCATCCCAAATCGGCCACCCCTTATAACGGCCACCTGGCCAAGGCCTATTACACCACCAACCCCGGTATATTTAATTGCAAATATTTACTTTTATTTAACCAACTATAATACAAAAATATATTAATTCCTGATCAAAATTTTCCGTATTTTCAAACATATTTTCATTTATTTTTATAATTTTACCCCTTATTTTTGCAACTCGGCATATATCCATAAAAACCTGATTAGGGTCCGGCACAACCCTTTTCTTTTTATAACAGCGTTACACCTCCAATTCGGCCTTTAACTGCTTAATTTTTTGCTGGGCCGTAACCAATTCAAATTTACGCATTTCGTATCCTTTTTAAACCTTTCGGAAAAAAAGCTGCACTGTGGGATTTTGCAGGGTCCGGCCCTGGAAAATGCTAATTTGGGTGGCTAAATTTTAGCTTTATTTAAAAATCTCCCAGCCAATTTGGAATAGCCAGAAAAAAACCTTTAAATGTTTTTTGGCCTTATTATCCTTAACGGATTATTAAATTGCGGATCGCCGGCCGTTTCGGTTGGAATTTTCAAACAAAAGCCGGTTTATAAACGGCTTTTGCGGATTGCATGGCCAAATACCTATTGCCCGCCACCCTAATATAATTATATAAAGGATAAAAGTGTTACAAACGGTTCTCTGCTCCTAGGGTAGGGTGCATTAGGAGAGGTGCTGAGCAGTACGGGTTCACAAGGTCGGCTTATTGTTACAAGCGGTTCTCTGCTCCTAGGGTAGGGTGCACTAGGAAAGGTGCTAAGCAGTACAGGTTCATAAGGTCGGCTTGTGCGGAGAACTGGATCTGGTAATAAAGATCTCGATTATTTGCCCAAAAAAATACCTTAAAGCTAACTTAAATTAACTAATACCGAAACCCCCCCAGTCAAAATTACCTAACATAATAAAAAACCTTCCTTCTTATATATTAGTGATTTTACCCTATTTATATAGGTTTTTGGATCTATTACTTTATTACAGATCCACAGATCCTTGGATCTGTTGCTCTGCTACAAATCTATAGATCCTTGAATTTATTATTTTGCTGCAAATTCACAAAGCCTAATTAGATAAATGCCTGATCATATAATTAATTTGCATAGCCTGGCCTTAATTACTTAGCCCTTGGCCTTTATAACTGCAGGGTAAAAGCATCCTGCTGGGGGTTAACCCCAGCCCTTCTATTCCCTGCCAGCTGTGATTATAACATTAGGTTTCCCCTTTTAGGCCAAATCCCTTTGGCTATACCTGCAGCCCTATCCTTCCGTCAATAATAAATATTTTTCTTTTTCACCATCTCCCGTCCCTTTTTTTTTAACAGAATGTTTGGTCGGGTGCAAAAATACCGTCCTGCCAAAAAAATCCTTCACCGCAAGAAACTTTTGGCCACCGTTCTCCTTTATTCTTTTGATATGCCTTTTTATTTTTATTATAAATCCTTTGGTTGGTTGTCCTGCGCGGCCTTCCTTTAGGATTCCTCTCGGTATATAAAATGCTTTTATATCAACCGTTCTGGTTGCAACGTTTTAGGCCCTTCTTCTGCCGAGCTTCGGAACATTATGGTCCAATATAACAAGCTGAAGGCTGAGCTTAAAAAGGCAAAAGAAAAGGTTTTTTGTTTGCGGCAACAAAAATGCATATAGTTAAAAAAGATAATGCGTGCGGTGCGTTATGGAATTAATAATATAAAGGAGCTGGAGCGGGTCGAGCGGGAGGAAGCCAAAAAGGTGGCTATATAGGCCCTTATCGCGCCTCCAGCCCTGCTGGTCCCCGATTTTTCTCCGTTATTTTCGAGCTAAGCCGATTATAGGGTTGGCCCTGATCTGAATTTGTTAGCCCTGCTTTAACCAGGTAAGTTATTTTGGTACGGGCGTTTCGAGCCGAAATCCGAGTTCTGGCACTGGTGTTAACTTTTTTTTAAAAGCTTTCCGCCGGTATTTTTTAAAAGCTTTTGGTGCACCTTTTAGGTTTTTTTTTTTTCCCAAATGCTTTTTTCGATTTTATACCCTGCTTATTTGACCAAATAATATTTGGTTCTGTCGATGGTATTTTTGTTTAAGATTTTTTCGATTTTGTATTTTTGTTTTGGGTCGATTTTTATTAATTTGTTGCTTTTAAACCTTGGTGGTGCTGGTTTGAGCAAATTAACGTGAAAAATCGGGTAATTATGCATGGTTGGCGGTAGTTAAAGCTTATAATTAATATCGGAAAATTTTCTTAAAATTTTGAACGGTTCCAACTTTTTATAATTTAGCTTATTATTTGGTTGTTTTGTTTTGATATTATATCGAAAAAGATAAATATTATCCCCTTTTTTAAAGGTCGGTTTCTCGATTTTTTTTTTGTTAGCCTGCATAAATATGCATTGTTGCAATTTTTTTAGCTTTGCCTGGAGATTTTTGTGCAGCTTGGTAAGCTTTTTCATTTATATTTCTGTTATTAAAATATATGGTTCTGCCTTAGATTTTTTATATATTATAGGTATATACCCATAATTTGCATAAAACAGTATAATTTCCGTACTTTTATATATTAAATTATTATACACAAACTAAATTATAAAAAATAATTATACCCAATTATCCTATTTATAATTAACGAAATAATATAAATATTGCTTTATAATTTGGTTTGTTCGTTCTGTTTATCTATCCATCTGAAAATAATAGGTTATAAAAAAAGCATATTCTGCGCCTAGGCTGGCTATCAGCTATTTCCAAAACTTGCTATTAAACAGTTTGTTTCGGTTTATAATTATACAATTTAATATTTTGTGCTTTACAATTATATTTCGGATAAAAATGTAAGCTAGTTCCGTGGTTTTCGCATTTTTTTTAAATGGCAGATATATGGCATATTTGGTAAATCGGTCGATTATTACCATAATACTATTGTACTAAACATTTATAAAGGGTTTTTTTAATTTGGGCAGTCCCGTAACGAAATTTATTATGATTTTTTATTATATTTTGCTAAATACTAAAAAGGATTATAATAATCCGTAAGGTTTATATTTATTGGTTTTATTTTTTGCACAATTTTCGCAATTTTTGATTATTTTTTATATTTCGGCGCAGGTTTTTATAAATCTATGGTATTGTTAAAATTGTTTTCAGATTTTTGCAACCCCCTAATATTTACTGGCTATTTGGCTATAAATCTGCTGGATTCGTTCTGGGGTCCATTTTTCCTGTTGGGTTATTTTGGCCAGTGCTTATTGCGCTGGAATTAACGACCCGTTTGGTCCTTTGGCCAAAACTGCGATATTTTTGGTGGTATATTTATCTAATAGTTTGGTCAACGGTTTAAAACATTTATTCGGCCGTTTTCTAACCCTTTTCTAATCTCGATCCGGAAATTATAATCTTAAAGAAACTGGCTTTATTAAATTTGCCTTTTGTTCAGCATTTGGCTAATAATAAACTGTGACAAATTTTTATAATTAATATAAATTATAATTTGGTAATTTGCTTCGCACAAATATATTTTTCATTTTTCTAACGCTTTAATAATAGCGAAAAGTTTTTTATCGTGGATTTAATAATTTAGCTTAGATCCGTTTAATTTTTGCAAAAAAAAAGCATACAGGTACAATTTCTTTTAACTGTTTTACTAATTTAATTGCCTTTTAATAGCAAAATTTAACAAATTAATTTCAATTTTAAAAGGTTTATCTGGGTTTGGTATTACTAATACCGGTATTTGGATAATAGCTTTTTTTAGCAAATCGAAAGCTATTTATTTTTATATCCCCTAATAAAACTGGGTGTCATTTTTGGTAAGATCCGTAAATAATATAGCCTTTTTGCTAAAATTTCGGATAAATTTTCGATAAAAATTTAGAAACCCCAAAAAGCCTCGTATTTTTTTAATTATAATAAATATAGGCCAATTTTTTATTACCTGTACCTTTTTGGGTTTTATCCGGACTTTTCTTTTTTTAATAATAAATTTAAAAAATGTTACTTTTATGGAATATTATGTATATTTATCCGGGTTAACCAGAAACTTTGCATTTTGTAATTTTTGTAACACCTTATGCACATATTGCTTATATTTTTCTAACATATCCGAAAAAATCAAAATATTATCCAGGTACGCAAGGGCAAAAATATCGAGATATTTTTATAATATATGGTTAATTATTTGTTGGAATATGGCTGGTATATTGGTAAGTTCGAAAATTATCATTAATAATTCGAAAATTCTAAACTTGGTTCGAAAAACAATTTTCCACTCATTTTTTTTTTTTAATTTTTAACAGGCCGTAAACTTTTTATAAATTTAGGGCTATAAACCACCGGCTTTTCCCAAACTTATCCCTAAGCTTGTTAATTAGGGATAAAGGATACCGATCTTTTATTATTTCCTAATTTAACGGATAGTAATTAATATATATCCTTTTTTTTTCGTTCTTTTTGGGAATAAATAGGATTTTATATCCCACAGGAAAATTGAAAAATTTAAAAAATCCCTTTTTTAATTTTTCCTTAAGCTGTATTTATAGTAACTTTTTTTATCAAAGGTTTAATTGGTACAGCTTCTGGTACTTAAGCTATGCTTTTAGTTTAAGCTTAATTTTATGGTTAAATGGTTCATATTTCGGTAATACTATTTCCAAATCTTTCTGGAACAACCTTCAATATTTGTGGTATTTTTTAGGAACATTTCTGAATCTTTCTTTAATAATTTTTTGTTTGTCGGGTTTGTTTATATTTATATTTATTAACGCATTGGTTGGTTCAGTTTGCTAGGGTTAATTGCTATATTCTGCCGCTATTACGGCTATCCTTTCTGGTATTTGTTTTTTATTCTCCGGGATCTGTAACTGCTGGATTTTTTTATTAATTAATAATAAATCCCTCTATTAGATTTGTTCCGTAACCCAATTTATTAAAAAATTATATTTTTTGAGCTATAAAAGGCCTAAAATCAGGTTTTTCTTTTTGATATTTATAATATTCAGGATTATTTTGCAGGTTTTTCCCAGGAGTCGAAATTTGAAATAATTAGTTTTAATATTAATCTTTCCTTTATTAAATATAATTGGCTTCTATTTTATTATTATAAGATTATATAATTCTTTTTTTTAATACATAAAAATGCTATACTTTTTTACCGCTTTTGGTAAAAAATAATTTCTTTAAGCTCCGCAATTGATTATAATCCTTATTTTTTATCCTTTTTAATATATTATGGTTTTGATATATTTGTACTGGTCGATAATTATTATTATTAGGATCCTTGCTAAATATTGCTTTATTTGTGCCCTTTTTTGGATAAATTTCCTAATTTTTTGTTTGGGGTGCCCTTTTTTGGCCCCTGTTAGTTCCCGAACGGGTCCAACCGTTTATCCAGGCTTGTGCTTTTTTTTCCATATGGATTTTGCACTTCGGTTTTCCATATATCTGGTAGGTAAGGATCCCTGCTAGGCATATTATAGGGTATGCTGGTAATAGCATAAAGATTACGGTGTGCGTAGCATAATCCATATTGCTAATTTTCCATTTAGAAAGTTAGTATTTCTTCTATAGGCGCTTGACTGGCTTGTTGCCCTTCCTTTTCGGGAAAAAATTGTTTTTCAGCTTTTTTGCTATATGCCACTAACAGTTATCGTATAAATATTTTGCCCAAAATAATTCGTTATGGTGGGTTTCTGCAGGATCCATATTTTTATGGTTCTAATTGTACGGTTGCTGGTATCGTGCCCCCAGCACAGGTATCTTATACGTATAACCAAGGTATTTTACTGACTGGTTATCCCTAAACCAGTCCAATAGCCGTTTTTTGTCCCTATATGCTGGTTTTTCGCGTATCAGCCCTTCGATTGGGTTAAGCTAATCCCAAAACTATCTATTTTTTTCCAAAAATTGCAATAAAATGTACGCCCTCCGTAATTCCTTTTGGTTTATGGGTGATTATTCTTTTTCGTCGGTTACCCTTTAATCGATTTCTTGTTGGAGTTTTTTGAAATCAATAATACATTATTTTTTGCTAGGTTCTCTATTGCTGGGGTTTATTTTTATGGCTTCCCAGAACCCTGTTAGGTTCAGTTCTTTTTTCTGGGCCCGGTATAAATATGTTTGGCCCAAAAATTATTCCATTTTTGTGTCCGTATTTGAGCTTTTTTCAGGATCGCCAACCAAGGTGTCCGATACGCCCTTGTATTAGGCTAATTTCTCAAATTCCCTGTTTTGTTCCGCAAACTTTTCTCTTTCGGACGGGGTAAGGTTGGTAGTAACACCAACCTTTCTTTTATTACCGATCCGAATTTTCCCGGCCCATTGCAACACGGCGAACCGTTGCTTGGGGTAATATCCAGTGGTATTTTTATCTGAGTAATGAACCACACATCTTTTATTAAAATAATAAATTTAATTGAATAATATTTCGGGGCACAGGCCTTTATTTATTACCTAACGGGATATTTTTTTCGGCCCTATAGTTGCAGGTTTCTGACCGACCGTTATGTTTTTTTGGCGAAAAACAGCCGCTTATCGGTCTTTTTGCGGATAATCCTTTTTAATATATCTTTCTTTTCCACACTTAAAACATTTCCTGTCCTTCGGGTTCCTGAACCGGATAAATTTCTGCTTTTTATACTGGTGTATAACCCCAGCATTAAAATTTATAAATCCTGAATGCATATTATAAACTATGGATTGTTATTATTGTGCCTTTTTTGGTTAGCTTTATTATTTTGCGCCACTGGCTTAGTTTGCTGAACTTTCTTCTCGAGGCAATATTTGTACAGTTTATCGCTAATATAAATAACCGTAATAATATAATCGACAAAATTTTCAGGGCATTCCTGTTTGGATAGTTCGTTTTTCATATTATCCCTCAGCTTTTAATAAAACTAAATTATTTTAGTATTTTCCATCCAGTTAAATTTATTAATTAATTGCTAAAATTCGGAAATATAAATAAATACGGGGCCTTTTTATCGAAGCTAAAATAACTCCCTTTTAACCACTTATTTTTTATCGATTTATCCGAAAATTTTGGTAATTTTCTTTCCAAACTTTTCGAAATTGGCAAATACCAGCTTGGTTTCTTTTTTGGAATTATTATGCCCCTTTAAATAATTAAACCAGATAGGTTCGAACCAATCCTTAACCTTACTATCCAGGTATATAACTGCATAAATAATATTCTGTTCCTTTTGTTAAAAATGGTTTTAGTAAAACAAAAAATACCCCTTGCACTCGATTAGGAAAATTTTAAATTTGCCATCCTTTCCGTTATATTTATCGGGCGATAAAAACTTGTAAAACTTAATAGCAATCTGTGGCTGGATTTAAGCTTTTTTAAGCCTTTTAACTTTTGCAATAAAAGCTTGTATGGCCGTTCCGGCATCGCTATAAATCTTGCCGGCAATGGTAACATTTTTGGGTTTCTTAACTGCAATCGATATGGTTACTATTGCTTATTACCTTTGGTAAGCACTGAACAGGATCAGTCAAAATATTACAAGCGGTTCTTTGCTTTTAGGGTAAGATGTATTAAAAAAAGTGCTAAGTAGTACAGGTTTATAAGGTCGACTTGTGCAGGGAACTGAATCTGGTAACAAAAGTTTCGATTATTTGCCCAAAGGGATGCTTTGGAGCTAACTTAGGTTAATTAATACCGAAACCCCCCCAATCAAAGCTACCTAACACAATAGGAAACCTTTTTTTTTATATATCAGTGATTTTACCTTGTTTGTACAGATTTTTGGATCTATTGCTTTGTTACAGATTTATAAATCCTTGGATCTGTTGCTCTGCTACAAATACACAAATTTTTGAATCTGTTGCTCTGTTACAGATCCACAGATCCTTGGATTTGTTGCTTTGCTGCAGATCCACAAAGCCTGATTAGGTAAATGCCTAATCATGTAATTAGTTTGCGTAGCCTGGCTTTAGTTATTTGGCCCCTGACCTTCATAACTGCGGGGTAAAGGCGTCCTGCTGGGGGTTAGCCCCAGCCCTTCTGTCCCCTGCCAGCTATGGTTGTAACAAAAAGCTTTGGTGCATATATAAGCATAGGCCGTTAAAAATTAACGCTTTCTTACTATTATAAAGCAGGTAAATAAAATTTGGGATTTTAATTTTTAGCGGTAAGCATATTTAAAAGGGCTAAAAACGGATAAATTCAAAAATTTCAAAATATAAAAGGTATAAATAGGTAAATATAATAAATAAATATTATTTTGCAGGTAACAAAACATAAATTTTTTGGTTATATAAAATTTATAGCTATCTAATATCAAAAAATGTGGTGCAGGGGCAGGGGGTTGGGTACCCGGAAGGAAAACTTTTTATAACCATTTGATTTTAATATTATTAATAGTTTACCCATTATTTATTATAATAAATTCCCAGCCTTCAAAAAAATTTAAATCCTCCGGAAACCATTATTTTTGTATACTTTTCCCCTTAAATATAATAAACGGAGGAAGGGCAACCCTTATAACCGAAATACACTCGATAAAAAAAGTCCAAATACGGGTTTCGGGCTTTTTTTTTGCAAAAGCCGGGCTTTTGCAAAGCCTAAAATAAGCCCGTTACCTGTTTTACCCTTTTACAGGCCCCCTTTATCAATATTATACATATTTTCCGGCTTTATTTGGGCCACCCCGGGGACCTACAGGCATGCCCACCATTTTTTTATTATAATAATAATAACGCTTTTAACGCATACAAATTCTATACACCGCATTCTTCCGGTACGGATTTCCGGATATCGGCTTAAAAAATTACAAATCCAATATTTCCCGAGGGGCTGGAAAGCACCCTTTTGCCGGAGGATTTTTTGCGCAAAAAACCGGACTTTTGCATGCATTAACGGGAGCCCTAAAAAGGCCTATAACAAAATCCAATCGGCTAAGCGCTTCTCCTGCTCCGGAGGTATCCGTTGATTATTTTTTTTAGCCTATCGGATAAATAAGGATCCTGTTAAACGCTAGCATAGGATAATCCTTAGTATACCCCAAAATCGGGCGGCCCTCGAGATAAAAACCTTGGCCTGCACAGCCTTAACAGCCCGTTCGACATCTTCTTCGGTATACTATTTCTCTGGCATATAAGTATTGGATTACAGTAAAAAATATAAAAAACGGATCAGAATTGCAAAATTTGTGGCCAGTTAAAAATATGGCCAGATCTGAGGCAGTGGGCCCGTTTAAGGTGGCCGTTATAGGGGGTGGCCAACTTGGGGTGCACTAATTTAAGCCTCCCTAAGGCTTCCGCTAACGCACATAAAAGTCCGGTTTTTTGCGCAAAAGATCCTCCGGCAAAGGGATGCTTTCCAGCCCTTCGGGAAGTACTGGATTTGTGGTTTTTAAGCCGATATCCGGAGATCCGTACCAGAAAAACGCGGCGCATAAAACTTATATGCGTTAAAAGCATTATTATTATTATAATAAAAAAGTGGTGGGCATATCTGCAGGTCCCCGGAATAGCCCAAATAAAGCCGGAAAATATGTATAATACTAACAAAAAGGGCCTGCAAAAGGGTAAAACGGGTAACGGGCTTATTTTAGGCCTTGCAAAAGCCCGGCTTTTATAAAAAAAAAGCCCGGAACCCGCATTTGAACCTTTTTTATCAAGTATATTTTGGTTATAAAGATTACCTTTCCTCCGCTTATTATATTTAAAAAAAAAACGTACAAAAATAATAATTTCCGGAAGATTTAGATTCTTTTAAAAGCTGGGAATTTATTATAACAAACAATAAATAAACTATTAATAATATTAAAATCGAATAATTATAAAAAAATTTCCTCCCGGATATTTAACCCTTTATTTTTGCACCACATTTTTTGATATTAAATAGTTATAAATCCTATATAACTAAAAAATTTATATTTTTTTACCTACAAAATAATATTTATTTATTATATTTACCTGTTTATACCTTTTATATTTTGTAACTTTTGGATTTATTTATTTTCAGCCCTTTTAAATATGTTTATTACCAAAAATTAAAATCCCAAACTTTATTTACCTGTTTTATAATAATAAAAAAGTATCAATTTTTAACAGCCTATACTTAAATATACACCAAAACCTTTATCCCTTATATAATTGCATTAGGGTGGCAGGTAACAGGCTTTTGGCCATGCAATTTGCAAAAACTGCTTATAAACCGGCTTTTGCTTGAAAATTCCAACCGAAACAGCCGGCAATCCGCAATTCAACAATCCGCTAAGAATAATAAAGCCAAAAAACATTCAAAAATCCTTTTCCGGCTGTCCCAAATTGGCTGGAAAACTCCCAAACAAAACCAAAACCTAACCACCCAAATTAATATTTTCCAGGGCCAAACCCTGCAAAATCCCACAGCGCGGTTTTTTTTCCGAAAAGTTTAAAAAAGGTACGAAATGCATAAATTCGAATTGGTTACGGACCAGCAAAAAATCAAACAGTTAAAGGCCAAATTGGAGGCGCAACGCCCTTATAAAAGGAAAAGGGTTATGCCGAACCCCAACCAGGCCTTTATAAATATATGCCAAGTTGCAGAAACAAGGGGTGAAGTTATAAAAGTGGATGAAAGTGCATCTGAAAGCGCGGAAAATTCTGATCAGGAATTAGTATACTTTTGCATTATGGTTAGTTGAATAAAGGTAAATATTTATAATTAAATATACCGGGGTTAATGGTGCAATAAGCTTTGGCCAGGTGGCCATTATGGGGGGTGGCCGATTTGGGGTGCATTAACTTAATTAAAAAAGTGAGAACAAGCCACTAGCATTTTAAATATCCTGTTTAAACAGGTATAACGTTGATAAAATGTAAATAAAGTTTAAACGGGGTGCAAGCCTTTTTAATTAAATGTTTTTAGAATTTGTCAAGTGTTAATTAGGTGTTTTTTTTCCGCATTGTATCTGCCACACCTGCATTCCAGCTTAAATGTTCGAATTTAAATTAAACTTCATTGGTTCAAGTAAATACATCGCATTAGGTTATGTTTTTCTTATCTTTATCAGCGTATTATTGGTGCGTTAAAAACTGATGGATGGCACAAATGAGTGTTTGAGCCTTCCATGCTTTTATCTCTCGGGGCCGACGGCGAATCTCGGGCAGTGATGGTACAAAATTATGCTCCAATTATGAAAGGCCTGTCTACCGCGCTACCAAGAAGTACACTCCATGGCTCGGCATATGCCGATTGCCGATCTCCGCGTCCGGCACCGAAGCTCGGCAGCTCCCCTGCAGATTCCTTGAGCATACTCGAAATCTTTCTGCCGCCAGGGAACCAAGGCCGCGTGTTCACTCGGCTACGGTGGATAGTGTTGGCGGTGACAAGCCTTCTACACCTTCCTTCGTCTCTGCCGTCTACCCGGTCAGAAGAGTGAGAGCGCGCGGTGTGCGAAGGTTTTCCAAGAAAAGCCGGTTAAGGCAGTATATTCCGAGGCGAATCCCGCTTTCTTTTGTGATTAGTCATGATCATTATCCGCCTGTTCCAAGTGCCGTCCAAAGCATGAGATTGCTCCCGTGCTCTCACTAGACGGTTGTTTTGCCGCTCTCTATGGATAAATAGCAGATGCAGTGACGGCGTTATTAAAAAAAAAAAAAAAAAAAAAAACGACCTTTGCCAGCCCGCTTTCCGCTCCACTCACCATTTAACTCAAATCCCGTGCCTTGTGCGCCCCGAACTCCCTGACCCCTGGCAGGGTACCCCAAAGCACAATCATAGCGGGGTTGTACCGGCAGAGGTGTGAAGGCGCGAACATAGGGTCAACCCATACACCCCTCCACATATGCCGACCCGAGTGTACGGGGAATTCGATTGGGGGTTACGTCAACCCAATCCATATCTTGTCGCTAAAATCATGTGCCCGGATGCTCGAGTCTGCGTGTGCGCTACGCCAAGCTTCTAACAAGGTCCGACGTCAAAGGTTCGCACTTGCTGGCGCCGAGCCAAGCCAGAGGCACAATGCTGGCGATGGCCTCGTGGGTTGCTGCATGTTGTGCGGAAGCAGAGGACTAACCAAAAAGTTATTGGAAACCCCGAGCTAACATGTAGACAAAATTGGATCGCCATGCGACTAGCTTGCATCCGGCAGATCCCCGAGGACGCCAAGCAAAATAATGGCAGTTGGCCCCTGCAAAGCCGGCTCTCCATCCCGGCATCACGGATTCGGCCTTGATACTTAAGTCACCCTTGCTGGATGGAACATTGGTATATACTACGCAACAAGGCCCTCCGCTCCCTTCAGCTCCCGGCAAGGAAGGTGAAAATAACGTCCACCGAACCTGCTTTTACCGTTTATAACTAGCTTCGTTTCTCCTCATCCGTTTTCCCTAGACACCGAATCACACTTTCTCGAGCAGTCTTGGTCCAGCCAGGCAGCTCCTAGCCCAGTCCTCAGTCCGGATTCATCAACAAGCTCGCCCAGGTGGATCAGCAACTGCCGACATGATTGTCGCTGCCGCCATAGTCGTAGGCTGCCTGCTCTTAGCAGGGGCCGCGGCCGGCCCCGTCGAGAAGCGAGCGCCTTACTACAAGAATGCCTTCCGGAACGGCCACTACAAGCTCGACGTCGTGGACGAGCTCGAGGACAAGACCTGGCCAAAGGTTGAGCAGTGGATCAGCAAAAAGAACAACACCAACGGGTGCACGCTGGAGAATGCTGCCGTGAGAAGAGAATGGTTAGGAGTGTTTCTCTACTCGTGGTTGCACTGGCGGCATAAATTGTACATTGATGAACCAGCGTGTGGCTAATTTGAAATGTAGGAGCGATCTCTCGGTGTCGGAGCGGCTGGAGTACATCGCAGCGGTCAAGTGTCTCATGAAGCTGCCGCCCAAGTCTCCGCGAGACAAGTTTCCGGGGGCTCTGAACCGCTTCGATGACTTTGTCGCCTTCCACATGGCAAATGCCGGTCCTCTGCATGGCCCGGTGAGACGGAACACCCCGCAGAAGGAATAACGAGAGACAAATCAAGAGAGTATAGGTTGGCTAACAAGACCAAGACGAACCTGTTCGCTGCCCATCATTACTTCATCTGGGCCTACGAGAACGCGCTGCGCACCGAGTGCGGATACAAGGGATACCAGCCGGTTCGTGTTTCTGTCGTGCGCCCCTTGGCCAGCACGGAATGAGATGCTGACGTCGAACACTGCACACCTACGCAGTACATGAACTACGAGCGCTACGCCCTAGACCCGGTCAACTCGCCCATGTTCAACGGGAACAGCTCCAGCATGGGCGGTCAGGGAGAGTACAACAACTACCGGGGCGTCATGATGGGGTTCCGCGCCCCGTACAATCTGATCAAGCCCGGAGGCGGCGGCGGATGCGTCAAGTCTGGGCCATTTACGGAGTAAGTCATTTCCGCTTCCCGGTCGAGCGGAATTGGACGTCGCCGCTGACGCAACGACGCGCCTGAAACAGCATGGTGGTCAGCCTGGGCCCCGCGTCGACGGTGGTCAACGGCATCAAGAGGAACCCGCGAGCCGACGGCCTGGGCTCCAACCCCAGATGCCTCAGGCGCGACGTCAACGTCAACTCGGCACTGGGCGCGAGGGCCAACTATTCCTACTCGCTCGTCATGGACTACCCTCGCATCAACAACTTTTACGACCGGTATCTCGGGCAGCCGTACTTGCCGAACGATAACCACCCGTGGGGAGTAAGTCCATTTCGGGGCAAGGGCGTTTTGGTTTTTCGCCCTTGCTCATCCCGCCTTTCGTACCGATGCTAACCTCTTTTCGCTGCAGCTCCACAACGCTGGCCACTACACAATCGGTGGTGACCCTGGTGGTGTGAGTGGGCTATCCCCCTACCTAATTTTGCTTATATTCCTTCGTGAGCTTCCGATTTGCCCCGTGGGACTAATCATGCATCCGTGCGGCGCGCAGGACTTTTACGCCTCCCCCGGCGACCCGGCCTTCTACTTCCACCACGGGGCGCTGGACAGGCTCTGGAGACTGTGGCAGATGCAAGACCCGGAGAACCGCGTCCAGGGGTCCAACTCGATCCCAGACCCCAACCGCATGTCCCCGGCGCCGGGAGCCCCGCGGCTTGCGCCAGGAACCAAGCTCGACGACGTCAAAGTCGATCTCATGTGGCTGGCCACGCCGCCTGTCACGCTCCGGGAGCTCAACGACCAGTTCGGAGGAAGCAATGGCAAGTTCTGCTATTACTATGTGTAGAAGAAGTACATATCTAGGTAGTAGTTTAACGGTGGGTTGCATGCGTCGGACTGCTGCCCGAGATTGGAGTATTTACTGTGTTTAAATGGGCGCTGTTCGTTCGTTGGCATGGTGGTGAGACCCTCAAGGTTCAAGGTTCGGCATTCCCCACCAGTTTGTGCGGCCAGCTCAGCCAGTGGGGTCGACGATTGGCTTTTTTGCTTGTTCCTCTCTAAACTCCTTCGTCCAGTCGTTTATTCGTCCGTCCCATCATGGAGGCCACGTCTGGCCGCACTAGCCAAAACCTTGATCGCCAAGCGTTCGTGTATGTGCCTGGGTTCCCTAATCTGGGGCGCGCCGTTTTCGGTCTGCCGAAAGTCGTTTTCTGTCACTGGCAAATCGTTCCAAGGGTCCGAACCGGGCGTTTTCGTCCGGCCAATATGCAGCACCCAGGCCCACACGCCTGCAGGGTCCACTGGGGTACCTATCCAATTAACGTCGCCGGAACTCGTCCCTTGGGGAAGGGCCAAGGCGGCCGGGGGTCTGCCTGGCTCCCATGACGCAAGGGTTGAGAAGGTCTTGAGCAAAGAAGGGACCAAAAAAAAGAAAAGCCAAAATCGTGGGCGATCGGATCACAAGCAACCTTGAATTTCCAGTCGGCGTCGGTCGGCCGAGGAATTTCGCCGTCGGCAGGCCGGGTTCCACCTAGATTGGGTGATACCAGGACGAGTGGAGGTAATTGTGTGTGGTCACGCCGAGCAGCAGCTTAAAAAGTTCGGTTTCCTTTGTAGCTGGGCGCCACCCGTTCGTGCTTGCAATTGCCTGGACCCTGCCTTCCTCCACCGGCAACGGCACTAGGGCCTTTAACCCGTGCCAATCCTGCAGGTCAGCGGGTTGACGTCTGCTGCCGACACACCCCTCCCGTCCCTCCAGTCCCTACTCCCATCGCACCCAAGAGACAACCCAGACCGGACGCGTCCCGTAACCAACCCGTCACTGGTCATCCGACGCAACGGATGGTGCCGAGAGTCCGACGGCGACGTCCCCAGGAACATGTCTCCCTTGCGCCAATTGCTGCCCGCGGCCCCGCTCGGAAACGACGGCGACTCCTCGTCCAGCACGACGCCCTCGTCGTCGTCTGGCTCGTCCCGGAAGCCGCCCCGGAAGAACAGGGCCGACATTGCCTGCACGCCATGTCGCAAGCGGCGAAGCAAGGTACGCGGCGCTCCCGGCGGTGGCGTCTGGTGCTACGATCCCATCAGCGGTTCGTGTTGCTGACGAACAACTTCCATCTCCCGCGTCGGGCTGCCTCACGCTCGGCGTGTGTGCGCACCCGGCACACCGCCAGGCGGGAGGGGCGCGGGCGACCGTTTTTATACCCCCCATCTATCTAGTGCAACGGGGCACGACCAATCTGCCTGCGATGCGCACAGTCGGGCCTGGAATGCGAGTATGAGGTGCCCCAAGCTGAGGCCATGAAGAGGAAGCTCGACGAGCTCGAGGAGGCCAACAGGCAGCTCGGTCAGTCCCAGGAGCGCCTTCGCCAGCAAGCGTCGGCCTATGAGGAGCTGGTCGAGATCCTGCGCACGCGGCCCGAGCACGAGGTCGGCCCCATCGTTTCCCGCATCCGATCCGGCGAGCAGGCCGTGTCCGTCGTTCGGCTCGTCAAGGACGGCGACCTGTTGCTGCAGCTCCGCCTGGACCCGGCCGCCGCCCCGTTTTGCTTCCAGTTCCCGCTCGTCTCCACGATGCCGTCCTTCCTGCTCAACGTCAAGACAAACACATACATCGACTCTATACTCTACCGACACACGCTTGGCAAGGATGGTCAACGGATCGGTGACAGCCAAGATACAGAGTCGGAGTCGGCCACACCGGAGTCGTCACAGGGCCGGCCGTCAGCCGCAGCGCCCACAGACGACAATTTAAAGTTTTACCAAGTGCCATTTCACACTGGGAAGCTTGCCGAGCCTCGACTCGGCCTGATCAAAGCATCCAGGTGGACGTCAGTCACGTCATCTGACACTTTGGTGCGAGATCTGCTCGAGATCTACTTCCTCCACGAGTATACCTCCTGCTGTGTTTTCCATATGGATCATTTTCTAGACGATATGGTGTCGGGGCGCGAACGATACTGCTCGCCGTTGCTCGTCAATGCCATCCTGACCATCGCTTGTGTATGCTGGACCCACCTCCATTTCTGTTCCACGGCCCCTCCAACTCTCTGTTTTTGCTTTCTCGCACTCTCTTGACCTCCATGGTTGTCGTTGGCTTATGCTAACCAGTTCCCCTCTGCATACAGCACGGCCACAAGGGGCTAGACCAGAGATCACATTTCTGGGAACCGAAAAGTCTGTCTTACCAATTCATGGCCGAGTTCAAGCGGCTCTGGGAGCAAGAGTCGGGCGAGCACCAAATCACGACCGTGCAAGCGGGCACTATAATCTGCGTCTGCCACAACATAGACGGCCTTGATAAGGTCGGCACGTCGTACCTGGCCCGCGCCGTCGCTATCGGGCGCGAAATGGGAATTTTCACCCCTGCGACATACGCGTCACTCAGTCCGAAGCGCAAAGCCGTCTACGCAGTGACGGCACAGGGCATGTACGCCTGGGAAAGGTGTGTACCGGACCATCTGCCTGTCTATTCCTAAGCAGCCGACCAAATGGGAAGCGCAGTTCTCGGCAAGCACAAAGTCGAGGCTTCTAGCTACGTGGATTCTTGTTAGCTGACCGCAACGGCTATCACTGCCGCTCCACGTTCGATTCAGCGTCCAGAGTTTCTGCTTTTTCCGCTCCCCTTTTATCACCACGAGACCCCCTCCCTTTCCGCCCCTGGACGAGGTCCACTACTCCAACTATGCCGGCGAGCTGTGGATTCAGTTTCCTGGTGCGCAGCAACCGGTGCCCTGCCACCATGGATTGACTTTCCGGGCTATTGTCGGCTTCCGGCAAATAATGTGCGACATCGCAGTGCGGGTATACGGCCAAGACAGTGGCCCACGCTCTTTGTCCCTCGTCGAGGCCATGGGCTACCGAAAGAGGTTGCTCTATTGGTACGACCACCTTCCCCCTCCCCTTTGGGCGGACAGGGTCGTTACACCAGCAGATCTGAAAGTACATATGCATTACCACAATCTTATGGCAATGCTGTTTGAGCCGTCCGTAACCACGCCCCTCGACCGACTCGACGGAAACACGGCTGGGGACGAGGCCTCACCGGCCGCTATCGTCTCCCATTCGAAAGCGTGTTACGAAACACTCTTTCGACTTTTCTATCTCCGGCACGGATTCGACGACTGGGACTCGACCCTGATACATTACTCTGCGATGGCCGCCTTTTTGGCGATATCGCATTTCAAAGCCTTGATGTCTCCGGCGCCCACGACAAAACAGAGCCAAAGCGCCACTCTGCAGGGAGTTGACCGTCGATCTCGCGACGAAGCGCTGTCGAGCCTCATGCTCTGCACCCAAGGCTTGCGCGAGCATGCCCGCTATAGTCTGCTGAGCGAAGTCATTTTCAGAAGTATTCGGCACTCCCTAGCACCTAGCGACCTCGCCATGCTCCACGACCATGGTGTTGACTTGGAGCCACGTGAAAGCGAGCAGACGCTAGCCACCCACGTCAGATCGCTCTACCCCGTAGGCGTCATCAGCGTTGCCGACAACCCACAGGCGAAGAGAATGGACGCCATCGTTCAGTCTTATAAACGTCTCGAGGTCTCGCCCCAGGAGGACTGCCCGTCCCCGGCAAGCTCTTCGACCGGGACGTTGTAGCACTATGAAGCGTCGGGCAAGGATGCAGGGCTGGGCCGAGGTCACGCGCCGACCAAAGCCACCATCCATTTGAGATGCGATGCTTGTCGGTACCCACCTACATTGCCACCCAATTGCATCTGATATCTCAGTAGTACCCAGCTATGGCCATCTAGTCATACCCAGATTCTCTTGATGCTGTGCGGGATCGCCGCCTTCTCGGCCATTTTTGATCAACCTGTCGGACGCGGGGATCGCTGGCCCACGCGATGAGCTAGCCCGTTTAGATGATGCACGAGCATTCAGGGTGGGAACACGTCTCCTCAGGTAGAGAGAATATCGGGATGAGAATGTGATGAACTAGAGTCGAATAAAACATGGCCTGTAGCCCGCGTACTAACTTCCAAAACAGAGACCAGAATTGGTATAACGGGCTCGACGCTGTAACCAGCGGAACCGAAAGAAGTGTTTGAACTAACGCAAATAGATAAACGTGGAGAAAAGGAAAAGAAAGAACCCCAGAGACACCAGGAAACACCTTTCATCCGCCTCCCTTTCATATATCTAACATCAACCCGTGCATTTTGTTCCCCATCCGGACATGTCACGACGAATTAAGCGGGGGCCCCCTTGTCAAATGAGCACAGCTCGGTCTTCTTGAGGACCGTGTCGGCCAGTGAGGAGAAGGAGCCGCTGCTGAGCAGGTCGAGGATTTGCAACACCGAGCCAAACTCGCGGGTGATCCAGTTGCGGATCTCGATGGACACAAGAGAGTCGAGACCGTAAAAGACGGTACCCTTGCTGGGGTCGAGCTCCTCGCGAGGCAGCATGAGCACGCTCGCCGTCTTGTCCAGCAGCGCGTCGATGACGATCTTGTGTGCGTCCTCGTACGAACCGGCCCGCTTGAGCGCCGCTCCCGGGGAGACAGCCGACGCGGCGGCACCGGCCCCGCCGCCCTCGGCCGCCTGCCGCTCTCTGAGGCTAGCCCTGAGAGGCGAGAAGCGGGCGTCCGAGGCCCAGAAGGGCAGCGAGGCGGCCGACAGCGAGAGCTTGAGGCCGGTGACGACCTGGCCGCCGCACGTCTCGTCGGCCCTGCCCGAGATGGCGGCGGCGATCAGGGCAAGGATCTCCTTTTCGGAGATGGCCTCGCCGCCAATCTGGGCCAGCACCTCGCGCTGCCGCTCCGCGTTCTCGGCCAAGTAGCCCGTGTCGCTGACGGCGGCCAAGTCGAGCGTGGCGGCCGGCAGGCCGAGGCGGCGGCGGTGCCGCACCAGGCTGTCCAGGAAGGTGTTTGCGGCCGCGTAGGCCGCCTGGCCCTGGTTGCCGATGATGCCGGCCACGGAGCTGAGGGTGATGAAGAAGTCGAGAGGCTGGCCCAGCAGCGCCGTGTGCAGGTTCCAGCCGCCCGCCACTTTGGATCGCACCACGCTGTCCCACTGGCGGTACTCCATCTTTTCGAATAAGACGTCCTGCGTTTTTGATGCGTGTTAGCAGCTGCGGCTGGCAACAATTGCTGTAATTTCAGGGGTTGAACTCACATCGAGAATCATGGCGCTGTGGATGACACCCTTGACGGCAGGCATCTGGGCGGCTGCTAGATCGGCAATCATGCTCTCCACGTCGGATGCTTGGGAGACATCGCATCGGCTAACGACGATCCTTGCGCCGTGCTCAGACTTGGCCTCGTCGATCAGCTGGGCAACCTTGGGCGCCACCTTTGCCGAACGGGAGACGAGGGCGATGTGTCTGGCGCCCTTTTGCGCCATCCACTTGGCGATGCTGCGGCCGATGCCTCCAGTGCCGCCGACGACGATGTACGTTGCGTCTGGGCGGAGCAGCTTCTCGAAAGCCTTGGGAGAGTATGTTGCCTGTCGACGATGGATTGATGGCAATCGTCAGCCAGGGATTCGCAAAAGAGGGGACGACAGATTACAGCAGCAGAAGGAGAAGAAGAAAGGGACAAATGCAAAAAAGAACGTACCTTGACCAGATCATCGGGGGCGGCGGTCACGAGAATCTTGCCGTGGACCTTGCCGGCTTGCAGGGTCCGGAAGGCGGCCTCGACCTCGGATATGCTGAATGTCGTGGTGGGCGAGATGGGCCTGACGGCGCCGTAGCTCAGCAGCTTGAAGACGTCGTCCAGGAGCCTGCGCATGACGCGCGGCTTGTCAGAGGCGACGAGGGTCAGGTCGATGGAGGAGAAGGAGGCGTTCTTGTCGAAGACGGCCATGCCCAGGCTGGCGTTGGCCAGGATGCTGCGCTTGCCGATCTCGACGAAGCGGCCGAAGCAGGCGAGGCACTCCCAGGTCTCGCGCAGGGCGTCGCCGGCCAGCGAGTTGAGCACGACGTCGACGCCCCTGCCGCCAGTCGCACGCTTGACGGCCCCCGCGAAGGAGACGTCGCGGCTGTAGAAGATGTGGTCCTCGGGCACGCCGTACGTGGCCGTCAGGAACTGCTTCTTGGCGGCGCTGCCCACGGTCGCGTACACCTCAGCGCCCACCATCTGGGCCAGCATGACGGCGGCCTGGCCGACGCCGCCGGCCGCGGCGTGGATCAGCACCGTCTCGCCGCGCTGCAGGCGGCCGACGTCGAAGAGGCCGTAGTAGGCGGTCGAGAAGACGACGGGCACCGTGGCGGCCGCTTCGAGCGACATGTCGTCCGGCACATGGGCCGCGCTGCTCGACTTGCAGCGCGTATAGGTCGAGTAGGCGCCCTCGGAGCTGGCGCAGACGCGGTCGCCGATCTTGAAGTCGGCCACGTCGGATCCCACGGCGCTGACCAGGCCCGCGCACTCGACGCCCAGGTACGGCGACGGCACCTCGCCCATCGAGACCATGATGTCCTTGAAGTTCATGCTCGTCACCTTGATCTCGATCAGGATCTCGTCGGGCTTGAGCGGGATGGAAGCCTTGTCGTCGTCGACAAAGTGCAGCGTGTCGAGCGCGCCCTTGGTACCCACCGCCAGCCGCAGCGGCCGCCCGGGCTGCCCAAAGGGCTGGGCGAAGGGCGGCGTGGCAGGGTTGGTGTGCTGCTCTACGAAGGCGTCGAGCTCGACGTCGTCGGTCACGCGGCAGACGCTCAGGGCGCCCTGCCGCTCCTGGAACTCCATGTCGGGGTCACCGTCCGTCGTGCTGGTGACGTCGTCGTCGCCGGGAGAACTGGTAGCCTTTCCAAAGACGTGGCTCGCGACCTCGGCGATGATCCCCGCGTCCCTTGACGCTGACGCCGCGGCCTCGCCGTCGAGGTCCAGGGTGGCAAACTTCATGCCCGTCTCGGACCGCACCGTCCGCGCCAGGCCGAGGATCATGCCCAGCCGCGGGTCCGTGGCGTCCGAGTGCGCGCCCTTGACGACCCAGAGGATGCCCTTGGCGGACAAGATGAGCCGCTGTACGCTCTCGAAGGCAGCCGCGTCGAGGCCGGCCAGGAGAGGCTCTCCATCGAGCTCGACGAGCACGACGCAGATCTTGCCGGCGTACGGGGATCCTGCTGCTGCCGGCGTCGTCTCGAGCGAAGCCAGGTTGATGTCTGGCACTCTCTCCGACTGGTGGCTGGCGAGGAGCTTATTCTTGAGAACCGTGGCCAGCCCTTCGGCGTCCTGTTGTTGCGCTGTGGAGACTATCACGATGTCGTCTGTGATGTCTCGTTTGGCTGGAGCTGGAGCCTTGGGGGCTACATCAGCCGCCTCTGCGTGGACTCCATTTGTACCATTACCATTGGTGGCGCCGTTGACGCCGTTGGAGATTGTTGTCGGCTCGGACGAATCGCTAGAGACAGCAGCAGCAACCTCCTCGGGATACAGCGGCTGCCAGGACTCCTTGAAGCAGAGCTCCCGAGCACCGGCCGCGTCGGCAACTGCGGCGTCGCCGTCGAAGATCGGATCGATGACCAGCCCCTCCATGTGGATCAGCTCCTGCTGGCCGTCCATGCTCGTGGCGAACATGGTGACCTTGGTGGAGCCCGGGTTGGCAAAGTTGGGGTTGCCCTCGCCGTAGACACGGATGCGGTCGCCCGGCTGGCCGGCCAGGCGGCGCACGTCGGCCGACACGGTCAGGCTCTTGAAGAAGCGGGGCATGTACAGGGCCGGGAGTTTGTGTCTGCCCGCGCCCAGGATGACCCAGGCCGCGTGCGTGAACTGGTCCAGCAGCGTCGGGTGGATGTACAGCGGCGCCTCGTAGCCCTTGGGCATGATCTTGGCCGTGTCAGGCACCAACACGTCGGCCACGCAGGCCGTGTCGCTCGCCATGCAGTTCTCCATGGACCTGAACTGCGCGCTGTACTTGGCCGTCACGGCCTCGAGCTCCTGGTACAGCTCGTCGGCGCTCACGGCGTCTGTGCAGGCTTCTAGGACCTTGCGCTTGCGCGCCTCGAAGACGGCGACGTCGTCTGTGGACGCGTCGTGCACCGTGTTGGTCTGGCTACTGCTGCTGCTGCCGCCACCAGGGGCAGCGATAGCGCCCGGCTTGTGCTCGACGCGGATCAAGCCGCGGCAGTGCTCGATCCACTCGCGCTCCTTGTTCCACGAGAAGATGCGGAACTCGTCCCACACGGCCGAGGACTCGCGCGTGCCCTCCGGGTTGGGCCTCAGGCTGATGTTGGTCTCGGAGTCGACGCCCTCCTGGATGACGAGCGGACGGCTGATGGTGACGTCGCGGAACACGAACTTGCCGACGAGGCCCTCGATCTCCTCCTGCGTCCCCAGTCCCGCCGCCACGGCCGCCCTCTGCGCCGCGGCCTCGATAGCCATGCTGAGGTAGCCGGCCATGGGGAAGACGGTCATCTCCTGCATGGCGTGGCCGCGCACCCACGGCACGTCGTCGGCGCGGAGGATGCTGCGCCACGTCGGCTCCATGTCGTTGGACCAGTCGGCCATGCTTCCCAGCACGTCGTTGCGCGGGAAGCGGCGGTGCAGGTGCGCCCTGCTAACGCGCGTCTCCCACCAATACCGCGTGCTGTGGTCCCACGCGTACTTGGGCATGTCGCTCAGCACCTTAACGGGCTTGGGCGGCGGCACGGGGAAGTTGACGGCGCCGAGGTCGACGCTGGCGCCGTGCATGAAGAGCGAGCCTGCTAGCCCGAGCGCCGTGTCGACGGCGTCCTTGTTGCGCACCAGCGACCCAAAGTACTGCGGCTTCTTGGGCAGCGTCTCGATCGCCTTCAGGATCTGCTTTACGGGGCCCTCGAGCGCCGTGTGCGGGCCGATCTCGACGAGCACGTCCACGTTCTCGTGGCCCGGCTCGGGCGTGCACATGCAGGTGACGGCCTGCGAGAAGAGCACGGGCTGAGTGAGGTTCTGCACCCAGTACGACGTGTCCAGCTCGGCCAGGCTCACGAGCTTCTCGCCCCTCAGCGACGAGTAGAACTCGACCTCGTGGCCAACGTCGTCGTCATTATCATCACGATCATCATCATCGTCATCACGGCCGCCCGCCATGGGCGACAGCTCACCGACCGAGGAGCCGTACCAGTTGGCCACGAGCTCCATATGGTGCGAGTGGTAGGCCGTCTCGACGCGCACCCTCCTGTTGAAGAGCTGCTTCTCCTCCACTTTGGCCTGCAGCTCCTCGACGGCGGCCACGTCGCCCGACGCCGTGATGCTGCCGGGGCTATTGACACACGCCACTGTGACGCGGTTCTGCTTGTCCTGCTTGAGCGTCTTGATGAGCGGCCACACGTCCTCGGGCCCGGCGCCGACGGCCAGCATGCCGCCTTTCAGGTCCGGATTCGCGGCCTTGAGCTGCAGCACCGACTGGCCACGCAGGTAGGCAATGGTGGCGCACTCGTCGTGCGTCAGGGCGCCGGCCGCGTAGGCGGCGCCGATCTCGCCGCTCGAGTGGCCCACCACGGCGTCGGGCCGCACGCCCCAGGCGCGCAGCAGGTCCACCAGCGCCAGCTGCACGGCGGTGCAGCCGGGCTGGCTCAGCTCGGCCTCGGAGATGCGTGACGTCTTGGCGTCGCGCGTCGTCAGCTCCTCGAGCAGGCTGAAGCTGGCGCCCAGGCGGGCTAGGCTGGCATCGAAGCGCTCGAGCGAGGCCTTGAAGACCGGGTAAGTCTCGATCAGTTCGCGGCCCATGGCGTGCCACTGGGCACCCTGGCCCGTGAAGACGAAGCCGAGGCGCGGCGGCCTCGTGGACCGGACGGGGTTGGCGGGCGCGTCGTTGGCAAAGGCCGAGATGAGCTCGTTGCCCTCGGCGCCGACGGCGAAGAACTTGTAGGGCAGGAACGAGCGCCGCTGGCCCAGCGTGTAGGCCATGTCGCGCAGCAGTGAGCCCTGGAAGGCCACGGGCCGCCGCTCCAGGTACACAGTCACGCTCTTCATCTGCTGCACCAGCGCGGCCTTGCTGTGGGCCGAGACGACGTAGAGGCGCTTGGGCTCGATGTAGGTGTTGCTGTTAACAGAAGTGCCGCCGGCCGTCGCCTTGGGCGGCTTCGGCGGTGCGGCCAGGACGGCGTGGGCGTTGCCGCCACCGAAGCCGAAGCTGTTGATGCTGGCGTACTTCATGCCGCGCGGCCACGGCATGACGCGGCTGGGCACCTTGACGCCCCACTCGTCAAACGGTATCTCCTTGTTGCCCTCGCGGAAGTCGTGGTTGGGCAGCAGGTAGCCGCGTTCCAGCATCATGGCCGACTTGATCATGCTGACGATGCCGCTGGCCCCCTCGAGGTGGCCGACGTTCGTCTTGACGGACCCTACCCAGAGCGGGCGGCGCGACGACCGCCCCTCGTGGAACATGCGGTGCAGAGCCTCCATCTCGAGCGGGTCGCCGACCTTGGTGCCGGTGCCGTGGGCCTCGACGTAGCCCGTCTCGCGCGGGTCCAGGCCGTTGTCGGCGTAGACCTTGCGCATCAGGTCCAGCTGCGCCTCCTTGTTGGGCATGGTGATGCCGTTGGTGCGGCCGTCCTGGTTCAGGCCCGTGCCGACGATGACGGCGCGGATGGGGTCGTTGTCGCGCACGGCGGCCGATAGAGGTTTGAGAATGACCACCCCGGCCCCTTCGCCGCGCCCGAAGCCGTTGGCGCGCGAGTCGAAGGCGTAGGACCGGCCGTCGGGCGACAGCAGGCCCTGCGACGACATGGACACGAAGTGGTCCGGCAGCAGGTTCAGGTGGCTCGAGGCCAGCACCACGACCGAGGCGTCGCCGCTGCGCAGCGACTGCATAGCCAGGTGCAGCGCCGTCAGGCTCGACGAGCAGGCCGTGTCGACGGTGTAACTGGGGCCGCGGAAGTCGAAAAAGTACGAGACGCGGTTGGCCAGCAGCGAGGGCGCGTTGCCCGTCGACTGATGCATGGGCGCCGTGTCCAGGTCGCGCAGGTTGTTGAGCTCGTAGTCGGTAAAAGAACCACCGGCGTAGACGCCGACGTTCTTGCCGGCCAGCGACGACATTGGCAACCCGGCGTTCTCGAGAGCCTCATATGTGCACTCGAGGATCAGGCGGTGCTGAGGGTCCATGGATAAGGCCTCGCGCTCCGTGATCTTGAAAAAGGGCGCGTCGAAGAGTGCGACGTCCTCGGCCAGGAAGCAGCCGCCCGACGGGTTGTAGCAGCCCAGCCGATCCGGGTTCGGGTGGTGGTAGCCGTCCTTGCTGAACCGGTCCGCCGGCATGGGAGTCCAGCCGCTCCGGCCCAGGCAGCACAGCCGGTAGAAAGCCTCCGGGTCAGACGCACCGCCCGGCAGCCGGCACGACATGCCGATGATGGCCACGGGCTCGTGCTTGGGCTGCTGGCTCTCCTCTGTTGCGGATGGGAGAGGGCCGGTGTGGCCGTTGGTGCCGTTTGTGCCGTTTGTTGCGTGGACGCCGCCGCCGTTGACATTGCCATTGCTATTGCCATTGGTGGTGGGATGAGCAGTGTCGCCGTTGGCATGACCGTTGGTGGTGGTGGTGGTGGTGGTGGTGGTATTATGAGGGATGTCGCCATCCCCATTGCTGGCAAGAGGGGTAGCACTACCGCCGTTGGCATCGCCGTTGGCGGCGACAGCGGCGGCGGCGGCAGGGGCATCATCCATGCGCAAGGCGACAACGGTATCTTCCACGACGACATGTGGGATGGGGATGTCCTCCTGCAACGGTGTGTCGACTGGTGTTTCTGAGGGCGAGCTCCTCCCCTCCAAGGAAGTAGTGTCTTGGTTGATGGGCTCTAAGGGCGGCAAGACCGGCGGGACGGATGATGCCTGCTCCGTCCCATCCGTCGTTCCCTCGGCTTGGGTGGCACCTGGAGCCATGGCTGCTTGCTGCTAGTGTCTTGCTTACTTGAGCAGGCTGGGCTGGGACCAACGCCAAGCACCCCAGAGCTGTCAGCCGGCCCCGAGGAATCGGTCGAGATCGACCAGTCCAGGCGGTTGGTTATCTACTGCCGTGCTTTGCAGTCCTCGAGGATGGCGATGCCGTGATGGCGTTTGTTGTGCTCATCGGCTTGCGTGATCGAGTGATCGGGTTTACAGCCAGCAGGGCGAGATGTGGCCAGACTGGTGCATACAAAGATAATGAATACATGCCAGGCCAACCGAGACGTACCCGGGAACGTGGCTTACTTTATGAGCCGCGGTAGTGACAACGCCCATTTCCGCCACCCTACCTCTTTATCCATCGCGGTCTGGAACATCGACCATTTAGAGTGGCGTCCCCGCCTCTTCCGTCACCTTCCTACCCCGGCCTCTGCCTCCGCCTACTCCTTCAGGTTCGCGGACGTATGGGACGGGTTTGCCTGTCAAAATCTGGCCTCAACCGCATCTCGCGGACCGCATACCCCCACACGTGAACGCGTATATCCCAGCCCCTTCCCTGGAGGACGAAAGCGCCCGGATGGTCAGTTACAACGTCGTCAGTGGAAGGCCGAGAGCCGCCCTCCACCCCTGGACGAGCGGGAGCGGTCCTGTCTGCCATTGGCAGCATGTTCGACAGGGCCGCTGTTGGATATTGCCTCCGAGCCCGGCAGTTACCTCGGGTGTCCTGCGGCTACGTCTGGCGGCTTGGCGAAAGCGATCCTTTTTTGGTTCGGGTTCTGGTGAAACATGGGGGCGTACCAAAGATGCCAGCTCGCGGGTCACACAAAAGGATGGTGCTCATCCACCATATTATCAAATGAGCCGAAACTCATCGGGCTTTCCCAAGCTGGAAACCATGGCAGGGTTTGATTTGCTCCCGGGCCGGGACATTAACCGGGTCGGGTCTCCCCTGTTTTTTATCCCACCTTCTTCTCAGAGTGTCTTCTTATCTTGCCCCTGAGCGCTGAACGTCTTGGCCGTGCGGATATAATGCGACGGTTGTTATTCGCCGCTAAATTATCCGGTTATATGTCGCCGCGCGGTCTACGGTCGCCAAAGCAGGCTCGACCAGACGACTGCACACGCACGCCTCAATCCAACATTTATATCAGTTGTCTTGGCGCTGCAAAGAAAGGTGACAAATTCTCCCGCCGGCCGGGGAAAACGCGGATCACCTGATAGGATGGATGGCAGCGAAGCTGGGTGCTCCGTATCAGAGACTCTTGACGCACATCCGCCAGTCAACCTGATACCCCATGTTTTTCCGCCCCGGCTAATCCGCATCCGCTCCAGGCCAGATCCACGCACCCCGCTGGACACGAAAGCCTGGGTCTCCCTCCGTGTCATGCTCTTCTAGTCCGGGGAATCACGAGCTTGTTTGAGCCAATATCGCTGGACTTGTTGCGCTCCCGCTGGAGATATGCCATCTATCTCTCTAGAACTCGGCTCGCCCCTCCGCCGAGCCGATGGGTTGCTATCGCACTCTGATCGAGGCCGCGTGTTCATCATTCGCTGCTACTTTACGCGAAACAACGCCGCGTGCGCGTGGCGTTGCCGGCGGCTCTGCACTTCACCCTTCGGTCCCGTCACAAGCCGTTCACAAGATCTCGGTGCTAGATGTTGTGTCCTATACATGGATGCATATTGCTAAAGCAGAAAGGAGTAAAGAAACCCGGGAGACGAGACAATATACAGAGACGAGACCAACCCTGGCCAACTCACTATATACAGAAAAAAAGAAAAAAAAAAAAAAAAAAAAAGAGTGACATTGTGGTATATGAACTGCCATCAGATGAGCCCCATGAAAAGACAAGATGAACGGGCATACCCTAGCCAGATATCAACACGCAGGTACTACTTCTTGGCGGCCGGCTTCCTGAAGAACAGCGAGAAGACATCCCTGGCCCAGCCGAGCCAGCCGGTCATCTGGGCAAACATTGTCATGAGCTTGCTGTACCTGTAGATAAAAGCCTCAAGGTGCTCGTAATCGTGGACGTAGCACTCCCACGCGGCCTGGCCGCCGGGCCACTGCCCGCGCATGCCCGCCTTGGATGCGGCCTCGGCGTCGGCGTCGGACAGCTCGACGACGCGGGTGTGGCCGTCGTCGCCGTCCTCGACCTTGAGGCGCGGGCCGACGACGACGGCCCTCCCCGCCACGTTCTTGTCGGCCACGAAGCGCGTGCCGGCCTCGACCACGTCGGCCACGGACGCCTTGCCGCACCCGGCCAGCAGGAACATGACCTCGTTGGACACCATGGGCGTGTCGACGAAGCAGGGGAGCAGCATGTTGACGCGGATGCCGCGCCAGAAGCACGGGGTGCGCAGGGCCCGGAACAGGCCCGTCACGGCGTGCTTGGTCGCCGTGTACTCGGCCGCGCCCACCAGCGGCACCACGCCGCCGATGGACCCGATCAGCAGCAGGTGGCGGTCCCGCTGCGCCCGGAATGTCTTTTGCCGTGCCTCCTCGTCGCCGTCGGCGGCTTGTGTTGTGGCGTTGCCCTCGATCTGGTTCCGGGCCAGCCAGAAGAGGCCCAGGTGGACCGTGTACATGACGCCCGTGAGGTTGACGTCGAGCACCTTGAGGTTCGGCCGCGGCGGGTCGGCGGCGTCCAGACCCGTAGGATCCCCGAATGAGCCGCCGCCTTGGAGCTCGTCGTGGCCCAGCCCGCCGATGCCGGCGTTGGGTACCACGACGTCGATGCCGCCCGTGGGGCTGGCGCGGGCGCAGGCGCGGAACAGGCTCACCTGGCTGGCCCAGTCGGTCACGTCGCAGCGCTGGAAGTGGTGGTGCGGGCTGCCCGTGGCGGCGCGCAGGTCGGCCACCAGGGCCTCGCCGGCGCGCTCGTCGACGTCGCCGATGAAGATGTTTGCGCCCTGCGACGCCCACTCGCGCGCAAAGGCGGCGCCCAGCCCGGACGCGCCGCCCGTGATCAGGATCGTCTTGCCGCCGCACCCGGCCCGGTCGAAGGGCGCCGACATATCGACGGGCGCCATGGCCCGGATGATGGCCTCGACCGGGTCCGTCTTTTTCTCGCCTAGGTTTGCCATCTTTTTTTTTCAGATAACTGAGTTGTGTAGTATGTATGTAGGTACGGACTGCTGACCGGACAGTCCCCGTGATTGCGTGTTGCAGCACTAGCACCGCACGACGAGAAGCACGAGAATATCCCTGAGTGCTGTTTTTGCCACCTTGCCAGCCAGCCAGCGGTAGATTACAAGATCTCCAAGTGCTTTAAAGCACCGAAAAAAGTGTCGGATGCCGGCCTCTTTGCCAAGTTATCTGCTAACCCTAGGTACTTTTCTTCTTGTTCCGTTTTCGCTTCCCTACGGAGCAGCTTTCCGGCGATGGAGACAATCTGTCCCCAACTGTCGCTCGCTTTTGTCATCCCGGCCTGATGCCCAGTTCAACAGCGTGCTGTTATTGTATACCTGTTCCACGCAGTTCTCCCGGTGTCCGCGGAAGCCACACACCACTCTCTCCCGTTTCGCTCTTATCCTCATACTCCCCAAACCTGTAGCAAACATCTCGGGCAGGCGGGAGCATGTGCCCTTCACCCGCACGGCATTGCCATTACGGACAAAAGAACATGTCACCTCACAACCCGGCTGGGCAACCGCAATCTGGATGAACAAGAAAGACGCGCGTGCCTCGGAACCACCAAGTCCCCTCCACTACCACTACCCTAAGCGCGCTTCCACGGTTCCTGAGCCTTATCTCCCGCAGCTGGGACGGGCGCCATCTCTCTGCACCACCCACCCCTGCTT
>PYSS01000080.1:143204-186331 GCA_003049465.1 Magnaporthiopsis rhizophila | reverse complement strand
AATAATAATAATAATAATAATAATAATAATAATAATAATAATAATAATAATAATAACCAGGCAAAAAAAAGATTACATTTGTATTTTCAATTTAATAAAGGCTATTATTCGGAAAAATGGCGCAAAAAAAAAGGCCGGCGATTAATAAATAAAATAATTAAAATAGGTATAGCAAATGCACCGATTAATAATACCGCCGATAATAACGAAAATAACGGGCCGTAAAAAGGATAGTTCCGAAAAAGGAACAATTGAAATAAAAATAACAATACTAAGCTGGTTACCTATAGCAATATCATAAATATATTTCAAAAAGGAATAATCCTTAAAACAAAAACAAATAAAATATCCGTTTTTATAAAAGCTGTAATGCACGTTTGATATAATAATAACGCAAAAATAACGGGAAAAATTTATTGCAACAGGAACGCAGTTCGTAATTTATATAAATAAATAATAATTTTGCTTAGGATATTAATACCAAATAGCGTCCCTATTTTAGCAATTTTGAGGTAATTAATAATATAATCGATAAGGCTATACGCAGATTATAATTAATAATATTGCATTTGCAATAAAAGTGTTTGGTTTAAACAAATGCAATTGGATGCGCACAAACCAATAATAAGTGGTTATATAATAATATCCCAAAATCAGACCATTTCGAAACCGAGCACCGCAGGATACCAGAAAAAACCCTATTTTAACACAACAATGTATTATGTAACCCTAACAATCCCTAAAGCACCCCGGAACAACCCACTCCACCATATGCAGAACACCAGGACACCGCGCACCAGGGCTGTAATATTATTATATTTCCGGCAAAATTAGAAATTATTATCGGTAATTCGCTAGTATTAGGTGAAAATAAAAATAACGATAAAATTAAAATATTTGGGGTAATAATAACCGGTATAACTGGGATATTAAGGCTAAATAGCAATGGTTAAACCAATTATTATACTAATTATTATATTAACCAATTATTTTCCGTATCAAATTGTATATTTATTTTTCAAAACTAAATTATGATTATTAATATTTCGATAATTTTAAAATTATATTTAATGGTTTGGATCTGGCTTATTATAATCTTATTTTAAAAAATAGCAATATTAATATTTAATATTTCCATTAATATACCTAATTATTATATCAATACCAAAAATTAAGCATTGCTCAAATTGCGTTATAATTCCGCAAAATTTGCATTATTCTTATAACCCAACAGGCACTAAAAAATATCGTACCCGCTAAACAATTAAAACGCAAAAATATGGTTTAAAACTAAAATATTCCGGGCTGGATTTATTATAATAGTATTATATTGGTATAATGCTAGGTTTTTACTATATTTGGGCGGTATAAATATCGGCGGCCTCCTGTAAATATGGTGTGGTTACTGCAATACCATTTTTCGGGATCGGGAAAAAGGCGAAACACTATCGGTGGTTCCGTATCTTTTTTGTTAAAGTACAACAAACTATTACGGTACAGCAGCTGGGTGCTAGGTTAAAAATCTGTTATTGCACAAAAAGGCAGGTCCGCTAGCTCTGTAAAAAGCCGGCGGATCACTGGCTAAATACAGGTGTGCGGGCTTGGTCCCGTGACATGATGGCAATGTTACCCTTTCGGACCTGTCGTGTAAAGCAAACGGAGGAGCGGGCTCGATGTTGGTTGCGGTATTATTGTAGTATGGCTGCATGATATATAGTTGCACAAGAAGCATGGCCGTTGTATTATAAGGCATAGCGAATTACATTAAGCGGCTTTAGTGTCGTATGCGCCTATTTATTATCTAAGCACCGGTGAGGGGAATTTTTTTTGACATATATTTAAGATATAAGTTAAAAATTAAGTTAAAATACCCCCTGCTAGCCACCCCCGTTATCAGCTACCTTAACCGCTTAAATTGCAGCTTGTTATGGATCGGGANCCTGCTAGCCACCCCCGTTATCAGCTACCTTAACCGCTTAAATTGCAGCTTGTTATGGATCGGGATAGGTCCCGTGTTACAATCACAGGCCTTTTGCTCCTAGGGTAAAATACCTAAGGGTGGTATTAAGCAGTACTAGGTTGCAAGATCGCCTTGCACGTAATCCGGGGAAGGTCTGGTAAAATAATTATTTATATTGCTTGCCCAAAAGGGTATTTTGGAACGAATTTAGGTTAATTAATGCCAAGCCTCAGTCAAAAACTACCTAATACTGGAAAGGTCCTAGGTAATTTTTAATTGAGGCTCGGCATTAATTAACCTAAATTGGTTCCAAAATACCCTTTTGGGCAAGCAATATAAATAATTATTTTACCAGACCTTCCCCGGATTACGTGCAAGGCGACCTTGCAACCCAGTACTGCTTAATACCGCCTTTAGGTATCTTACCCTAAGAGCAGAAGACCTGTGATTATAACAGTTTGGTAAAACAGTTGGTCTCGACTGTTCGCCCAAGGGGGTGCCTTGGAGCGAACTTAGGTTGACTGATCCTGTTTAGCACCTACTGGAGGTAAGGAGTAAAAGGCCTGTTCGTAACAGTTTTATTAATTTTATTCCCATTTTTTTCTCACCTTTTTACTTTTTTTAGTATAACTTAACCTTAATACGTTAAAAATACTAAAGTTTATTTTTAATACCGTTTTAAAAGGACCCTACTTATTTGATAATTATACCTTGTAAAAGATATGCGTGAAGGCCCATTTTTATTTTGCCGGGTTTCTGCGGGGAAAGCCTGTGCAGCGGTGCCGCCTCTTTACCGACCCCGGCCCCACTTGGAACACAATTGAAGCACGCACGTTCTAGCGACTTCCCCACATTGAACCTGCACCTGCATTGTCGCGCTACCGCGTCGGCGCGGGATCATCGAGAGCGAGGAATCAATCACGCATTCGCAGCGGGATATCGTCGACTGCCCGCCCGACGCGCTGCCACTCCGCTAAATCACGCATGATCTGGGCCTAGGCGGGCGCGGTCGGGCAAACACCCATAATCGTACCGCACCGACGCCCGCAATTCGCCATGGACCTCTTGCTCGACCAGCTCGGCGACGATGCGACAGGCAGCCCGCGGCTCGTCTGCCACACGGCTGACGACATCCGCACCAACCTCGAGGCGATCCTACAGGCCAAGGCGACCGATGCCAAGGCCGAGCACACCACGGCGACGTTCAAGCTGCCCCCCTCGGCGACGCTGAGGGTGGTTGTGACCGACGTCGAGAATGCCGCACTCGAAGCCGCCGCCGCGCTCGACCCGTCGCTGGGCGGCATGCGCCTCGCCGGCGCCCCGGCCCAGATCCTGGCCCTGGGCAACGGCTCCTACCAGCGCCCCATCCGCGCCCACGACGCCATCGCCAACCAGCCTCAGGACAACCCATTCCTGCAGCGCGCCGCCGCCAAGAGCATCACAGCCGCCCTGTCGCCCGCCAACGAGATCGGCTCCTCGTGGATCCCCCGGAGCATCGCTCGCGCCCCCGCCGGCTGGACCTTTGAGTTCGTGTGCAAGGACTCCCTGCAGGAGTGGAAGCGCCAGCACGCCAAGGGCGCCGCCCTGCCCGTCGTCGGCCTGTCCAGCGGCAAGGATGGCCTGGACGCCATCAACATGAGCAGGCCCGCCTTCGATTGTCGCGGGACTGTGACCGTCGTCTTCAACCGGCAGGCCAAGCAGATCGAGATCAAGTACCACCACACTCCGCTGCACAAGACAGTGGGCGACCTGCTGGACTTGTTCACCCCGCCCCCCGAGCCGGTCACGCAGAAGCGTCCACGAGATGAGGAAGCTGAGGGAGCCGAAGGAGCCTCGCCAACAAAGAAGAAGGGGAGGAAAAGCCAGAAGAATGGAGATCAGCAGGATGGCGGCGAAGGCGTAGAGGGCGGCGAGGACGGGGCTGTTACGGACGGTACCCTGGCCAAGACGCCCAAGAAGAAGCGAGCGTCGAAGCCCAAAAAGCTTAAGACCCCGGCTGCCCATGCTAATGGTGCTATCGCTGCCAACCCTGACGGGAAGACGACGGCTGTTGGATCTGGCAGAGATTTCCTCAACCTTCCTCCAGGTGAGGCGGCCAGGCGCCGGGAAGTGGCTAACAACCTGCTCTCGGGCAGCGGCATCGACCCCGCAAGTCTGTCGGAAGAGCAGTTCAATATCTTTTCGAACCAGTCCCCCGATTTGCAGCAGGAATCGCTGGCTATGCTCGTCAAGTACGGCGCGGAACGGCTCAGAATCGTCCATCCAAGTAACGCACAGACCAGCCAGCCTGGCTCAGCGGAGGCTTCCCCTGCGCCCCCCGAGATGGTCGAATCGGCTAAAAAGAGTGGCAGGGCTCGTAAGTCCGGGGTCGGTGCCGAGGAAAGGACGCCGTCAAAGGCCAAGCCCCCGAAACTCACAAGGGGAAGATGTGACGGGTGCAAGGATAGGAATATCAAGGTGCGCTGCGGGATATCGATATGCCCTTCCTCTTTTTCTGTTTACCGTCCATGTCTCTAAATCGCGAAGGATCCTGCTGACCACAACGCCCGTTTAGTGCTCCAAGAACAAGCCTAGCTGCAATGAGTGCCAGGCCGAGGGTATGGAGTGCGTCTACCAGCTTGAGCAGACTAAGGGGCCCAGGGGTCAGAAATCGGACAAGTTTGTTCAGGAATCTCCTGAAGCTGAGGAGGAAACCCAAGAGCAACAAAAGCCGGACGAGCCGGACGAGCAAGGGGAGCAGGAGGAGCCGGTTCAGGAACAAGAGGCGCAACCACAGCAGCCCGAGGACGAGGAAGAGGAGCCCGACGATCTCCCCTCCCCTGGCTTTGGTCAGCAGAGGACTACTAATGATTGGAACCAAGCTGCGGCCCCTGACTTGTCGACGTATCAGCACCAAGTCGAGCAAACAGTCCCGACGGCAACTGGGCTTGCATTTCCTCAGGATCTCGCAGGTTATGTGAACGATACAACCATTCATGTTGCGCAGGAACCTGCGCCCGTTGAGCCCGCACCTGAGGTCACCCACGTCCAGCACGTCGAGCAGCCTGTTCAGCAGCCCATGGCTCGCGTTACCCGCAGTAGTAGCGGCCGTCACAGCTCGCCAACAGGACAGCGCTCATCACAGACAGCAGTCGTGCCACCAGCAGCTGTGCAGACTGCAGCACCTTCGTCTTCTGCCGGCTGGCATCTTCCCATTTCGACTGCGGCGTCCATGGCGTCGTCACTTATGACGGCCGACTTCACTGCTGCAGCAGCCCTTGGATATCACGTGCGCACAAGATCCCGCACATCCTTATCGGCCGCAGATTATGCGTCGCAGGCCATAACGCACCACGGATTGCCTGAGGTTCCAGCGATATCCCAGGCGGCAGCTCAGCAACAGAGTCAACCTTCGCCCGAGGTTCAGACATATCAGCAGCCCACCGCGCAGCCGTCTGGGTCAAAATCCCGGCAAAGCCAAAGGCCGTTGAGCCGTAACACGCACGCAGTCCAGGCCCCCTCGCGGGACCGACAGCAGCAACATCAGCAGCAACAGCAACAGCTCCAGCAGCACCAACAACAGCAACAGCAAACTCAAGCAGCAGCGACCAATGGATCAGCTTATGGGTCCTCGACGGCTGCGGCAACTAATGCTTCCGGCGGAGCGTCGGTACAGGACCCCTACGCGCAATACTACAACACCCTGAACACTACCAACAATACAGCGACAACCGCCGCCGATCAGAGCAGCAACGGCATCGCATACACGCCATATTCGAGCCAGCCGGCCTCGACCGCGGCCCCGACCTACAACTACGACACTACGAGTGGTTACAACACTCGCTCTCATGCGTCTCAGTCGTACTCGAACCCCGTCACCCAAGCGACCGTGTCGGCCTCATACACGACCGCCAGTGCTAATAACACCAGCCAGTGGCCAAGCCAAACAACCCAGACCCGCAGCTCTCAGGTTTACAACACGAACACGAACACCACGGCGGGCGCATCGCCAAACACCCGACACGCCCATCCCGGCACGTCAAACTCACCGGCCCTCCAGGGATTCAACGTGCGGCCGCAACCAAACTCTCCCCACACCAGAAGCGCAAGTCGGGCATCTTACCATCAACAGCAGCAACAACACCATCAAGTGCCGCAGGTACAGCAACAAACACAGCCACAACGCCATCAGCAACAACAGCAACAACCGCAGCAGCAGCAGCAAAAGCAGCAGCAGCAAGGCTACGGGTCTTATATTCAGCAGCCGCAGCAGCATGCATCCTCCAACCATCAGCAGCAGCCGCAGCCGCAATCACAGCAGCAGCAGCAGGGCTGGTACGGGTTCAACGCTGCCAACAGCAGCAACGCCGGATATGGGGCGGCCAACGGCGCTTACGGGTCGACGCATGCCGGGGCCGGCTCAAGCTCGTACGCCCAGCAGCAACAACAACAGCAGCAGCACCGCTCGATGAACATGCAGGGCAATACCTACGGCACTATAGAGGCGAGCGACGCTCTGTACAGCCTGCTGCAGAACAACCAGAGTCGCTAAGGGAAGACGGTGGGGACCTAGGTGCCTAGGTGCCTAGATACCCGGTCATCAGGAATCTGCTCAGCAGAGAAGGAGCAAGTCTTTTTTTATGTATGCATTTTGAAGGAGTTAAAAAGGGAAGGCGGCAGGGTTGCTGGGTAGTTCATGGACAAACTTTTTGTGGCATGGTCATGGGTTTCCCTTTTTTATATTCGGCCTGTGTTGGTTTTTTTTTTCTTCTTCTTTTCCCTTCGATGTTCTGCAGATATCCACGTCTTTGGGATGCATTCTATACCCGAACATGCCAGCCCGCCATGGAAGCATTGCTCTTTTCCATCCCCGTGTACCTACTATTTGCTTGAGCCAATTTGTGATCATTTATGTGGGAATAAGCGGGACGAAATAAGACAACTTTTTTCTGATAACGGATGCTTTAGTCGATTGATTGGACAGGCGCCTGCGTGCACATGCGCCCGGAGATGTGACAGGTGAAGGATCGTGTGTGATCTCTATCTATCGTTGAGCAGGCTCCCGGCTGGATAGGATGGACACGACGTTGCGTCACACAAAATATGATTTATATTTTATTTGTACAGTATATTCCGGAAGACGACGGGCACTCATACATAACATCCTACCCAGCAACTATGATGATGCTGTTGCCTCTTCCGGATTATTCATATTTTTGTTTTTTATTTTATTTTTATTTTTATATGTCACCTGCAACAACCCTCGGCTAGATGATCTCGCCCGGGTCTATATGGACAGGCTCCCATGGCCTGGCGCTCTCGACCAGCATCTCGCTGGGCAGCCTGGTGTGGGGGCCCGGGCTGTAGAGGTACCAGGCCTTGAGGGCGTTCATGGCGGCGAGGTGGCGGGCGTGGGGCAGGGTGGCGGCGGCGCCCTCGCCGAGCTTCTCGCCGCCGCTGAAGATGCCGACGACGAAGACGGGGGTGCGGGACGAGCGGCCCGTCTCGGACAGCATGCGGGCGACGGGGCTCTCAAACTCCTCGCGCTTGCAGAGCGTGGCCAGCTCCCGGATCGGGTTCCGGAACCCGAAGAGCGAGGCCAGGTCCAGGTGGCGCGACAGCACGTGGGCCTTGACGAAGGCAGCGGCCGCCTCGCGCCCGCAGTGGGCGTAGACGGCCCCCACGACGGCGCGCGCCAGGTCCGCGTGCACGTTGCGCGCCTGCAGGCGCTTGTCGATCTTGATCTCGGGGAGGCCGTGTTGCATGTCGTCGTTTTCGGTGCCGTCGCTGCTGCTGCTACCGTCCGGCTGTGGCTGTGTGGGCGGGATGACATCGCCGAACTCGTCGTCCATGACGACGCGGCTGTGCAGGCTGTGGTTCCACCCAAACTTCTCAATGCGCTCGGCGTGCCCGCGCACGTAGCCCCACCTCGTGATGACGCCGCGGGGCCGGGTCACCGAGAACTGAAGCAAGCCCGGGTCGACCTCGTCTCCCGGCTCGGCGGCCGTCTCGACGCCCCAGGACCGCGCGACGCGGGCGAGCGCCTCGGCTCCGGCGTAGCCCTTGGCGGCCGTGACGACGACGGAGAAGGGCAGGCGCGGGTAGGTGCAGACGAGCCACTCGTTGGCGTGGTAGTTGATGAGGGCGTGGCCGACGTAGGCCAGGTTGGTGTTGTTGAAGCGGGGGTCGTCGTCGGCGGACGGGTCGACGAGCGTGCGCGCGAGTGTCTGGAGCGGCAGCTTAGAGGGTAGGGACAGCCGCGCGTGCAGCGCCGCCAGCTTGGCTGAGCGCAGGGCGCGGTCCGGCAGTGGTGACGGGTACAGCCCCTCCTCGGGGGAGAGGGGATCCTCATAGACGGCTTCGGAGGCGGCCAAGTGCTGTTGGCGGCACGGTTGCGTCCATGGCTGCCGTATACTTGTTGCTGCTGCTGCTGCCGCCGCCGCTGCGGGTATCTGTGCGCGTGGTCTGGGGATGGAGGCTGTGGCGATCGCCCGCGTGCTGGCCGGAGGATGTGATGATGATGGCCGGGCGGCGAGCACCTGGCCCGACCATCTCCTTGGACATACCCTTTTCATGAGGGAGTCTGTCCGCCCAGCTGGTTTTTATGTTGTGAGAATCAGCCCGTCAGCGGCTGAGGGCAGACAGTAAAAGCAAGCCAGGCCTTGGGCATGGGCACGTCGTCAAGGTCGGCGCCAGACCCCGAGTATATGATTTCTGCCATCTCTCCCCACACACACCAAAAAAGTTTCGCCCAGACGGACCCGTCAATTGAGCTTTGCCCCACAATGCGGCACGAGGCTGTGCTTACATAACTTGAGCCTGCTGCTGGGGTGTCCAATGAAATGCTTCAAATTCGATACAAATGCCTGGTATCTCGTAGAAAGGTGGGTCAATTGACCCGACAGCTGTAATCCAACCCAGCGTCACTAACCGCCGCCTCCAGAAGCCCTTCGGAACATCACGACCCCAATCCACGACGCTCCGTCGAAACCGAGCCCTTTACGCAGCCAGAAGTCACAGCCAAAATGGTAGGTCCATCTTCATCTGCTCTTTCAAGCACACTCTGCTAACTAATTGGTTCATAGGGTGGCGGTCCGAGAGTCGCGTAAGTTCAAATGGCCCCTTCGACGAGTGCGATCGAAACGACCGATGATGCCAACGAAACACATACACGAACGTGCCTGACAGCGAAACCCCTTGACCCAGATACCCCAAGCACGTTTGGTCGCCCGCCGGTGGCTGGTACGCCCGGCCGTCCAACTGGAAGGCGAACACGGCCGTCAGCCTCCTCGCCATCGCCGGAGTCACAGCCATGGTCTGGAAAATCAGCGCAGACCTCGAACACCGGCCTCGCATGCCCGAGAAGGGCCGCTTCTACCCGAGCAGATAGTAGGTCTGCCCTGTGCGCTGAGGTGCTACCGAACCCGCGTGCATGCCCGGCTCGGTGGCGTCCAACCCCCGTGTCCACATCATATCATGCACCCCGCGTCGCATCCAGATGGCTAACCGCTTCTTGTTGTAGCTGGAGCAAGCAGGTGATCGAGCACGAGCGCAGGGAGAGGGAAAAGGAGAGCAAGGCTGGTGATAAGTCATCATAAAAGCACGTACCCAGATGTCGGCCCTGTCGTCGCTACTCTTGGTCGGTGTACATAGCTTGGGATCGGGATCGCCAGCCACAATCCACTACCTCTTGTTCTCGCTCAAAGCCTACACAATGGCTCTACCAGCCTCCGGGACAACTGCCACTCCCTCGGCGAGGGTCCAGATCGTGACCGTTTCTTTGTCCCATCCCCAGCTCTTGGTCGACAACTGTGACCAACAAAGGGCGCCACGGCACTACAATACGTTTTGTTTCGCACCGACACTTCTTTGAATCTTTAATTCCCGAAGCCTGGATCGGGCTAGATGCCGTGCTCTCGAAATTCTCACAAAGGGGCAGTATCGTCTTTAAGTAGTGCTCCGGAACCCCCTACTCATCTGTTACTGTCCCACCCCTGTGGCTGTTCAAGGACATCCAGCAAACCAACAAATGCCCCAGGAGTCTCTCTGCTGATTACTGGACAGACACTCTCTACGGCACTCCCTACCTATTGATGTATCACGTTCCCATCCTCGAAACATATCAATTAGCACATTCAAAATGGCCCCCATCGAAACCACCACCGACCTTGCGCATTTCATCCCGTTCCCCCGGGTCGTTCTTCTCAAAAACCCGGACAAAATTCAGACGGCGAAGTGCGCGATCTGCTTGGGCAAAGCCTACTACCGCCGACAAACCAACAGCTCGTCGGACAGCATGGCCATCTTGCCGTGCGGCCATGTTTACTGCCAGTCCTGCATCGTGATGGCGCTCTCGATCAAACGGGGCGAGTGCCCGACCTGCCGCATGTCCCTCCGGTACCGGGCCTGCCCGCACTCGGTAGAGCCGAGGACCCTGCACGAGGAGAACGTGCTGCTGCTGCCCAGCGTCGTCAGGTCGGCCGCCGAGCTCCCGGATGCGTGCCCAGGGTGCCGTCGGAAGAAGGCGGTCGTCCACGCGGGCATGCTGTACTCGGTCTACTCGCACGACATCCAGAGGGCGAACGCGGCTTACGAGAAGAGCGGGTCTGACGCCGCCCTGGGGGAGCTCAGCGACACTGATAAGAAGGCCCACAAGGTCATTTTGTCTTCGTTCAACGTGAGGGCGCAGTTTGACTGGTAAGTTTGAACCCTTTGGCCTTATGCGTCTGCTTATTTCTCAGCTTCTGGCATGGATAATCCGTACACGGCTCCTAGCTCCCGAATCAACTATTTCGATTATTATAAGTCACAAAAAGAATGTTGAAACTTGGTAGATGTACATTCCCTTTACCAATTGGAAACTAACGCGGTGATATCTATGTAAGTATTTGTGGAAATCAAATCCCAGGCAGACCACTTACAACACGCCGGTTAGGATCCTTGCCGCGAGGCTGTCGTGAATGGTACATAATTATACAAATGCTCGTTTGAAGAATCTCACTGCCTGCCGTGAGTTGGAAGTGGCCAGTATCGAGGTCGAACCAAGACCCACGCTCTGTCCCTGATTTAGGGATAACCGCCACCAGTCTATCATTGACCTCATATTTACCACACAGTGCCAGGCTGGTAGCCTGCGTCTGTTTTCGCGGCGCCTTGGCACCACATTCCAGTCACGACACCAATGCCGCACCCGGATGTGGCGTTTTGGACGTCAGTGCCTGCCCCGACGAGGTCTCCTTTGTTTTCAGGAGACAATAATACCATATCGCCCAACAAACCACGTTTTGGCACATCTACCTTCTTTGCCATGTATATACTAAACACGATGGGAGGACCTTGTGAACCCCTTGTTCCCATCTACCAGGACCGGTATATATAGATGCTTGATCCTCGAGTAGGAGCACGCATCTCGTCTTCTGTTCAACGCAGGCTACAGCACTCCAACTCACTCTACACACGCACATCCAGACGTCGATTACCAGGTTGAAACTTGTCATCGCAGAGCTTCGAAACCACGACACACGGCGATTATGACTGAGAAAACGGGAGTTGTACAGACGCTACAAGGACTCGCAATCTCCGAGGCCGCTTCTTTGGCCTGGGGATCACTGCCGGCAAAGTGCAGACGGATCCTCCCTCTGGCTCCTGCAGCGTCGTTCAGCAACCGCGGCCAAGGCGGCGCGGGTACAACTAAAACAGGCCTGGCAGGCGGCAGTCCGACTCCTGGATTCACTCCGGCAACCAAGCGAGGCTTCGAAATCTTCGAGGCCGCTTTCCCGAACTCGGAGCCACCTCCGGCAAAGTACAGACGGATCCTGCCGACCACTCCTCTTGCAGCATCAATCAATAACCGCGGTCAAGAGGGCGCATCTGCAGTGGAACTAGGCCTAGCAGCTATGGGAGGCGGGCGTTCGACCGCCATCGCCGTCCCCGCCGCTGGACCGATTTCCGCTCCTCCTCCTCCTCCTCCTCCTCCTCCTCCTCCTCCTCCTCCTCCTCCTCCTCCTCCTCCTCCTCCTCCTCCTCCTCCTCCTCCTCCTCCTCCTCCTCCTCCTCCTCCTCCTCCTCCTCCTCCTCCTCCTCCTCCTCCTCCTCCTCCTCCTCCTCCTCCTCCTCCTCCTCCTCCTCCTCCTCCTCCTCCTCCTCCTCCTCCTCCTCCTCCTCCTCCTCCTCCTCCTCCTCCTCCTCCTCCTCCTCCTCCTCCTCCTCCTCCTCCTCCTCCTCCTCCTCCTCCTCCTCCTCCTCCTCCTCCTCCTCCTCCTCCTCCTCCTCCTCCTCCTCCTCCTCCTCCTCCTCCTCCTCGTCCCCGTCGAACCCAAGCCCCTGCGGCGCCCGACAACAAAAACGTGCCCGTCCCGACCAGCACCGGCGACTTCCAAGCCCTCGCCGCGCGGCTCAGCGCCCTCCTCTCCGCCAGCGGCGGCAGCCCGAGCCACGCGGACGTGCGGCTCATGACCGACATCGCCGAGCAGCTCGTGGTGTACGGTCACGGGCGGCGCGAGGCTCACGGCGTGGCGCGCGAGGCCATCAGGCGCCGGATCGACGACGACGCCACGCCGCCGGACGAGCTCGAGTGGCTGCTGGACGCGTTCCACGGCCTCCCCGTGCTCGAGTACGGCGACGACAACCTCGGCATGGACAGCGCCGACGACTGCACCCGCTACCTCAAGTGGCTGGAGGGGCTGCTCGACGAGCTCGAGGCGAGGTCCATGTTTGGCGATTTCGTTGGCGATGCCGGTGGTGGTAGCTGCGCCGGTCGCGGCCCCGTGCGCGTCGACGGTGGCGGCTATGGGGACTTTTACGAGATTTAGGAAGGACGGAGGACCTGGGGGGGTTTGTTGCTGTGCTTGAGTGAACGACCCAACTGGTTGGGGTATATAGCCCAGTCTCCTTTTCCTTATGTCGTCTTCCTACTATATATATCTGTTCAGCATCATTATATATCACATCAGCAGCATTTTTACACAGTGGGATAATAATCCCCTGGATCAGCTGTTGATGTGAGCCCTGATCACAGGGCGCACGCAGGCAGGCGCCTGTCGAGGTAGTTCTGCCACGACGCCACGCCGTTGGGACGGTATGTCCAGGCTACATGCCACCTCCACGGCGTTGGGGGAAAGAAAGGCGCTGCTCAGTCGACGGCGACGGCGACGGTCTCAGCACCGTCGCCGCAGCCAGGAAGATCAAGAAGCCCCGCAAGACCGGCTGCCGCGCCGTTCCCGAGGAGAGCCCCGATCGACCACACCATCACTGTCGCGGCCCTGGGAAGCTCAGTCAATCAGTCCGACGTGCCCCGCATCCGACCCTCCTCTTGTCCTCGAACTGGAGATGGGACGGCCCATTCCTGAGCAGCAGGCCGGCGTCTCGGCGAGTTCGTGCTGCGAGAGTTTCCCGCCGCGTCTAACCAGCCCGTCAAGTTCTGCGAGCAACACCTTCTACACGCCGTGGACCCCCCGCCGGCGCCGGCGCCGCAGCAGCAGCAGCGGCAACCGTCGTGTACGAGGTTGAAGCGACACTGCCCGCCGCCGCCCAAGTTTGAAACCCTTGAGCTGGGGCATCAAACATGGCGTCGTCGTCGTCACCTCGGTCGAATGTGCGCCTGCGCTTGCATCCGTGGCTCGGAGCAGACGGTACTGGACTGCTTCAGCGTCGCCCTCCTGCCCAAGCGGGACGAGCAGCAGCGGCAGGAGCAGCGGTGGTGGGTGCAGACGTCCAGCCAGCCACGACTACGGTGCGATAAGGACGCCCGTCGTTCCTCGTCGAAATGCTCCTATCTTTTCTATCGTTGGGGATAGACAGGATAGGGCCGTTTTGACGAGGGAAGACGGGCGTCCTTATCGCGCCGTAGTCGTGGCTGGCTGGACGCTGGATATTGAAGACACAACAGTTTTGCTGAGAAATACTGGACCGAAAGTGAACATGAATCTGACAAAATCTATACCGAGAATGAACTGCTACTGCAATCACTTCCCTACCACACCGATGCTTTAACATCCGGATCCCTGGTGAAAGTGTCATCTTTGCTCACACAGGGCTAGGGTATAGATGGTATTTACTGTCCTGTACTCGCTCTACAAACAACCTAATCATAAATTGTCTGAGAAAACGCCGTGCTCCGTAATTGTCATGAAGAGAAAAGACAGCAAGAAAGGTGATGAAAAAAGCGCTCGAGCTGCGTCTTGTTGCGCCTCCTTGCGCCGACAGACCCACAATGGACACAAGACATACAATATATACTCCTCACAGGAAATAATCGGCCACTGGCTTCTTCGCCGGCATACCGCGAGAGTCCTGGGGAGCCGCCTGGAAGACACGGTAGCGACGAGCGGGCCCGACGCGCATCTCGGCCTCCTGCTCCATGAGGGCGCCCTGGCCCCAGCCGCCGTGGCTGCGGTTGACATCGCCGTTGCTGCGCGAGAAGACGCCCTGGCCGGACTCGTCCTCGCTCAGCTCGAGCAGGGCGGCCACGTTGCCGCAGCGGTAGCAGTAGTTGGGCGCGGACCAGACGGTGACGATGCTGGCGTCGAACATCTCCTTGAACCCTTCCATGACGAGCTGGTGCGCGCGCGCGATGAGGCTGAGGTCGTTGCGGTGGTTGAAGACCTTGACGATATCATTGCCAAACAAGTAGCCGGCGCCGCGCGGCGAGAGGCCCCAGCCGTCAATGTCGTCCGGGTCCGACCAGAGCAGGTCGCACATGGCGCCGTCGTGCGGGACCTCCTGCTTGCGGTCGAGCAGCCGGATCTTATCCATGGTGTCGATCAGCGGGCTCAGCCCTCCGTGCACGCACAGCACCGCACCCGCGGGGTTGCCCACGGTGCCCCCGCTCGACCCGGACGCCCCGCTGCCTGGCGGGCCCGTCTTGGACGGGGTCCCCGTCGGTCCGGCGGCCGAGGAGGAACCCTCTGGTGACGGCGCGCCGCCGTTGCGGCTGTCCTGCTGCTGCTCACCTTCGGCCGGCTCGGGGCGCTGCTGACGGGAAAAACGCGTAATTATATCACCGTCGGCATTGCACACCTCGATCTCGCAGTCCTTATCTGCGTAATCCTGGGCCGGTACCGAGTGGTTCGGGGAGCCGAGCTGGTTTGAGGCTCCCAGTACGATGGCGCCGAGGGCTAGGTAGTCGAATACGTCGCAGCAGTACCGCCACACATTGGCGCTGCCGTATTTGCGCAGACACTCGTCGTAGAAGCCGTACACGGTCGTGATTTGCCGGGACTCATGGTTCCCGCGAATAAGGGTCATGCGATCGGGATATCGGACCTTGAGGCACAGGAGGAGAAGGAAGGATTCGAGTGAGTAGAAGCCGCGGTCGACAAAGTCACCTGGAGGACGGGCGCATCGCATATCAGCATCGAGCACAGCGCCAGCGGGGGCTCGCGAGTTCTTGGGGAAGGCGGGGTGAGAGGTGGACGCACCCATGAAAAGGTAGTTTGTATCAGGGACGTCACCACCGACGCGGAAAAGCTCCATCAAGTCGTGGAACTGGCCATGGATATCGCCGCATATCTAGACAGCACAACGGAGGGTATGGTTTAGCGGCCGGGTCGTGCGCGTCGGCTTCTCAACCGCCAGGGCAGGTGGGTAAGGGCGGTACGCACGGTGACAGGGGCGGTAACGGTGACCACATTGCCCTCCTCGATGAGGAGTTCCCTAGCCTTGATGCATAGCTCGCGGACTTGGGGCTCAGGGATGGGTCGGCAGGCCCGCAGCTGAGCGATAGCCCTGCGATGCGCGACGGCATATGTGCGTTAGCGAGGGGTGCCGTGGGGAGAGTTAGGCTGGTGAGGGGCTTGAGAAACGAGGGGCGCATGCTTGCCTGTCAAGGTCGCTCATCTTTAGGAATCGCGCTGCTGTCCACGGCGAAGTGTCTTGGACGAGAAGTGCGGTGGTTGTTTGACCAAGCTAATCATGCCATGACCATCTGGGTGTTGGGAAATAATCGCCTGTGTGAAACAAGCGCAACGGGGCTCTGTCCAGTGGTGCGCTGCAAAGCGCGCGGCGGTATCTATGATTTTCCGAATTTTTTTTTTGTTCTCGCCGCGATCGGTTGCGGAAACGCGGCTTTGTGTCGCGCGGGCTGTTCCCGTCGCGCGCAGCGGTTGGTGCGACAAGATGATGTTATTGGCCCCACCTAACTAAAGGTCGTGCATATGTGGCTCAAGTTGTGGCGCGCGGAGCTGCCTGTGGCTTTGGGTTGTTTGCGCCTAAACTTTCGAGTTTGACCAATGAGAGCCCCTCAATTCCAAAGAGCTCCAACTTTTATCAGGATATTGGCTCAAGCCCCTCCACAGCCAACTGCCGGCCGACCCAAGAGAGAAACCAACCCGCTTTGCGGCGATTTGGGAGCTAGATGCCCTCAATATAGGACCACTGCGATGCCGACGCCAGAATACCTGGTATAACCAGTCTGTTCGTATGTGTTGGCCTTTGTCCCAGACGCTGGCATTCGGCGCTGACCTGACGCATGACGGAAAGAAAACCAGCGCGACGACGACGACGACGACAAGCTCGCCTTGCGCCTGACCGTGGATGCCAATCGCCCGCGCCGCCTCTTCCCCATGGCGCCACCACACCTCCATCCACGGTCACGCATGACCTCGTCCCTCTTCATGACCACCGTCTTCGCCAGCTTCTTCGTCGTGGCCCTGCCGCACGTCCTACCCTGCCCGGCGCCGAGGAAGGCGTTTCTCGACGGCGAGATTTCGGTCGACGCAAACGGCAGGCGCCGCCGTCGGAGGAAGCCTCAGGATCCAGAGGTCAAGGACGGAATCGTCCAGTTTGACGCCATGAACGCCCCCGTTGAACCACCACCAGCACACCCGGCCGGCGCAACAAAGAGGGAATGTCCAGTGCCCAAGCCGGGAGGCGTCGTGGGCGAGCTCCTCGGGTTCAGGAAGCCGTCGGCGAACGAGCAGGAACGGAACACCAGGAGATGACGACACGGGAAGATGCGTGGCTAGTCGCATGAAGTGAAAACGGGACGTTGAAGGAGCTCGAACTAGTGGTGGCAGGAACTGCCACCGGCTTGTCGCCTGGTTAGTGGGAACGGGCCGATGAAAGCCGCAATCTGGTACTACATGAAGACATGCCTAACCGATGAGTGGGCTGCGACTAACAGACGCTAAGCCGGACGTATGATAGAGGCCGCCAATTCAGCAGAAAGATACACTGGCCACCTTGTGGCATGTTTCAACTCGGGGCCACCTTGTTTTTCTTGACATATATCATGTTATACGTGTGCATGCAGGGCGATTACGGAACTCTGTTAGGCCTTCTCCACAACTGGGATGGCCAAGCACCCCTGATTCCCAGGTCGGGGAATTTATTTCCTCACTCTGGTTTCCCAGCTGCATCATGTGCCAGTCACGAGGCAGTAAGGAGGCCATATTGTGGATGTGGCAACGAGACGGTTGTTGGATGCAGGCGACTGCGTTTGGCGCGCCTGGTCGCGCGCTTTCGAAAATCGGTTTCGCGGAGCCGGATACCCTAGGTCACTCCTTGCTCCTATCTCCGACTCGAAGTGCTTTATGGCATAGGAACTACGCCGTTTCTACATATACGCCTTCCATTTTCCATCCGCCCCCTGTGGCCGCGGCAGGCCAACAAGCCAATCGACTCCTCCTCTGGCACCTACGACAGGATAAACCCCTCGTCCTTGGGCCCCTGCCCAGCGGCCTGGCTGTGCATTATGCCGTGGATGTAGGCCTCCCCGATGAGCCGGTACACGCCCTTGGCAATATTGACCGGCCGCAGCACGAACGGGACCTTGGCACCGTGCAAGAGACAGATGCGGTCGCCCGGCCGCGCCGCCGCGGGCACGAGCCCGACGTAGCGCTTCTCGGTGCCGCAAAATACGGCCCCGCCGAGTCGGTTCGAGAGAGCCGCTGCCGTGCGCCAGTAGTCGGTCGAGGTGGCCTGCGTCGCGGCGTCCATGGCCGGGGGCGCCTGCGGCTTTTTCACCGAGCTGACGAAGCCCAGCCCGAGCACGACGCTGCGCAGGTTCACCGGCCACTCCGAGTCGGCGGTGTCCTTCGTCCCCTCGGTGGCGGCGCTGCCGGCCCGGGCGACGTCACGGTAAGACTGCAGCCGGTCGGCCACCGTCTCCAGGTGCGGACGCCGCGCGTTGCCGATGGGCAGCCGCAGCAGCAGGTCGTCAGCCGTCTCGCCCGTCGGGTAACCGTCTGAGTAGTAGCTCAGCAGCCGCTGGAAGTCGGCCAGCGCCGCGGTGCAGTACAGCACCCAGCCGTCGCCCATGCGCACACCTTGCGTCTGCTGGATCGTGTCTACCGCGAACCCGCGCATCCACAGGTACCCCGGGAAGGGCAGCTGCGCCGACGGCGGCACGCGGCGCCCGGCCTGGAACTCGCCGCCCACCGCCGCCCACGTCGAAATGGTCAGCGGGAAGTCGCCGTTCGTCCAGCGCGGGATCCACGAGCAGAAGGGATACGACTTGGCCGACCCGGCCCGGTACAGCAGCTCCACGGCCTGGCCGTTGGTCACGAAGCCCTCGGCGTAGCGCCGCACCACGTCCTCGAGCGGCGAGTCGTAGTCTGGGTTGAACACCTCACTGTCCGCGTCCTCGGCCATGCCCAGCATGGCAAACAGCTTGTCGACCTCCCTAGTCGCCCGCGTGTCCGCAAACAGCTCCAGAAGCTCCAACAGGCCCGGCCCCGGTCCCCGGCTCCTCTGCCTCTTGTCTCGCGCCATCCCGAGCGCGAACGCCGGCCCGGCACGCAACAACAGCCCGCCGCCATATGCGGTACCACCACCAGCACCCAGCGCCGCCTCGCACGCCACCAATCCCTCCAAGAATTCCTCCCACCTAACCTCGGCTCTCGCCCCGCACATGAGCACCATCTCCCTTGCCAACACCACCTCCTGCACAATCCACGCCCGCGCAAACCACGGCCTCTTTAACAACAAATCTAACGCCCCTAGATCCCCGCCGACCCGCCACTTATTTTTTGCCGCGGCCTTGACCATCTCCACCGCCTCCGCGCTCCCCTCGTACTCGGGCCCAAGCCACCCCACCACCCGCTCCGCCCGGCCGAACACATCCCGCATCGCGCGTACCTGCAAAGCCTTCTCGCGCGCATCGGATTGGTTGATGCACACCGCGTCTGCCCAGAGAGGGATGGACACGGCGCCCTTGTCGCGGAGGGCGCGCAGCGCCAGCGAGAGGGAGAGGGTGAGCTGGATGATTTCGCCTGACGGGGTTTGCAGGGAGTGTTGCGCGGAAGAGGAGGAGGTGGCGGGGGCGCCCCAGACGTAGGAGACGGCCCAGAAGGAGGGTGGGATGTGTGTGTTGAGGCGGATGTGCTGGATTGAGCCGGTTAAGGGGGCTGAGGGGTTGGGGTCGGCGTCGAGGTGGATGACGCGGATTTCGCCGTGCTGGAGGGGTTTGTACTGGTAGAGGGTCGGCTGTTGTTGGTTGTGGTGGTGGTCGAGAGATGGTGTGGCGGCGAGGCTGTGGTCGTGGCCGTCGTCGTGGCTTCGCTCGGTGTAGAGCACTGGTGGTGTCTCGCGGAAGTGGCCCTCGAAGGTGCTGTGCGTGTTGAGAGCGAGGACGCCGTCGAGTTTGATCTGCCAAGGGTCGGCGAAAAGCGCTACGGTCGGCTGCGCGTCCAGGTTGCAGACGAGGGCGAGCAGGTATATCTCCGAGTACGACCGTTTGCGGGTGTGGGAGGAGAGGGTGAGGTTCTCGGCCTGGGTTTGAGGTCGTTAGTCGGTGCAGCGGCTGGACAAGGTAGTAAATATTATCCCTTACCTTGCGGACTTGGGCTGCTTTGATCTGAAATGACGCGCCGGCCGACCCCATGGAAAACACGACTTGGATGTGGAACTTGGAGCCGTCAGCGAGAGCCTGGACCCGGTGGTGTCCGTGGCGCTCCAGAAACCGCTTGAGCTGCCCGCTGGAGTCATCCAGCGTAAAGGTCGAGACACTAGGGTCCAGCGAGCCCTTGACCGGCTTGTGGCCCGCCCGGCTGCGCATGCGGCTCGTCCAATGTTTCTGTGGCACGTAGTCGTCCGGGAACGTTCTCGAGAGGAAGTCGCTGACCTGCTCAGGCTGTATGAGCAGCTATCCATCGGCTGCCGTAGATCAATAAGAAGTCGAGGGAAACTCACATATAGCTCCGCCGCAAACCGGCGTTCCTCGTTCTCATAGATGTCCTCAAGAGGCGACACCAGCATCGGCACGTGCCGCGCGCCACTTCCATAATAATAATTCTTGTTCCTCGGTGGCTCCGGGTTGCACACCTCGCCCCGCGAGATCTCGCCTAGACACTTCTTGGGGTTGGTAAACGCCGCCAGGCCTCGCCGCTCCGGATTCTCGGGGCCACCGCCGGGAGCTGCTCCACGGCCCGCCTGCGTCACGTTGGGGCTGTCGCCACCGTAGTGGCTCTCGCTGTTGGCCAGGGCGTCAGCAGATGGGAGTGCATCATACGGATCTACCTCCGGACCACCATCTTCATCACCTGGCGCTAGCAGGTCCTCGCACTGCGCGGTCCCCTGTGGCTCGCCATTATCGTCACCACAGTCGTCGTCATCGTCGTCACCATCCGGCACCAGCAGGCCCTCACGCGTCAGCTCCCGCTCAACCTCTCGGGGGTTGTCCGACACCAGGATGTGGGAAAGGCACGTCCCCAATGTGTCGGCGATTCCGCAAAGCGCTTTCAGTTCGTCAACGAGCTTAAGCGGCGGCCTGCCCATCACCGCGTTCTCCTTGAGATACACCCTAAGCGCGTTCGCCTTCGTGTTGTCCAGCATGGCGCCGACTTGCTGTGGCGTGCTCCCCCTCGTCTCGCCCCACTGGTTGGTGAACTCCCAAACCACCATAATTTCGCGCACCCGGCACACCTCGACGCCCGCCAGCTGCTTCTTAAGACGTGCCCTATTGGGGTCTTCGTTGGGGATCAAGCTTGCGTGGTGGGGAGCTTGTTAGCCTGGAACAAAGCCGCAAACCAAAAAAAAAAAAAAAAAAAAAAAAAAAAAAAAAACCGCCGAACAGAGGTCCATGATGGAACATACTATCCAATACACCTGGCACGCTCCCGCATGTACTTTGTGTATTCGCTGTCGGATTTCACGCCGCCTTCCGCGCTGGGCTCGAGCTTGCGGGCGAGCTTGGACAGCTTGCGGCCCTCACAATCCAAGTTTTCCAGCAAGGTCTTGATCTTTTCCAGATCCGGACCGTCAAAGGCAAGCAGCGGCGCCCGTCCCTCGAAGCACTCCCGCAAATATGGCTTGTCGGCGATGTAGCACTCGTTCGTCTGCTTCTCCCCCACCGGCTGGCTGAGGTAGTCGAAGCCGTCGTGGGGCTTCCCGACCCAGACGGGCAGGATGGCACACTCGCGCAGGGGTTGGAGCGCGGCGCGTGGCGAGTCTGTCTTTTGGGCGAGCGTGTCTATGTGCTGGAGCAGCCCCCGGATGTAAGGGAGCGAATCGAACTCGCTAATGTGCTTGGCCTCCTCGACGGCGGTTGCGAGGGACGCCGTGGTGGCCATCTTCAGTGTCTTACAAAATAGCCACTCCCGCTCGGGGTAGTGCCCCTTCAGCCGCGGTGTCTTCTTCAGCGCCTCGGGCGCCTCCCACAGGCAGTAGTCGAGCGCGGCCCACGCCGGTGAGTGGTTGGGCAAGAACACCAGCTTTTCTTTTCGGAATTGGACCCTGGTGGTGCGCGCGTGATAATGTTAATATCTACCTGTAATTACACCTTTCGGTGCTCGTCAGAAGTCAAAAAGAAGAACTCACTGCAGTGTCTCGACCATAATGCCCTTCTGGACGCGGTCCTCGATCATCTCGTACACAACCGCCACCTCCTGCCGCGTTGGGTTACCCTGCCGTAGCTGCCGGAGCCGGCGAATGAAATCCTGAGATTGGACCTGAACCACAACATCGAAAAACTCGAGCATGTTCCACTTAAACGACCTCGGCTTCGGAACTGGGAGAATTGCGAATGCGCGCTCGTCCGGCGGCTCCCCGTTCTGGGCAGTGCTCCTCCGAGCATTCGCCGCGCCTGCTACTTTAGCAGACGGGTTAACCAGCCCAAACGCTGCTAGCACATCCTTGCGCGGCAGGCAGGTCTGGCTGAGTCGGACCCAGCGCCCGCCCGGGAGCTGGACGGGCAGGCACGCGATGGCGTCCCTGATGCGCTTGTGCGGGCTATCGCCGTCCTGAATCGGCATGCCGTTGGCTGCCGTGGCGGGAGCGTGTCGCGGCACGACCCAACTGTGGTAGTTACCCCAGTTGTTGCGGAGCAGCTTCAGCACCTCGAGTGCGGCGAGGTTGTCCATAAGGAAGCGGAAGTCCGCGCTGAGCGAGAACTCGGCCGCCGTATCGTCCGGGTTAACCAACCGGGGGATCTCGGCCAGCCGCAGGTCCTCGACAAGAAACCGGCGGTGCTCGAGAGTGCGGAACGCTGCTTGGTAGCTGGCGTGGAGAAAGGGGAATCGGCCGCGGTGGTGGTGGCCCGCGATGCGGCTCAAACTGGTGCGCAAATTCGAGTCGAGGTAAACGTGCGAGCTGCGCTGCCGCGTCGTGCCGTCGTCGACAACAACCCAAAGATACGCTCCGGGCCCCCGGAGCCGCCAGCCGGCCTTGTACAAGAACTCGGCGTGGCGGACCAATACCGCCCGCTCGACGGCCTCCGGCGCGAAAGAGCTCGAGGCATGCGCCTGTATAATAAGCCGGCACACCTGCTCCGCATCGCTGTCGCGGACGCCGAGTTTAACAAGGAGCTTGCGCCGCGCAGGGTCCTCGGCCGCGTCCGCATGCACAACCGAGTGGCCGATTTTGTCGGGGATTTGGAGGCGCTGCTGCCGCTGACCGGGGCCAGGCTGAAGTGGGAAAAGGAGCGGGCCGTCACGCAAGGCTACCAATGTGCCATCCCGCAGGGGCACAAAGCGGAGCCATGTGATCGTCTCCTCGTGTTCGGCGGTAAGCCGGTCGAGGACGGCCGATAACCGCGAGTGCCATTTTTTTGGCATGGCATAAAACTGGCGTGGATATCTCGAAATAAAGCGGCTCAGGTCTTCCAGGAAGTTCGCAACCGACAGGGTTCTCACCCCAAGATTGATGAGGCCATCCCGAGTTGCGGGAGGGTAGCCGAAAGACGCATATTGGAACTGAGAAAAGTCGGACGGGATCATGGGAGCTGGCGCAACGCCACCACCTCTGGAAGTATCTGCGAGCTCTTCTGGAACAAGCCACAGCTGGGACGCGGGCTTGAAACTGCCATCGATCGACTCGATAATGGCGCTGCCGGAAAATCCCTCGAGAACTTTTGCGTTGATCCCTTCGAAAAAACCCTGCTCCTCGTCGCGGATGGGAAACAGCAAAGGCCAGCGGTGCTGAAGACCTAGACGGTTGAGCTCGGTCACAAATCGGAGCAGCGCTGCTGGGAGTTGAGCACGCAGCGCCTTGTTCCACTCACTGCCCGAGTCGACCTCTTTGCGGTTGGCAACCAACACAAAGTCGGCCTGCAGCACGAACTTGAAGCCGTAATCCCGGATGGGAAGGAACGAGTAGACCTTGTGCGTCTGCCGCGTGAGTGCCGTGCCGTCGTCAAGCTTGCCGGCGTGCGGGATGGCGAGGACCATCTCCGACTGCGTGAGCCCTTTCCGCTTCTTCTCCGCTGGAAGGCCCGAAACCGCGTGGTTGAACAGGATGTATGGCGATGACACATCTGGCTCCAAGACCCGTAAGGGAATCCCGTTGCTGCTGTCCCACCGGTCCTCTCTCCGCAAAACGACCCGCGGCACCCCCAACGCCTGGATCTCCACCTCCTTTACCCTATTGAGGAACATCAGTAATTTGGCGTCCAGCTTCGTGATGTCCCCAGCCAGCTTCTGGCGGTCGATATCCCGGCGCAGCTTGAGAAGGATCGAGGTGCTTCCCTTGCGGCAGGCCTGGGCTGGGAAGTCGGCCCACTCCGGAGCTACTCTGCCGAGCAGGGACTCGGGCGCATCGGGCACATCCTTGTCGGTAAACTTGAATGAGTAAAAGCCCGATTTCACAAACACCTCGTCAGCGACCTTGAAAACGGCCTTGAAGCCAATGCCCTTCTCGCCGATCCGCCGCTCGCCAGCCCTGGTCGCCTCGGCCAGATTCTCCTTCTTGGAGCTCCGGCCGACGCTGCAGATGCCCTCGACGTTGGCACGGCTAAAGCCGATCTCGTTGGTGTCGAACATCAGCTCGTAATCGCTCAGGTACGTGATCCAAAGCTTTGGCGTGACGGAGCTGTCGTACACATTGTCGTCGGCGTTCTGGAATATCTCCAGCAGGAAGTCGGCCGAGTTTGGGTACAGTTCGTCGGATATCCTGCCGTGCCCATTATCGTTATTTATTAACCCCGGTCTCACCACTCCCCGACTTTGACAAGACATTAACTCACACGTCGAGGGCGTTCTTGAAATCTTCGGCTATCCCGCCCTGGTAGCCCTTGACTTTCTCGTCTCGAATTGCTTGGATGTGACGGCGAGCCTCGTCTTCGGTCCCCAGGATCATCCTTCCGTGCGGCTTTTTAGATGCTCCGGCTTGATGCTTGGTCATGGCCATAGGCTGTTGACGATTGGTAGTCACGGCCATAGGCTGTTGACGATAGCCGCGGTCAGCCGAGGCAGCGTCCACGCGCACAGGCACTCCCCGATGACCCCGGGGTTCTCGCGTGTCTTGAGCTTGCCGCACATCCAGGCCTCCCCGGTAGCGACGGGGTACTTGCTGGTCCTGAGAATCCAGCAGGTCAGCTGAATGGTTCCTCCGTTGTTGCTCGGGGGGTTCAGGGCCATTAAAGGCCGCCGACGATGGGAAACGGGGCATGCTGAGCCACAGGAAAGATGAGAGCAATGCTTGCGTGGGTTTCGAGTCGCAGAAAAAGATGCAACATGGAGGCCGAGTCGAGCCGAGTCGAGCCGAGTCGAGCCAAGCAAAACTTGTGCCCTGGTGAAAGGATTTGAAGAGTCTTGGTTTAAGAGCAACTTCTGGGGTGGGAGAGGAGCCTAAATTGAAAGATGAGGCTCAAGAACCCTGCGGCTCTTCGGGTTGGCGGCGTCTGCATGGTGAGCTGGGAATCAGGGGCTAAGTGAGTGGACTGGATATCTTGGGCTGCTTGGGCGCTTGTGGTGCTGCATATCTAGTGGCTTGGGTCAGTGTTGCGCGAGTTGGCGACCAATGTGTGTTGGCGAACGAGATAACATTCAGCCCTGCGAAAAGTCCGAGGGTTGTTGTCAACCCACCATTCCGCCCCGACCTCAGCTCGCCAGACTCGCACCGCTCCTCTTGCATCTGGACCTTGATATTGGTTGGTCTGATTGCGAGACTAAAACGGAGGGGTGACTGTGTGCGGGGCCTGGGCCATCTTCGGACGGGGTCATGTCGCCTTACTGAAAACTAAAACAACACCGTGAGCCAATTCATAAGCAAAACAGCGCAAGATCCAAGGTTGGGTGAAAAACGTCGTGATTGATTGATCGCAGGAAACTATCGTGACCTCCTCGTAAGGGGATCCGGAATTCATCAAGATGTAGAGATCGCTGGGTGGGTATAGACACGTGAGAAAGTCACGTGATGACATATAACGGAGTCATGTGACTAAGAAATACGGTACGAAATCGTTGGGCTGAGAGGATAGGAAGTCCCAGCGTGATTGACGAAAGTTCGGATGACAGATCCTGTGTGCCAGGGAGTCCTGGATGACCTGAGGTTAAGAAGAAAGAAAAAAAAAAAGCAAGCACGGCGGCCGTTGGGGGAACGTATCCCTGCTGCAGCGCTACCTATTCAACCGTTTTCTCGGCAGGTTCCAGCGCTAGCCGTTGCGTGGGGCCTTAAGATGCAGGCCGTCCAGAACGACGGATTTGTCACCTGTCATCCAATCTTGTGCACATGGGTTTGCTCCCTGAGAACTCAAGAAAGTTCCAGAGTGCCCAGAGGAGGTCGGTCAGCTCGTTTATGCGGCGAGGGCAACCGCCTAGTTCGGTGAAAGGCTCCTGGGAATCCCCAGCCTCTTCCGAATGGAGATTTTGAGGTTGCTCGACGAGTGGACGACGCGCCACGCACGCTACATAAGCGTCGCAGCAAGATTGTTTGCCCAAGACTCCGATGCTGCCTGAATGCCGTTCGACCCCGTCACCTATGACCAATTTTCCGCTAGATGTAACTCTTAACCGGAAAAATTGAAAGCGGCAGCGCTCACGCGTCTGTGTTTCGGCGTAGGATCCCGTTGTATTGCTTTCTTCCGCCCGGGACTGCCTCACCCTGAGACTTGTGACAGTCGGCGGCTGAAGGATACAGCACCCCTGCCAGCCTTAGCCCCGTCAAAAATTTGAGCTTGAACAGCAAAAGCTTGGGGAACCCCACAAGCCCACCACAGCTCCAGGGAGCCTCGCCGGCCGACTCAAGATCCCCGACCCAGCGATCTCGCTGCATTTACCCACGCCCACGATGCATGCTTCGGCGGCTTGGCATGAACAGGAAAGATGGCGCCCGAGAGGAAGAAGAAAAAGGCGTCTGTGCCCACCCTAGTCGCCTCGGGCAGCCATCCTGACGCTCGTCGGACCGTGGCAGTACTGCGTTTGATAATAGCTTCACTTCAAGGCAGACGCCGCCACCGACAACGCAACAAAGACAAGTGCACTCCGCCACCTGGTGACGCCCCGCTGCTTGGCAGGCATAGCCAGCAGACGCCATGCATGTTTGGCCGAAGATGCTGACCGGTGGCTGAGGCGGTGCGCTGACGACCATAGGTCCTGATGCGCCCGAACTGTCGTCCGTTTCCTTGGGCCGACTGTTAGGACAACGAGCGAACCAACGCCTGGGCCCCAAATCCGTCACGGCCCCTGATTCAGAACACCAACAACGGGATTTACATGCAGCAGGTGCCATCAGTACAGCCCCTGGTGTTTGTTTCCCTGCTGAGGCGGAGCGTGGCCTTGTCTGGGAGAGCAACAACAATGATAACCTGCTGTGACTGCGGCCTCTCGGTCCACGACGGCCCGAAGTAGCCGGACGGATAACCGGCTTCGCGAGATGGATTCAACAGGACGGGCTATCAAACTTGGGATAGCGAGGTGTGCACGAATCTCCCTACCCCTCCCTGTCCATCCAAACATCGGCCAAGGGCCTTCCGTCCATGACTTCCCGCTCTGTACAACGTCGTTGCCTGGTCAGGCCGTGCTGGGTATTTACGCCTCTCCTCAAGCGCGGGAGCAGGCAGAAGTGACCGGGCGATCCCAGCCCGCTACTCATCTAGCCATTCACACGTAGCTCCTCGGTACATTCATGCTTTGCTGAGTAGGAACGTGGGTACGTGGGCAGGTGCCTGCATAGTTTGGACAGTAGGACTGTCTCGGACATGTTGTTGATACCAACCAAGGATCGTTCCTCTTTCTTATCCCCGTTCTGCCGCCACACAAGCGTCCTGAGCACCTCCATACCCTGCCGCCAAGAACCACACTATCCACCAGACGTGAAGAAAGGACCGTGAAAGCCGACAGGTAGAAATGCGCTTCTCCCGTGCTCCCTCTCATACCGCCACCCTCGGGGCCCTGCCGGTTGGGTCTGGCTCAGAGGGCAAGGCCCCTGACAGCCGCCAATCACTCCCGTTTTAGCCGGCCGTTTCCTTCCGGAGCCTGACACACCCGGAAGCATCCCTCGCTGCACTTCCGAGATCCATCGTCCTCTGTTCATGCCTAGACACATGCTGCTTGGCGGCCGGCTAGTGCCTCATGCCATTTGCCATTGGACTGGAGGCTAGGCTCAGAGGTGGAGGGAAAATGAGATTGTCTTGCAAAGTCGGGAAACCTCATGCCGCTCGGGGCACCAATCTTGGCAGCTCAGACTTGTATATAAGCGGCGGCCGGTCTTGCCTCCGGGGTCGGTCTTCTTTCGTCTCCTCATCCACACAATCACCCTTCCAGTTCAGTCTTGATCAGTCATTCTCTTCCAGAGGTGAGCTTCCCCAGATCCCCCCCTCCACCCCTCTCCCATCTCCTCTGCTCCTCTGATGGCTCCCGAGATCGGCACAAGATGCGGGTGGCCTCCTGATGATGCATATTCAGACAAGCTAACCTAGCCATCACCGTGGATACAGCTGTGCTCTTCGTTTCCATTCATTCCTTCCTATCCATTTCCACCCTCTTTTGAACTTCCCTGAGCTGAGCTCCCTAATTATCCTTAATATCATCACACGATCCTTCCAACCAACAACCACCCGCCCGCAACACCTACCAAGATGAAGGCCGTTTCCATGGTCGTTGGCGCTTTCGCCGCCCTCGCCATTGCTGCCCCCGCCACCTCGGCCGCCGACACGACTCCCAATGAGGCGCTTGAGGCCCGCACGTTTGCGTTCGACCTCAACGCCTTCAACAACTTTGGCTTCGCCAACCAGGACCTTGCCTACCTCGGCTTCCTGAACCAGATCCCCTTCCAGACCCTGCACGGCCTGGCCATCAACAACGGGCTGCAGCTGAACGCCTTCCAGGGCCTGTTCGCCGCCCAGGCCCAGTTCGACATCATCGCCCTGCTCCAGATTGCGCAGCTGCACGCTCTCGGCCAGATCGCCAACCTCGGTGTCTTCAACGCCTTCAACCTCCAGACTTTCAACTTCGTCCCGCTCGATCTCGGCCTTCTGCTCCAGAGCTTCAACGGCTTCAACCTCCAGCCGTTCATTGGCGCCAACATCCTTCCCCAGATCGATGCCATCGCCAAGCAACAAGGTAAGCTTTCTTATCTCCTTTCCCTCTCGTGAAGCAAGACAACACAGTATCCGTGGAAGCAGCTGCACCCGGAAATGAGCACACTGGCATCGGCGACCCTGCCCACTACGGGCAATCCAAAATACCGTACCGCCCAGCTTCCCACCTCACGAGCACCCACAGGGGAGTCCTCTCAACCCTTCAGAACACACCCCTTTGGGTCTTGTGAGGTGGTGGCATCTCGAGCTCTCGTATTTACTCGGCCAATCCCACAGGGTTTCCGAACCTGGGCGGAAGCGGTGCGGGCTTCAACTTCAACAACAGCACCGGCAACAATGAAAACAACAACAACGACAACGACAACAACAACAACGCCGACAACAACAACGCCAACAACAACAACGGCGAAAACAGTGGCGACGCTGTGACCGCTGAGGAGCAGGAAGCTCAAGAGGGCAGCTCCTCCAAGTCCAACTAAGCTGCCCCCGCCGATCGCCATGCTTCTTCGGCTGCTGCTGCTTCTTTTCGGCATCGGCTTCTGCGTGACATACGACGGTACTCTCGGAGTGTTGCTAATCGCCTTTTCGCTATCTGCAGTTGCCTTCGTGCCTGGCGCTCCCCTCGTTTTCGGCAAGCAGTAAAGATATCGTAGTGGACGAGATTGCTACTCGACTGGGTGCTTCTCTCCCCGGACCTGCTTGACAGGAGGCTCATTAGATCGCTCTCCCAATGATGGCATAGGCAACGCCATGCATTTAGTGTATTTCTTTTCAATCATTTCATATTCCCATCTTCGGCTTTCTACGATGGTGTTTACTGGCTAGACCACGATTGGAACGCGAAGACAAGCTCTGGAGGCTATTGTCTTATTTTCTTCCTCTTTTCTATTCATAGGGTTTTCGCCCTCGCGAAATCAATCAAGGCTACCTAGCGAGCGGTGTTTGGATGATGGCAAGCCGATAATCGGGATGGGGTTTTGGGGGACGTACTGCCCTGGGGGTCCGAACCCATGAAATGGTGCGTGTATGGTACTCCCTCAGATTCCCGGCGCTCTCAATTCTCTTCCGTCTTGCCTCAGGCAGCTCCTATTCGCCGCTCTGCGATGGTGAGGCGGCCTTGAGAGGCGGGGTCATTGGGGGTGTTTGTGGCTTGCGTCAAGACAGGATCTCTGGAGAGAAACGAAACCGACACGTATACTTGGATGTTTAATATTATCCAAATTGGATTGAAAAGAAGCTTGGTTGGCTTCTTCAAAACGGCCGCGGATTTGATCGCCGTCCCCTTGTGCATGCCGCTTTTTGCATACCGTGTCTCTCTGCCTTGACATAGTCATCTGGATCCCCTCTCCATTCCGGCCCTCTTAGACCTTGATTTTAGCATGTTTGCGTTTAAGGATCAGCCGGGGTAGTTTTTAAGGCGATGTTGCGCCTCTTTCTTTTTACCTTATTTTCCGGCTCTCAGCTGCTTCCCGCGTTTGCGTCAGATCCGCATAGGCGGGTTTGCAGCTTGCGACGGGACGGGATGTTTGGTATTAGGTGCCGTGCGTTTGGGTGGGGAAAAACGTGGACAAGCTGGCGGCATTTGTCTGATGTTCTGATGCCCTGGCAAGGCTCAACGATTTTACCTCCAACGCAAATCAATGACGACCAAGGCACATGGTGATGGGAAAACGAGATGCCCCTCAGTACGCCAAAGTCGGCTGTCATGCTGCATCTCGTCCGATATTTGCAAGCAGTATAGGCCCAAGAAATAAATTTCCCAAGCTTTGCTTCGCGCTAGCCTGCCGCTGCCATGGTCCCCTTATGAAACTCCTTCTTCCTGCACAGCAGCAGCTTGGATCACCGCGATGGCTTTTTTATTCCTCCCCAATTTGGTGAATTGGAAAAAGAAATAGGACAAGAGATAGGGAAGAAAAATGGGAAAGAAAATAGGAAAGGAAGTGATAATAAGTGGCTCCTCCTTCCAGATGGCAGGTTGCCCGGCCGAACGTGCTCGACCTCTGGTAGCGCGGCCAGCCGCGTCCATGCTGTGCCGGGCCAGCACTGCCCGTTGCCAGATTTCGACTGCCGCCGACCGCTTCTTGGTGATCGGTCGGGAAGGCACAACCGCGAGCATCGTGCTGACCAACCCACATCACCCGCAACGCGCTTTCCTTACCAGATGGTGGGTACCACCTGCCTAGGGCCCGATGCCTTTCCATTTCTTTTATTCCCCCGCTCTCTTTTATTCCCTTCCTCTTGCCGTATCCTCTCCGCGGCTGTTGTTACAGGCGGAGTTGGGAGAGCCGATATACCTACTCCCTGTCGCAATGACGCATGTCGATCTCGAACAGCGTCTCCTGACCTGGGTCATAGACCCTCAGAGGCACTCCCTCTTCTTCAAGGTGCCACCTGAGCTGCGCGTTCATCTCTTCACCCTCGCGCTTGCTCCAGAGTTTGTGCTGGTCGACCAAACAACATTCATTACGAGGATTTCCGCCTTCGTCACAACCACGATGGGAACCCGGATGACGACATAATCGATGAACTGGAAGCTGCCCCCGTCCAGAAATGCCACACCCGACGTTCACTTCACATAGCCGAAGACTTCCCCGAAAGCACTGGAGGCATTCAGGGGCGAAAATCTGTCCTTTCTCCTCACCTCCTCGCCACGTGCCGCCGCGTCTTCGCCGAAGCCCGCCTTCTCATCTTCCGGACAGAGCGATGGTTCGCAAAGTACTTCTTGTATCCGAAAATTCTCTCACACGTGGTCTATATTCCAACACCGCCACTCCTGTGGACACAGCATAGGGCCGAATGGGAAAGTCGCTTCACGAGAATCCGGTTCCGCAGCAGTTCCCTTAGGGCGTACCACGCTTTCTTCGGGAGGGAACTGTATGCGTTGGATTTTTGCGGCTTTCCAAAAAGGTTCCAGCTGAGCACGACTGAGCATCTTCGCTTTTCTCCAATGTCTCTGGAAGCCTGGCGTGGGTACCCACCTTCGAAAGAGTTGCTCGACATCATATGGTGTCCGCTTCTCCCTAGGTACATTGTGACTGAGGGGGACGGTGACTCACCCATCGCCCCCTTTACCAACCTCCTCAGGGTGGGAAAGGCATATCGACGGGAAAAAGAGCTGCAGCTGCAGCGACAGCAGGAGAGCAGCGGCCATCAGAGCACCGACCAGAAGAGCATCAAGCAGGAAACACTAGTATCCACCCCTGACCCCGGACGCCCAGGTTGGATCACCCCACACCCCGCGGGTGAGCACTGCAGCTACCCTTTACGCTCATGGCCGCGTGAGTTTGTGAATATGCCACGCATTCAGACTCTCACTCTCGACTTTCACTGCAATGAGGGTCAGCGCCCAAACTTCGAAGCATGGCTCGATACTGCCGTCAAATCATGGAATTTCCGGCTCAACCCAAAGCACCACGGCTATCATTACCTATCCGCTCAGGGCAATCCCATCCGGAAACTATCATGGCGCGCCAGCGTGAACTCTGTGGGCCGGTTGTGCGAGGAGTGTGGCCGTGCTATGGAGTTAGAGGGTCGCGACGGATGCGAATCCCATTCTGCGGTCAGGGACAAGCTCACCAAAGCCTTCGGGCCGCGGATGTACACCTGGACGGTGACCTGGACACGGAGAAGGCATAACAGTCCCGAGCCCTTATCCCTACAATGGGGCCATCGAGGTTAGCGAGGATGATTATCAGGGGGAGGGCGACTCGTAGATGGACCCTTCTAACGACGAAGACGGGGATTATATACCATGAGAGTGATAGTGGGGGTGAGTCAGTGGAGGACGACTGGGAGACGAAGACTTCTCACGACGAAGACGGATATTATATACCAGACTTACAGTGGGGCTGGTTGGAGGAGGCTTGAAGGTATCCCTGTCCCAGTCGGTAGCAAGACCCTCTCGCGCTTCCTACTTGCCTAAGAGGAGGAGCTGGGCAGTCCCAGATACCTTAACTACACGTGAAATGCTAGTGATCAAAGATGAAAGCCAGGCTCCCAAGTTGATTCATCTGCTTTTCCAAGAGCTACAACACCAATATGCGCCCAAGAACTTGTTGCACGCTCCGATGTCTTTCACAGACACGGGCTCGGCTGCTTTTGGATCGAGAGTAGCGTTACCGCCGCTGGCCATCAGGATAGCGAATAGGTTCAAGCCCGCCGCCTACCGGAAGGAGCGCCAAGCAACCGGCTACGTGGTGGGCCGGAGAGTGCTGCTACTACCAAGTGAGGCCGGCATGGATGCAGTACAAGCCGGATTGAAGCCGTGTTTAGAGACATCCCCAGCAATGGCTAACATCGCGGTTCGTAGTTCAATCCTTGGCCAGTCCTATCCTCCCGCGCTCTCCAGCCAATATACAACCGATACCTAGGTTTCTACATTCGCAAGGAGTGGCGACTACATTTGCGGGTTATTGGCCATCCTCTAATAAAATAGTCTAGCGTCATCGTGTCCCGCTCTAGGCACCCAAGACATCGGCCAATTAAAACCGAGCACGGCGTCGGTAGGGCTGCAGACTTTTGGGCACACGCACGTCGGGCATTCCACCTTTGCGGGCGTAGTTCCTCCTCGGGCACTCGCAAAAACGCAGTCTTAACTGTACTCCTCCTCCAAACGGGAGTCAGACAATCGCCCCCGTACACGACAATGCACTCTTACACCCCTCTGCCAGAGGGCAGCGTGCGACTGCTTCAGCTCCTGCCGAGTCCCGACGCAGAATCCCGCATCGAATGCCGGCTCCTCACATTCCCGAGGCTGGACTCGCAAGGAACCCATCCGTACGAGGCCCTCTCGTACGTCTGTGGTGAGAAAAAGGCACAAGATCCGATCTACATCGACAGCAAGGAGCGATACATTACGGCAAGCCTCTACGCGGCGCTCTCGCATCTTCGACACTGCTTTTTGGAAAGAATTCTCTGGATCGACGCCGCCTGCATCAACCAGGATGACACAGGCGAGAAAAACCACCAGGTCCAGTCCATGGCCAAGATCTATGCCAAAGCGAGCCGCGTGATCGTCTGGCTTGGGGAAGCAACAGACGACAGCGCCCGGGCGTTCGAGGCGATACGCACTCACAGCCATCATATAGACGCGACTGCTGCCGGCGACCCAGATAGCTTAATGGCCTCTGGAAAAGGGCTTGGGAATTCAGAACCAAGCGAGGAGGACCGCGAGGCTGTCCTTGGGCTATTCGGCCGGCCGTGGTTTCGGCGCGTCTGGGTGAGTTGTAAAGCAGTCGATTTTTGGGAATACGGGGAACTAATACATTGCAACTACCTCTACTTAGGTCCTTCAAGAGGTTGCAGCCGCTCGACAGGTCCTGGTCAAATGTGGGCCCGTGGAAATAGACGGGCATATATTTTGCATGGGCGTGGATGCACTAAAACCCTACCAGAACTCCTCCTCTCCGACGGGGTTGAGCAACCTCATTAATTCCGTCGCCTATCTCATCAGGAGTGGGGGTTTCCGTCCGAAGCTCGAGAATGGATCCGCCGCCGCCGTTAGATTCTCGATCAATATCCGCCCGTTGTTAGAGTTGGTGGACATGTACCGGGACCGACAGGCGACGGATCTTCGCGACAAGGTCTTCGCCCTGCTTGGCATGAGCTCGGACAATGATGTAGATGCGCCGGGACTGTCTGCCGACTACACAATCCCTTGGCGGGACGTGTTTCGGAACCTTATACGCTTCTGGCTCTCCGATCGGGCATCCGTCGCCACGTGGGATGAAAAGGAGGTGGCGGTGGTGGAATCCAAGGGCCATTTTCTTGGGCAAGTGACTTTCGCGAGCGAGGACACTACCCAGGGCGGCAGGCAACACGTCAAGATCACTTGGAAGCACGGTGACGTGTTGGGGAAACCACGGCCGACTCGTTGCGTCTTTCAGGCGTCGGTCAAAACCATCAAGGAAGGAGATGTAGTCTGTCTCCTTGAAGGAGCATCGACGCCATCAATCGTAGGTTGGACGATGGGTACTCGACCATCATCGTGTCTACGGTTCCCCAAACAGACAATCTGTCAGAGTGGATAGGCTCGATAGCAGACTTTCCAACCAGTTTCCTGCTAATCTGGGACTGGCACGGATCTCCGGAGATGCAGGCCCAAGACTACGAAGGCTACCTGAAGAGCCGAGGTGTGCCTGATTGCCCCGTTGCAGGGTGTAAGTGTCCAGAGAGCTTGGACAAGGCTGCGAGATGGTGGAACACATGGCTGCTGCTGATCGGGACGGAACGGGGTGGAGAGGCAACAATCCCGTATCTCCGGAAGGCGGTCGAGATTTATAACATTGCGGCGGCATCAAGGAGCGCGGACAACATCGGCGGTAAACAGCATCTGAGCTGGCGAAAGGAGGACGCAGCGGCGCTGAAAGCAATGGAGGAGCTTCGCGCCAGCGGTGAAAGCGCCATCATCGCCGCAAGATACAAGGACCACATCCTCGGCCCGCTACAATGGGCCTCAGCCCATGGCTGCTATATATTCGCGCGCCTGGCGGTCGAACACACCGTCAACCTCGAGGCCAGGGATCAGCATGCCCACGAGACGCCGCTACAGTGGGCCGCCCGGACGGCCAGCGGATTACATTTGCGACTCCTAATCGAGCGCGGCGCCAACACCGAGGTGAAGGACTCGGACCACAAGACGCCCCTTTGGAAAGCGGCCGAGAGCGGACATGAGGACATTGTCAGGGTGCTCGCCGTGCACGCGGGCGCGGACTTCCGGGCCAAGAATATTCTCGGGGACACGCCGCTGCACGTCGCAGCGGCTCGTGGGCATGCGGGCGTCGTGAGGCTGCTTGTCGTGGAGGCGGGCGAGAACTTGGAGGCCCAGGACAGCCAGGGGCAGACGGCGCTGCACTGTGCAGCGCCGTTTGCTCATGAGGGTGTTGTGAGGCTGCTGGTCGTGGAGCTGGGCGCGGATAAGAAGGCTCTAGACTACGACGGGCGAACGCCGCTGTGGTGGGCAGTGAAGAAGGGCTTTAAGGACATCGCAAGGCTTCTTGTATGATACGGCAGTGGGACGCAGCATCGGCATAGCTGAATATTAGTAGGAATTATATGCCTGGCCCTGGTATGTGGTATTTTATACATCTAGATAGGTAGGTATCTTCTGCCTCCTTTCCACAACCATCCCGGAATCTCATCGGTTCCCGACTTGTGTCCCCTCTTGATCCCACTGGACATTGGTTCAACAGTTAGCAGCAATCTCCCAACATGGACAGCAATCAAGAGACCAGACAAAACACTCACAGTTATTTCTATGGGGTCGTGGTCGCCCGAAAACTTGTGCCCGTTAAACCACAGCTCGAATCGGATCTCGGCCGGCGCGACGATGACGCGCACGTCAAAGTTGCAGACGTAGAACCGCTTGCTCCGCCTGAACCTCCCGCGGGACTGCTTTTTCATCTCTAGTTCGCCGATCGGTATGCCTGCGAGGTCGCTCTTGACCGTGCAGAGCGGTTTTGCCCTCTCTGTTTTTGTATTTGGAGACCCAATTAGCTCGACTCCAACATTGGCAATCTAGGATGAACACAAACCGTCTTTGATGCTCTTGGGCAGCTTGTCCCTGTCGCTGCTGGAGACCATTATTATGGCATCCCAGGCCCGAACTGAGCTCTCGGCATCAATCTTTTGGCTGAAGCTAGATGCCAGTGGGTGGCTCGGGTCGATCATATCACCCTGGGAGATGGGAACAAAACGTGTCAGTGTCGCTTTTGCACCTGGGGACATATTTTGAGCATCCTACCTTTTTGATGACCCAGTCTATTTGCCCCGTCGCACTGAACCAATGCAACAGAAAAGCCAGTTAGCATTTCTTCTGTCATCGATCTCGACATAATTGGTACAGGCTTCCTCGTACTATTTCTGCCCGTCGAGCGGGTCCTCTTTGATATCCTCGTCGATGTGGATCTCTGGGTTGTACCTAATCTTGCACACGAGGCCGTAACTGGCCCTGGCGCGCCGTTGTACCAGGACCGGTTTGTATCCCGAGTCGAGCTTCTGCATCCTGTCGAGAAGAAGCCCCTTGACGACGACGAGTTGAGGATCGGGCGCCTGGAGAATCTGCATCTGCCGCGCACACGGGTGTGGCCGCTTGGCCAGCTCCTTCTCGAGAGTATCACGGACATAGGCTGAGCTGCCCAGGCCCCCGGAGAGAACCATGTAGTTCTTTGGGCCAATGTTAGCAGCGGGATCTAGAAACGCGAGTGAGTTGCAAGCAGAAAGCACCAACCATGTGTGCTGTCTGGTAATTTGAATGCACCCAGTCGAGCTGGTCCCGGATTTTGTTGAGCATGCTCTGGATATGTGGGTCAAAGAGGGACTGTATCTCTTCTCTGTGTTGAAGCACCCAGATTATGCACATATCAGTCGTTTTTACCCCTGAAAGTGACCCTAAAGTGATCAGGTATCAACGTACCGCGAGAACAGCATGCGTCCAGCCTCTATCCCGGCCCCGGTATGGCTAAAGTTGTAGCCTACGCCTTCCAGAGGGAGCTTGTACACTTCCGAGGCATACACACGCTCACCAAACTTGTGCTTCATGATGCGGAAGCGCTCGCTGCGCACGAGCTTATGGGCACAGCCAGGAGGCAGCTGGTGCTGCAGCTCAGGGAAGGGGCGCAGCCGGGAAGCGACGAGGGCCAAGAAGCCGCGGTCAATGATCGTGGAGCCGATTCCCACACCGTCGACCTCGGCGAGCTGTGCTAGAGCCGGGAACGGCCGCGAGGCCTCGACGACCTGCATGATGGCAAAGTCGGTGGTGCCGCCGCCGGCGTCGACCGACATGAAGATGTCGCCTTTCACAAAATCCACCGCCGTATTCTTCACTGTGGCCACGGCGGCGGCCTCGGACTCGGTGAGGTCGACGGCGGCCGTATGCTTGGGCCCGCCCGTGCCGAAGCCGGCATCCTTGATGACGCCCTTGAAGGTATTGACGATCTCCTGCGACCGCCACGTCGTCGGCACGCTGAATATGAACTCGACCGCCAGGCTGGCCCAGCCGCCGTTGCCGCTCAGGCCGGCCTGCGACTCGACCGTCTCCTTGACGTGAGTGTAGATCTGTCGCAAATAGTCCGAGGCCAGCAAGCGGGCGTCCTCGGGACTCTCGGGCGCGGCTGCGATGCCCTGTTTCCGCGCCTCAAGCAGCGTGGCCTTGTCGAGGAAGATCTTGAAGAACTCCCGGCGATCCTTTTTCTTGGCAGCCGGCCCCGCACCGCCATCGGTAGGCTTGTCACCGGCAGCAGCATCGGCGGGCTTTTCGCCCTCGGGACCAATCTTGTCGCCGCCATCCTCTGCCTCGTCGTCGTCGTCGTCACAGAGGAAGCCCCAGGACGAGACCTCCTTCTGTGGGTTGTAGACGAGGCATGTGTGCACCTTTTGCTCGTTCTTTGCCGAAGCTCCCGGCCAGTTGTGGATGACCTGGATCGGGGTTTGCAGCGCCTCTGCCTGCTGGGGCCGGGCCCATCCAACGCCTGAAGCGAGCGGCGGACAGCAGGGGAAAAATTCCCGGGTTTTTGCAATTAGACTACTGTGCCTCACTATCTCGTCGGCAATTCGGCGGCGTAACTGGTGGCGGGAGATGTAACCTACCAGTGTAGGTGGTCCCAAAGTCGATGGCGACCAGAATGTCGGGTCTGTCGTCCATATTCTTTTGTTTACAAGGCGATCAAGGAAACCAAAGTGGGAGAAGCTGTAATGCGGGAAGGGTGGCCGCAAAGAGGGCCTGCATGCTGCAGCAGGACTGGAAATCGAAGGCAGAGAACAGCGCCCAAGAAGAAATGTATAGGTACCTAAGGTACCTAATCAGCCCCTGTAGAGCCTGCCTCGCAGTTAAAAGCCGGCTCCCTGAACTTGTCAGACGCCAAAACTAGAGCCTAGCGCTGTGGAGGTGTGCGGGTAGGCTTCCTTGGCCAGGCTCTGGCGGATGGGGCTGCCGCTGGGCAGCGAGGCCAACCCTTTACTGACAATATCGATGGATTCTTTCAGGGATTCTCTCATTTGCATCCAAACCCATGCTGCTCCCTGGCTGCCCCCTTTTACGGCCAATTCTTTGGTCCAGTGTTTGTCCTAGAGATTGGTAAATGTTGCAGACAGAAGCAATCTCGCCATTCAGCGCTGCACGGGAGAACAGCCCTGTGTCAGAGTGCAGAGCACAATCATACCAGGGAACACAGCCCCATAATCAAGCCCGTGCATTGTCAAGATGAGCTGTCACGACCCTGCAAGAGTGACCCTGCAAGGAGCATGTTGGTGGTAGCGTCGTCGAATTACGCTTGAGAAAAGCGCTGACTGTCCCCTCCCTTTTGCGGCTAGCGTCGCATCGGCGGTGGGCCGGATCCGATCGTTTCCAAATAGGAAAGGGCTGAGGCACTGCCGCGAACGCCAACAACCACCTCGCTGTGCAGATCATTGATCCCCACTAAGCCTGCACTGGGCGGGGCTGCAGCATTGTTTCGATGTGGGCGGCTCCTCGACGCACGCGAATGGATTCTCCACCCCTTGACTTTCCGCCCTTTGGGTTGAGCCATCAAAGCCCAGCCAAAACATGCGCCAATGGGCTGACCGCCCTAAGCAAGCGATTGGACGACAGCACCGTTTTGATTCCTGCCCTGTTTGCGACCTGTTCGTCGGTCCGGTGGTCGACACAGCCACCTGCGGATCATGTCTGATGTTGATGCGTCTCTGTCTTGTGCATTTAGCACCAGAAAAGCAGGAATATGCAACGAACAGAGCTAGGCCTTGTGGTCTCATCGCTCGATTTCGCAAGCCCACGCTAATCTGCTCGGCTTGATTTATCCGGAATAAAATGAAGGGCTGGGGGATGTGGCTATACCTCGGCCGGGTGGTTGGAGGGGTGTGCGGGCGCCGGGCAGGGTCTGCGCAGTGCTGCAGGCTGATATGATGGCAGCCAGCCATCAAACGTGCTGCTCCCGCAACATGCCTTCAACCGTCCTTCATACTCGTACACCTCCTTGATTTTCGCAAGATCCGGCGCAGCCGTGGCTTTTGCTGGATCACCTGGGCGACTTTCTGGACTGACATGGCGGACACGCCCTCATCGGCGGGTGAGCCTTCCAAGCCTCCGCCTAGGGAGTCCAAACCAGCATTAACACCTGTTGAGGACGCGAAATCGGCACTACCACCGGCACCATCGTCACCACCACCTCCTTCAGCTAGCCAAAATCCACTACCATCTTCGGACTCTCCTGCACCGCCTCCTCCGCCCCCTTCATCACGTGCCACGCCGTCATCTGCATCTCCTCTGCCGGCGTCCGAGAACAGGCCCCCGCAGACATCGACGAATCCGAAGACTCCAGCTCCTGCAGCTGACACCACGTCGTCCTCCCTATCACCGTCCAGGGCCTCCAGCAGCGGCACAGCCAGCTCCACCAGCGGCTCCTCTGGCACCTCCACCACGCAAACTGGCATTGCCGAGCTGACAAACGCCCTAGGCACGACCGACGGCGGCGCCGCTATCAGTAGCCCGGGCCTCGGCAGCGGGGTCGTGGTCGGCATTGCGCTCGGCGCGGTCTTGCTCGGATTTGCACTGGGCGCTCTGGCGGCCATGTTCTTCAGGAGGAAACACAGGAGGGCCAAGAGCGAGAACGGGCCTGCAACCGCCTCCCCTCCCTGGCGCCGGCCCAGAATCGTCGACCACACCGACAATAAGGACGCCGTGGGCATGTCGGCAGTGCCCGTGACCAAAGCCACGCCTGCCCGTCGACGCTCATCCTCTTCTTCATCGTCTCCCTCCATTCTTTCACCACTGGCCGTGGTGGCCAGAGCGGCGTCGGCGCAAGCAGCACATCCAGCAACGTCAGCCGCGGCATCAGACCCGCTTCGACTGGACCAGTTCCTGCTCTCGCCGGCGCCGGACCAGTCCATCGTGTCGGAACTGCAAGCACTCGACCATCTTATCCAACTGCACGTCGAAAATTATTACCATCAGGAACGCATGCAACCGTCGGCTACCGTCCGTGGCCAGCTCCAACGCGCACTCGCAGACCTGGGGTTGGACACAGAACCATCTACGCCAACGCTGGCGCAGCTGATCACGCTTGCTATCAAACCAAAAACAAGGCACGCGGCGCTGAGGCACGTTATCGCCAGCGCCATGTCGCAGAGCGTGGTGCTCAGTCCAACGGCCAAGTTTTCGCTCCTACCGCCGTCGCTGTGCCTCTTTATGACGGAGATGGCGCCAACCGAAAAGGATAGGGGTAGTCCAGAAGGTATGTCTGTGTCTATTCCGCAACTGTATGGGCCGTATCTGCTGCGGTCAGTGTCTGGTTCCTGACACTACTCTCATAAAAAATAAAAAAATAAAAAAAAGCTGTTTCTGCTGCCCTCACAAGATGGCGACAAATTTCCACCTTCCTCATTCACCCGAATAGGTCCGACAGGAGCACACTGGTTCCTACAGAGGCCATGGTCGGCGACAAGGTGAGAAAGCTAGCAGCCGCTCTCAACAGGTTCCTAGCCGCCTTTGTGGGCCCGCAAAAGCCAGGCCAGCAGCAAGGCCACCTGCACGACCTCCTGATGGAGTGCGCCAAGTTTGGATACCTGCTGCTCTCCCAACCAGGAGAGTTCTCGTTGCGGCAAGCCGCTCAAGACCAGCCAGGGCAGGGCAAGGATCACCTCGTTGTATGCCCCGGACTAGTTAAGACTGGGAACGAGCAGGGGGAGGCGTACAATCCTTCCAGAACCCTGCTGGCCCCAGCGACGGAGCGGATTTGATTCTTTGGCGGTTCGATGATTGTTTCGCAGACCGGATCATGTCCGCTCTTTCGAACGAAAGATTTGTGTTGGGAAGTTTCGAAACGTTCAGGGACCATGAAATTTTACGGCATAGCAGAATTGTCTATTTCTGTTTCTCTTGCGTCGCTGCCTGGCTGGCGGCGTCTAGTCGCAGGCTAGGAAGGAAGATCCGAATTACCCCCTGCCCGTTCCTTCCCGTTCCCCTGGTGGCGGTTGCGGCGCTGCTTGAGCAACCGACTGCTTGGGACCGCGCCGGTCGTACTGTGTGCGGATCTGGAACCAGCACGGGCCCATCTGCAGGCTGGCTGTTGGTTCTGCAGCTTGTTGTCATCCCCCTTTTCCGGCCGATTTTATGGCCGCTTCAGGAAGGACCCCTGCACGATTTACGGTGTGGCCCTAACTTTGTAGGCTCACGCTCAGGATGCTTGGGCCTTGGTTGGGGGCCGCCCCACGCCCCCCGGCTACCAGCCCATGTCACCGCCGAGAATCCGTCCTGGAGCTTGTAGGATTTTGAGGATTTGTGAAAATACCGTTCTGGGCGGGCAGCCAGCCAGCTAGCTGAAGGGCAAGACAAAATCCGACAGGATGACATCGAACGACGCATAAGCGTTGCGATGGAGACAGGAAATGAGTCGGTCGCCCCCGGTCCCGCATCGGGCAGTACAGTATGTGGGCGGGTGGGCTTTGTTGCCAGCGCACCGGCATGCTCTGTGCATATGCGCCAGGGCGGGTTCGTTTCTGTGTTGTGTGTTTTCGTGGGTGTGCTCATTTGCTCTGGCAGTTGGGCGGACGGACAGGCGGTGGCAGCACAGCACGGACTGGAAACAATAATACCACGCCCACCGGTCGGGGTTCGTCTGATCCCATCGTGCCCGAGAATCCAGGGATCGTGGACCGGTCTTTCGTTGCTGCGCCTCGCATCGATCATGATCCGACGAACTTGGCCCACCTAATCCCCGCGAACCTCTTTTTTTTTTTCCATTGCCGGGTGGGTGGGGTTTGGATCGCTGCCAACCTAACCATACCTCCACGTAGCTGGTGCCTGTTGGGAAGGACGGGCGGGGCTAACTCTGACCGGTCCACGGCTCCCGCCGGAGGAATTCATGGGTATTGTAGACCGGAAACCTGGAAGCAAGTGTTTAATCCGTCTAGGAAGGTATCTAGGAAAATTTCGTGGTGGCTTGTCTTCAGGAAAAGCTGCAACCGGAGGAAGGAGAGCGAAAGACAGAGGGGGAGAGGTGTCAGATGGCCTCGCTTTTCACACCCACAGACAGAAACACAGCCCCGTCCAAGTAATAATATTGTCGCATGCTGCATACATACACCACCACCCATCATGCTTTGTTTACAAAAAACGCAGCAAATCCTATTTTGGGCCACAGACCCATGCGGGACCTGCAGCAAAGATGCGTTTCCGCCGTGCGGGCGTGCCTCTGTTTGGTCCAAACGTCAGGCCAGGCACTGGCACCTTGCCTTACCATTCTCTTCTTCCTTGCCTGCCCTGCCAACCCAGGGTGAGGTAGGTCGCCTCTTGGCGCGTATGATGGACCCGGCCGGCCACCTGTTGCGGTGGCCAGAGCTCGCTCGCTTCCATGCGCGAACCGACTGGCTGTCCAGCTCGTATGTCGGATGTTATCCGCCACTTGGCTGGGTTGGGTTTTTGACAGCCCTCCACTTTATTGGTAGCCGGCCCTGCCCTACTGCTTTGCGAAGGAATATTATTAGGGGGGGGGGGGGGGGGGGGGG
>PYSS01000080.1:96650-139821 GCA_003049465.1 Magnaporthiopsis rhizophila | reverse complement strand
AAAAAAAAAAAAAAAAAAAAAAAAAAAAAAAAAAAAAAAGAAAAAGGCCCCAAAAACACGAGATGAAAATTATTATTGAAACTTGCCCATTCTTGGAGGGTACCTAGAACGAGGCGTCGACGGGAAGGTCAACGCCATCCGTGCCGACACCCGCCTCGGCTTCTAAAATGCCGCTTGACAAACCGGGACGAGCCCAGGGTGGAGATGTTTTGCCTTGAAAGACACATCCTAAAAAAGAGCGGGCAGCGCCAAAAGGGCACGGTGACAGGACTGCTGGGCCATGGAGGTAGTGCACGGCTTGGTCTGCGCCCTGGGCGGCGGGGTTCGCCGACGCACACAGGGTTTTACGAGATGCGGTGGCCAGCTGAGGCATCGAGAGGGAGAGAGATCTTAGGTAATGCCGGTGTGGTGGTGCCAACACGGAGTTTTTGGCTGAGGTGTGCTTGCCTGAAAGCGGCAACTGCTCGTGTCACCGAGACATTAAAAAACATCAATTGATTGCTGATGCGCGGATTGGGCAGAGATCTTCAGGGGTCCGGCAGGTTGAGGTTATGTCATTGCAGCTCCAGCCGACCGCAGGATGTGACGCTGCAAAGCCAAGCACGAAAAAAGCAGGCGGGGAGCACGAGGGTTGCGGTCGTGTCGGCGCCACATTGCGCCAGCATACACGGCTCTTCGGGAACAATCAAATTTCAGGCGCGTGCATTCCGTCGTGGTGGATGTGCCGGGGCCTTCCAGCTGCCCGCTGCTAAGGGTGCCCCAGCGAAACAACGGGTAGTCTCCACAGCAGCCCGTATTCCAGCAAAGCCCGCTCGGCTGGCCTGCAATGCTCTCCTTTCCACAGCCACGCGTGAATGAGTCGCGAAGGAGGGTGACGTTGTTCTCGTTACAGACGAAATAACCCCGGGATAAGATGTCAAGCAAAACAATAGGCGAGCCGGGCAAGACACGAAGGATGCCCCAGGCTGTATCGCTATCTGATATTTCCCCTCTCTTCCTTGTCCATGCATTTCCATCCACTTCACTTTGACCGGACGAACTGCCGTCCTTTGTCCGCGTCCCGAGCGCAACCACCACCACCCACCCACCTTGCTTGCTAGCCCCGAACACAACCAAGCCCCAGCTAGTGAGCGCACGCCGCGAGCTGCACTCGGGCAGTAGCGATACAGTTTGGCACTGGCACTACTGCAGCAGCACGGACGGGTCGTTGGTGGGTCCTGCGGCGAGGAAAACGGACGTCTGTCCGCTGCCGTCGTCCCCTCGACACCATCCGTAGTCGCACCCGAGGGCTGATGTGATGCAGTACCTAAGCTAGAATGGGCTCAGCCAACATTGAGCCCGACGATAGGATTATGGGCGCCCTCACCGCTCCAGAAAACGTGTGCGTGCGCCTACCGAATGTCGGCCCAGTCCGACGCGCAGGGAAAACGGGGAGCACGCACCTTCCAATCTCCCCACATCCTTCCGTTCCTGGCAAGGGATGACGGTCGGGTCGGTGATCCCTTCCCACCCGCCAAGCTAAAAACCCTCCAAGCCTCCCGCCCAGCACAGAACCCCCTTTTTTCCCCTCAGCCCTGTTATTAAAAGTCCATGCTCGCCCTTTCCACAAACGCTTTTCAACGCCTCTGCCCAGTGTTCCCGCCCTTGCGCTCGGTTGCATTGATCGCAACGAGATCGATCGTTCGCGTTTCCCTTCGTTCCCCTCTTTGTGCCGGACACTAGCAGCCTCCCAGCGCCTCAAAGCCGGACTTTCTCGTTCTAGCAACCTCGCCAGAAATTCAACGCGAGCTTCGTCGGATTACGTACCACTACATAACAGGCGCCCAGCCGCAGCTTTTCCGCACTCTGCCTCCTCCTCGGCATCCTCACTCACACCTCCTCCACCTCTTCTTCAGCACCAAATCAACCCAGTTTAGAGTCTGCCCAGTCCCTTAGCTCGGCGCACCAAGCCCACGCTCGTTCCGGAATCTCCACTCTGTACATGGACGCCATCTTTTCCCCTGCTAGCCGACACAGCTGCGGTCTACAACCCTGTCTCTGGCCATCGCTTGACTCCACCGTCGGAGAAAGGGCATCTCCAGGACCTGCTGTTGCTATTTCTGTGGCTGTCCCTGCCGATATCTCGACCAGCCCGGGGACGGGATCGCGATCTACACCTGATTCCAAGCCAGCCTGGTGCCGACGTCACATGTATTGAGGGATATGAACACCTCGACATTCCAATCGAGCAGTGGGAGGCTAGCCTAAGGGTCTGGGAACAGGTTACACCAAGTGAAGAAAGCAAAGAGGGAGAGAAAGACACATACACAACAAGCAACAGGAAGGAAAAGAACCAAGACAGGCAAAATGGGTATGGACAAGAAACTAAAGGATCTTCCCCTGCGGCGGGACGAGGAGGATGACCTGTCGGATGACGACTTCGACTTCGATGAGGAGTATTTCGAGAGGACCTACCGGCCGCTGTCGAACCTGCCAACTCCTCCGCCCTCATCCAAGAACTCATCCGCCTCTCAGAGCCCGGTCATGGAGATGCATGAGGGCGAGCTGCTGCAGCCAGCTCTGATAGGTCAGTTCTGCTGCAATACCACCGCACTCCACACCTCCATTCACTAACCTCCGATGCACATTCAGGCGCCGCAATCCACCTGGTCAACCTCCTCCCTCCTTCGGCCTCGCTGGCCACGCCCTCGGTCGCACTCGTCCAGTCGATGCTCGCCCGCGCCGATCTGCCCGAGCACACGGTGGCCCTGGCCGTCTGCATTTTGGACTCGCTCAACACCAAGTTCTCGCGCAACTGGAGGCTCTCGTGCCCTCTAGCACCCGGTCAAGCCGTCGAAGACCCGGTCGACTGGCCGCTGAGGCGCTCAGGCAGCAAACGACACACCCTCGCCGGGACTGGTAGCATGTCCCGGGACCGCTTCATCCGGAGCCAGCAGCAGCAGCAGCAGCCGCAGCTGCATATCGATTCGGTCAACCCCGAGGTCATTGCGCTCGCCGCCATGATGATCGCCGGCAAGTTCACCGAAGACTCGCAGGAGCCGACGCGGTGGTACGCCTCGGCCTGGGGAGCGGGCGTCTGGACCTGCGAGCAGATCAACGTCACGGAGCGGTGCATAATGGAGAATCTGGGCTACCGCATCATGCCGCTTACCGCCCCCGACGTTCTGGAAGACGCCCTGTCCGACATGGCGCGGGCCGCGAAATCGGCCCGCGGCATGGGGAGCGGCGCCATCTCGAAGGTTCGGGAGCAACAACAACAAGAGGCCCCTGGCGGCTGCGAGAGCGGCCTCAGGCGAGAGGAGGCCCACTTCCGGTCCAAGAGCTGCGGGAAACCGTCGCAGTCTCAGCTGTCTTCGCTCCAGCTCACACCTACGGAGACCCCGTGAAAGGGCGACCCTATAATGAACGACACGACAAAAACCACCTAAATGAGCAAGCGAAAGTATTATATCTACTGGCTTCGTTAATACCCACTCATCGTTGTTTTTCTACTTCTCATATCCGCGGCGCTCTGGGGGGCTTGTACATGGTTTTCTTAGGTGGTTGGGGATCGGTCATCACACTGCAACACCTAATGCTGTTTCTTATGGGGAGGTCATCTGATTCTGGGCTTTATCCTCGCATTTTCTGATTTCCCTGCGCGTTTTGCATCACACGCATCCGTGGTGCGTTTGGTTCTTGCATAATTCCTCAGCCTGCATTTGCTTGGTCATGCTTTTGCTCCCCTGATCATACATGATACCTAGGCGGGTATCTACCAGTCCTTCCTCACCCTGCGCGGAGGTGAAAGGAAGGGATGACATCTCATTTCCCTCGGTCTCGGCATTGGCACTTGGTGCCGCATCAACAGAATAGCACGCAGTAGATATTCTACATAGCTCTCTTTGAGGCAGATTGCGCCATGAACGGATCTAGTTTGCAGCCCACTTGTGACGGGCTAGTGTCTCGATCTATGCTTGCCTAGTTTCGCGATTTTTGACATGGATGACTTTAAGGGCGGGCTGACAGACTGGGGGGCATTCGGGTTGGTGATTGTGTGCAAGCCCTTTCTCCCTCCCCGACAACTTAGAAGCAAAGGGCAGTATTGACGTTGCAGGTTGTCCCGGCCTATATCGGTGGTTTTTACGTTAGTATTTTAGCCCTGGCATTACGCTTATGAGGTCACGGGAGAGGCGACGGGTAACTAACGCAGCACTTGACGTAATCGTTGCAAGGGCTGCCTGTGCACTTGGACGCGCGCTTCTCGAAGGGGTTAGCCACCGAGCTGCCAGGGGCAGCAAGAGCAGCGGCGGAAAGGGCCATAAAAACGACAGCAACCTTCATTTTGGCGGGTGCGGGTGGCGGGAGGACTTGTTAAAAGGGTTGGAGTGGTTAAGTGACTTGAGTGAGAGTTGAGCAGTTGATAGTTTGAATTGGAGTCGATGGAGAGAAGGCAAGACGAAGAAAGTCTCGCGAGGGAGAGCCGGCCCTTTTATAAACGACGTACAGGTGAGCTGTAAGGATATTAAGCACCCGTCGGCGTCCCGCGGACCAAGCCTCGATACCCCCATGAGTGACCGCCTCTTTCATGACATGACGGCCTTTGGGAAATCTGTTTCCTTATTTGCGGATCCGGGCAAAGGGGCTCCCTGGTCCTTGTGAAAACCACTTGAAAGAGCGGTCGAAAGTATCTTTCTCAAGCCAGCTGCTACTGCGCTTGACCACCGGTGTTTGCCACGTCCTTTGCCACCCCTTAACTAGGGCTTGATATGCCGAATTTATAGCCGTTGGACTGGGGTCACGGTATGATTCCTTATATAAGAACCTGGCGGGTTGTAGATACAATAACGTTTCTTTTGCTTTAATGTAACGGTCGCTATCCAGGGTTAATTCCGTTATATTGGTTGAATTAGGAAATTTGCCCGCAAACTAAATTTAGTTGAAATGTTACGGGACGATCCCCCACATAAGGACCTGGCACGTGGTAGCTTTCGATACATAAAATGACGTTTCCTTTTGCTTTAATATGATTGTGGTGCGTGCCGCGGGGTCCATGGCTCGGTAACTGCTGCCGACATATTGCTTAGCCAATGGCATAAGTAGTTCCAAAACTTAGTTCCGGCTTATCGTCCAGCCGCCCTACTCCCAACCTCCTTTAGCAACATTAAAGGCACCAACAGTCTAGGTGCCATACGAAATCCGGATTATAGACGTATTGTCACGGCGTCCAGAGGTCATGTAACCGTGCCCCGCGCACGAGCCTCCCAGGCCGCAGTAAATAGCAGATTCCTAGGCGCCTACATACCGATATATTGTCTAGACTCCTTTATATTGGCCGCGGCCGAGCTGCAAGAGCCATCAAACGACAAACGCTTGGGTCAGCCACGGACGATACCAGACATTAAAGCATTGGTACACACAAATCATATCACAGTGAATTTCGCCAACATTTAATTAATCACACCATCCGTCAGCCTTTCGTTCGACCTTCTCTAAAAGCACAATGCCTGTCGTCTGAACCCGCCAAAACGCCGATGTCGGGCGCCGGGCGTGGGGGAGAAGGCAGCTAGTCATTTTTTTTTTTTTTTTTTTTTTTTTTTTNGTTTTTTTTTTTTTTTTTTTTTTTTTTTTTTTTTTTTTTTTTTTTTTTTACGTGGCCTGCTGCTCCCGCCGACGTCACTGGGATGGATGGGGCGAGCAAGGCCGAGCCGCTGGACGCCGAGACGGAGAGGCCTGAGAACATAGCTCCAGGAAGGGACGGGGCCGCGGGGCGAGGTTGTTTGGGGTGAATGGCGCTGGAGATGGTGGGAATTACTTGTGACTTTGCCTCGGTTGTTGCTACATACACCTCGAAAAAAAAACCGGCCAGGTGCCCATTATACGATCTTATCTTCGGCTTGGCGCTCAATGAACGGACAGACACCTTGCCCTCCTACGCTGGAGCGCAAGGTCGACCGAGACCGAGCGCTGCGAGCTGCCTGCGCTTGATCAACCAATCATGTGGGCGGCATCAGCCCTGCCTGTCGCCTGCTTTCGACATCAAGCTTGGTAATGGCCTTTGTTCGCGTTCTGCATAGACTTACCTGGAGTATCGTTCATCCACCATGACCGAGCTTCTTGACCATTTACCCTCACCATTTGTTCCCATCACCCCATGATGTCCTGCTCTTCTCCGTTCGCCAGACGGCTAGCCAGCCGGAACTGTAGTTGGATGCAACGGTCTCACAGCCTTTCGATCATGCAATGGATCGGGGTTCAAAAACTATCAACTTGTATGGAAGCTGCGACTATGGAAAGCATGGTGAGCGATATCAACCTCGACTTTTTTTCTTCTTTTTTTGGGTCCCCTCTCCTGCAGAACCACGTTACTTGGCTCGCAAAAACACGGCACGGACAGTGCGAAATCCACCGGACAAGAACCGCCGCGTCGTACTGGCCACAGTCGGGCTGCTGCGGCGCATTGGATATTCTGGTTGACAATATATCGAGCGCGGCCGATGGACGGCTGTAGCCGCAAAACTGGCCCTTTTGCACCATCGTGGATATGGCGGGTCGATCCGGGCCGGCGTAAATTAACAGTTGCTTGGATGCGTGAAATGTTCGCTAACTCCGGCTCATCCCCAGCTCGCGCCCCAGCATGCCACCAAAGCGCTCTCCCACAAGTTATTAAGGGTTTCTAGCGGCCTTTGCATCCGCGAGAAAGCGGATAGGAGCAGTACCACCAGGAGCAGCGGCAGCGCCGTGGCCCAGTACACCCAGAATTCGCCATTCCCGCCGGGCAATACCTCTCAGACAGGTGAACAGGCCCGCAAACCAGGACAGCGGCACGAAGACGAGGGCGATATAGGTTAGTTGCATGGTGTCGGCCGACTGGATGATTGACTGCTGCGAGTCAAGCAATTGTACTATGGCTGTTGAGATATATAGCGTGCACAGGGGAAGTGGTGCGCTAATCACAGGGACGGCGGGCGCACGTTCAGTTGGATTGGGCCCTGCAAGGCACTAAAGTTAGTGCATGCAGGGCCCCAAAGTAAGTGATGGTTCAGACTTTGTTATTTAGGTGAGGGGCAGCCAACTCTACTCCCTCATGTACCCACCAAACATTGATACCGCGGGATTTGCGCGGGCGGGCTTTCCGGTGCCCTAGGCCTATTTCCGAAAAATTATTTTGATTAAATCGTTAGAAATAATATTCGTAATAATATAACCGTTATCTTTGCTCCTGTGTTGCCGAGGATTGCAAAACTAAGGTGGAGTGGCGGTGGTGGGAGTGGGAGAAAATCTTTTTAGGCAGTTGGAGAGAGGGTGAGCCTAGTGGGCCCTAGGCCTAATTGGGGTTTTGTCACCTCGGGCAATATAGACCCCCATACATGTTATCGGGGACCAGCGCTACCCCGGCATGGATGTCGTGGCGACCTTCCGCTTTCTGGGGGTCCCACGCGAGATGAGCCGGACCAGGGGGCGGGGCAACGGCGGCGGGAGTGTTCCCATGGCGGCGTATGGCTGGCTTGCCGTCCTTGTTTTGACTTCTCGAGGCGCTGCAATAGTATGTTGCCTAGTTATTCCCGAAAGGGTCCATGCAAAGGGTCCACGCCTAGAGTCACCTTGGGGGTTGCAAACTACCCATCAAGGAGGGGCGGCGTGACATCACGCAAGAAAAAAAAAAAAAAAAAAGGCAAATGCATGCACATCGCCGGAAAGATATCATGCCATGCCGCAACAAACGTCCATTCCCCTAAGGCTTAGCGACTTGGCTACGAACTAGAGACGACGCCCACTCTAATCACCACCCATTGGTCGGCACGCCGACGCAGTTCTGCGCGGGGGGTTGGCCCTTGAGCAGATTGCACAACCAGTACGTCTCCCACTTGCTGGACGAGCTGTACCACTCGCTCGTGCACGGCAGCGCCTTGGCGAACAGCGGGTGACCCGTGAGCGAGCACTGTTCCCCTCGTTTCGCCCATGGTCAGCAAAGTGTCCGCAAGACGTGGAGGAGGGGGGGCGAATACAATCGGGTGCCAGAGGATATTAGAAGCGAGGGAGACCGAAGGGGAGAGGAAGGGGCTCCTTACGCAGGCCCTGTCGCTGTACTCGTAGACGCAGCAGGCAATGCCGTTGACCTCGTTCAGACCGGTCCACTGGGGGCACGAGGGCTTAGGCGCCTGGGCCTCGGGGACGGCGATAGGCGTAGCCGTGGCTAGGCCGGCGGCGAGGGCGACGACGAGGCTGAAGGAGTACATTTTGTATGTGGTGTCCGAGGAGCTGGGAAGAAGCTGAACGAGTTGGAGTGGCGGCCAAGTGTTGGGACTGGTAGGGTGGGCTGCCGGCAAGGCAAGGGCAGAATGAGGTCGATGGAGCGGGAAGGGTGATGCCCTTTTGTATCGTGAATGGACGGCGTCCCAGGATCCTCCGTTCCGTGGGGAACCCCTAGATGCGGAGAGGCCTCCTTGGAGACCTGTCGATCGGAAAGGGAATGTGTGATCGGAGTAATCAAACCCCAGATCGGTTTGCTTTCGCCTTGGCACGTCCCTATCTCGAGCCGAGAAGGTCACTGTTCTAATGCAGTGGTTGCATCCACCCCCAGTGGCAATGGCCCCTTGGGAAGGGTGCGAGTTGAACAAAGGAAATGACACCCATCGCCACGCTTCCCTGTCATGCCCCGCAGGGTTCCATTCTTTGGTGGCCTGGCCGGATACGTGTGTCCAACGCCGAGGCGGAGCAACGGAAACCGACGACCGACCCAGCAACCTCCCCTATTCTTCCCTCCTTTTTGCATCGAGCCACATGCAATGCGTCGCGAACGGAGAGCAAAAAGTTGCTAGGGAGAGAAATGGGACGACGCCTCGGGCGTAACGGCTACCCCGTAACGGTCCAGGAAGCGCGTGGCGTGGGATGTTGCGCTGGTGGCGTGCAGTCGCGTTATGTAGCTTGGGGGAGATGGTGGATGGTGTATAGACGCGGTCCGCGCGAGCTTTCCCGCCCGAAACCGACCGCCGCAAACATCATCGCAAGAAATCGGCGGCCCCCATCGTAGATGGCGACTGCCTCGCATCCCTGCGCCGCCAGAACCCCCAACGGATTAAAGGAGCGTTTGAAGAAGCCAAGGACGGTCAGCTCAAAGTCTCGCAGCGCTGGCTCCTCAACCACGACGGGGCTCAAGCGACAGCCAGCGCCACGGCAACGGACATCGCACGTTGTGGATCAAGGGCAACCCCGGCGGGGGCAAGACAATGCTGCTCTGAGGCATCGCTAACGAGCTGGGCGCGCCGACTGCCGACGGCAGCCTCGCCTCGTACTTCTTCTGCCAGGCCACTGCGTGATAGCCTATTACGCATCGCCAACTGGGCCATTTTCAATCCATGTTTATTACTGATGATATTGGGTCGCGTGCAGAGATCGTTTGCGGTATGCGGCTCGTGCCTCACTCCTTGCGAACGCACGATGTACTTTTTTCACTAGTCGGCCGGGTGTTGCTTGGTTTTAGAAACACGCCTCGTTTTCTCACTCTCTGGATTCCGGCACCTCCACTCCACAGTCCTTTCCAAACCAATGCCCGTTGTGACGAGTGCGCTGCGATATGATACATGTGACCTCAACCACATTGAACCTGGCATCGACCACCTCCACGAGTTGTACTCTGGCCTCGGCGAGGCTGACGATCGCGTCACACTAGACGATTGGGGGCTAGTCGGCGTAGTCGACGGATGCCTGCATATAAGACATGGGGTTCTGCGGAAGGCACCGGGATGTGTGCAGATACACATCAACGGGAATCGAAGGAAAGCCCCGTAGTTTGTCTTTAAGCTTAGGCCATCACGCGACACCCAACGCATCGTTACTAACGCCGGCCTTCCCCAGTGCTCCAAGAACCTCTCGCTCCATCATTTCTCTGGGGCCACGAGGCCACGGCCAGTTGGCGGGGTCTTGGACGGTAAGCCTCCGCAGATCGTGTTTGTTAACCAGGGCGCACAGCGGTAGGAGACTCTCCATTGCTTCAAGGGGCAGTCCTGCTCTCTCCATCTCCTCGACGACGCCGGCGGCGCACTCCGCCCGGACGGTTTCCTTCGCAACGGCGTTGCTGGTGGCGCCATCCGAATCCTCAATCATGGTGTCAATGAGGGTGTCCATTTGACTGCGGATTATGGTGAACCTTTGGCCTTGCACAACACATGACCGGATAATCTCTGCGTCGGTCTAAACATTTAATTGTCAACTGAGTAAAATAGGTCGCAGACGGAGTAGTTCCGGAATCTTTAATAAAGTGTAAAAAAGGGGTGTTTTGCTTGTGTGCTCTGGTTGGAAAATGTTCATGTGCTTACTTCGCTGAAACGCGCCCCCTGGACGATGAAAACATGGTCGAAAAGGTACAGCTGCATTCTGTGGTCGTACTTAACGGCCGTGACACGAACGGTGCCCGATCCCGGAAGGTCGTGGAGGAAGACCCCCTCCAGGAAGGTTCCCTGGATGGATGCGTGCGTCGCGTGCTTGGTCCGGGCCGTCGTCGTTTCGGCGTTTCCGGTCGCGGCGGCGGCGGGCGCCGTAGGGCCCAGGCCCCGCAGCGCGTTGGCGAGGGACGACTTGCCGCTCCCAGCGACGCCGCGGACCGCGATGTGCGTGGCGCCCGGCTCGAAGCCGAGGCTCTGCCGCTCCTCGGCGATGCGCTCGTCGCCGACGCGAGTGACTCTTGGATGCCTAAATGTAACGACCTTGGCGCATGGTGCCCAACAAGTATCGACCATCCGATAAAGCACGGCAGACGCGAATACATTAAGGTGCTCAGCCTTACCAAAGCTACCTGGAGATACTCATCCTGACCAGATCTGCGCTCGAAGGTTACCAACAGGTAAAAGCGACGGCGTAGCATGCAGTAGAGAAGCAGGGTACAGGTGTTGAGTATGTACTCCCGTACGAATGAGGGTACATTTACTTGTACGGGTTTAAATCACCGCGCACGAACCGGCTCTAATACGGCACAAACGAACAATACACACAAACAAGCGACACACCAAACGCGTCAACCCAATAATGCAGCACGTCCAGCACGAGGAATGCCGTTTCGCCACGAGTTGAAAGAGTTTGGCGAGCTCAGTTCGAAGACGGCGCCACGATACCCCCAGAGCAGGAGATGAGTACACCGGGTATCCCACGAGGATGGCCCATACCGGGAATAGAAGCCCCGCGGCAGGAGCAGATCAGCCTCTCGCGGAAGAGACAAGATGACGTAGGGGATCGCAGCCATCGCGGAACCATCCGCGCGAATGGGGAAACCTTATTGTTTAGATCACGGCGAGGCGAGCGATTGGTTCTACATACGCAACAGCTGGACAATATGCAACCCCTGTCCGCCTCACTGGTAGGTGCCCTTTATTTCAACGGGCTAGGCTCTGCGGGTGGTGAAGAAGCGTTCGGCCAGTCACGTCGGCTAGGCTGTGGCGCGGACTCACACCTCGCATGATTCTCATGCATGCACTTGGGTGCAATTATTGGTTTGTCGCTTGGGATTGGGTAGGCCGCCACCAGCCAAAGGTTGCGAAGTTCTCCGCGGTGATGGCAGGGCGTGCCACGTCGGCCATCTGCCTTTCAAGGCGAGCACCACGACTCCCAAAGACAACCTCAACTCAGGAGGGCTTCGTTCCTCCGCACGGGGACACGTATTTAAATCATATCCTCCTCTTGGGCACAACTGTAGGTGAGATCTTCCTGGCATTCTATCTACTATCAGCCCCTTTAACAGCCCTTTCCCCGCATTCCTGAGCATCGCTTGCTAAATCGCCCTCCACTTTCGCCCTCAGTGCCGAACATGGGCGACACGGCTAACAAACAGCCGATAATCCTTGGGGCCGAAAAATTCAACAGCTTTTTCCGACTACACCTCAATGTTCGATTCATCCAGCTGCAATGTGTCGACTACACATCCACGGTTGGAGTCAGGGTCGTGACAATCAGGCATTTCCAAAAGCTCCTGGAGAATGAGACCCATTTGAAACTCGGCCGGCGCTACCTTTTCCTCCCCGATCCAGGTCCCCGCTTCGTCGGCCGCGATCCTGGAAGGCGCACTGGCCGGAGCTACCTTATCCCCGACTTCAACTCTATCCACCTCCATCCTGGCCACGATGACCATGCCGTCGTTTACTGCTACTTCGGCGACGGCCCTGAGGATTGCAGGATGTCACGGGAACAGAGCCTGGCCACGTCGCCCACGTCACGTTTGCGGGCAGCGTGTGCCCCCGCAGGGCTCTTCAGCAGGCCCTAGATGAAGCCGAGCACCATGGCCTACGGTTCCTTGCCGGCTTTGAACTCGAGTTCACCGGCAGGCGGGTGAAGAAGAAGCAGCAGCGCGATCAGGACGACATGATACCCCAGGTGCACCAGGTCTCTGGGCTGCGAACCATGGAGGAGTTCATGATGCCCCTCCTGTGCAGGGTCACCGACGCGCTCGAAGCTGTGGGGGTGCCAATCCAGCAGTTTCACTGCGGAGGGGGCAACATCCCCGAGGAACTGGACGCGGACTCATTCCCTGCCATGGAGGAGGAGGATGCCGTGGAAGAGGTAGCAGATGTCCGCAACTACGAGCTGGTGACGGGGCCGCTCCCTCCCATGGAGGCCGTGGATGCCCTGACCACGACAAAGGAGACGGCACGTAGGCTCTGCCGCCAGAATGGCGTCGAGCTCACGTTCAACGCGCTTCCCCCGCACTGCAACTCCTTGCACGCAAACCTCTCGGTACAGAGCATACACGACCGACAAGGCCACAAGTCCATGCAGGAACACTTCCTCGCAGGAATCTTGGAGCACGCCGGCGCCCTGTGCGCCTTCGCCTGCGTGCGGCCGGAGAGCTACCGGCGCCTGAGGCCGGGACTCGGGTGCGCGGGCCGGTTCGTGGCGTGGGGCACCGAGAACAAGGACGTCGCCGTCCGCCAGCGCCGGCCCGGCTGCTGGGAAATGCGCCTGCCCGACCCTGCCGCCCAGATGTACCTGTACATGGCCGCCGTCATCATCGCCGGGCTTTCCGGCGTGAAGAGCAGGACCAAGCTGGTACTGAAGGACTGCCCGGGTCAGTGGAGATGATGACTGCCCTGCCGTGCTTCGATAAGGTGCTAATTCTGGTTTTTTTTTTTTTTTTTTTTTTTTTTCAACGCTAGTCGACTCTGCGATGTTATCGGAGGAGGAGCGCCTCTCGTATGGCATCGCCAAGCAACTTCCATCCTCCCCGACCGAGGCATTTGAAGCGCTCATGAGGGATCGGCTGTTGGTGGAAAACATTGGCCAGGAGCTTGTGGAGACATACGTCAGCGTCCAAAGCAAGTTTAACAGGAGGCTGGAATATAGGGGTCCAATAGGTTCAGAGGCACGCCGGAAGTGGCTGGCGGCGCGGACCTGATCTACATAGGAGCACTCAAGCTTGAGACGAGTGTTGTCAAGAATTTCCCTGGGTCATGATGTTCGTAAACTGAGAGCTGTCCCAATCACTACATAATAGCTGACTGCCCGGCGCCCCTGTTCATTGGCTTTGAGTGAAACAGAGCCCATTCGACCGAAGACGGCCACGAGCCCCTTGCCCGGACGCCCGGCGATCTCCGGCTCTTTTTTTTTTTTTTTTTTTTTTTTTTTTAAGCCGGGCCCAAGGGTGGATTGACGGCCCTTCCCGCTCGAACCCGGCCTTGCTTTTCCCTGGTACATGTACCGCCCCTTCCGTTAGTAGCCCCGTTAGCTGGCCCGTTGGTACCCCGTTCATGAAGTTATTCAGGGAAGGAGCAGTTGGTCGTCCCGTACACCTCATTTTTCTTTCTTTTTCTTTCTCATCAGATTAATGGTAATTTAACGTCGCACAAGGGCCTTTACAAGAATTCAAGGGTTCGCATTAATACGAGTAAAACCTTGGCAACAAAGGGTACTTTTAATGGAGCCTCGCTATGTTTATTTACATGGGCGTGCCATGCGCTCGACCGGTTTTCCAATGCTGATCAAATTCGTATGGACAAACTAGTAAACCAATGGCTGAATGAACATAGCATAAGGTATGTAAGTAGGTGGGGTAGATAGGTACGTATGTATCTACGTGAGACCGCTGACTGCGAGGCAACACCAAGCCATAGAACCGCCTCACACAGAGCTGCGACCACCCCCCGCCGCCCGGACAAATAAAGAACCAGCCAGCCCCTCTCAAACTAAGATGCTGTTCAAACAGAGCAAAACTTTCTCAATGAAACGAACACCGATCAGGATTCCATCCTCGTCCCGCATTTCCTCTTCGTCCCCAAAGTCTTCATTGTTACTGTCCAGGCACGTAAGGCAGGTGACCACGACGGCTGCATAGAGGTCACCCATGCGTGCCAGCAGCTTCGTCCTTGCCAGTCGGACTAGGTGATCCTTCAGCTCGAGTCGGCGTTGGAGATCTAGGTCACCGGAGCCCGTGCCCCCTAGCCCTACCATCTTCAACATCTCCGTTGAGTTGTCGAGCCCATCCCCCTTATCGGGAAGATCCAACGCCTCACCGGGGCGGACCTCCTCAATCCCCTCAGCCGGATCCCAGTTGGCGTATTCGATAAAGCTGCGCCCGATGCCCAGTTCGAGCAAACAAACGCCCAGGCTATAAACGTCGTGTTGCATGACGTAATCCTCCTGCGCGCGCGGGCCCTGCCGTGACGGGTGGCGGTACAGGTCGCGATGCCAATCGTCGTCGCCGGTCCGCGTTGTGTGCGAGGTCACGCCGCGGAAAGAGTCGAACCCAACCAGGAACGCGGACCCGAGCAGCTCATCCACCCACTTCCCGGAATGACGGTCGGCTTTTGCGCCCAATATCAGGATGGTCTTGGGCCGGATGTTTTTATGCACAAAGTCGCACGTATGCAAGAAGCTGACGGCTTCGGCCGGCTGTCGTGCCACACCAAGGACGGCTGAGAGGCTGCACGAGGTCGGCATGGTTCCCGCGATAAGGTGCTTGCGAAGGCTGCCGGGTTTTCGAGGCCCGGGGGGATGGTAAAAACCATGTCGATAAAATCGAGGCGCTTCGTTTCGGCGCCGCGGTGCTTGATGAGCCCCTGACACTGGAGGATCCCGTAGCCCGGCTGGATGTGGTGGAGCTTTTTGGCCAGCGCCTCGGCGTCGGCCCGGATTCTTCTGGCGTCGGTACCTGGTGGCAAAGGGATTGAGTCGACGGCAAACGTTTTGGGTGATGAACCCGCCCGTTTGACCAATCTTGTCGTCGAATAGGCCACCTCCTTAACCGTGTCCCGGTCTAAACCGTTCGCAGGCAGGCTGATGTGGATATGATCTGTTTTGCCGCTGATGGAGACGCGGAACTTCTGCGCGGCGACAAGCATCGAATCGCTGGACGGGACCTGAGTGCTCGCCGCTGCGGTCACGGCCGGCGCCCGCGCCGATTTGGAAAGCTCCGAATCGATGGCGCCGTCCGCCACGCGCATGATCAGGAACCAGGATGGACGAAGATGCGCTGCCACCGCTCCAGGCTCGCGATGGTCGCGTCCAGCGATTTGCGGACGATGACATATTTCCAGGGGTTAACATCGCCGCCCTTCTTCCGCAGGACCGACTCGGTCTTGCTAATAGCGAGCTTGAGTTTGCTGCAGAGAATCTCGAACAGATCCGCCTGGATACGAAGGTGCTCCTCCCCCAGAGTGCTGACAACATTGCGGAGAAACCCGATCTGCAGGGCGGTGCGGCTCCATATGGCCTCGATTGTGAGGATTCTCTCCTTGGTATCCTTATTTGCGCCCCTGAAGGACCGGTACGCCTGTATCAAGACCGCGCCGTACCTGGCGTTGAGACGTTCGATGGCGCGGGGTCGTCTGTTAGTAGTTCTCCTGCTGGACCGCTCGGGCACGAAGTGCGGAAAAGGGCGACGCAGTACAGCAAAGGACTCACTTGAGACAGAGGTCTGCCCCTCCAAGAGCCGCCAGGACGATTTCTGCGGAAGCCATCTTGTCGGGCAGGATTGTAGACTTTCCGATCCCGGATTCTCTCGATCACGGCTGTCAGCCCCGAACGAACGGTGGTCTTCAAGAAAAGAAAGAAAAGCGTCCGACGACCTGCCGAGCCAAGCAGCGGCTGATTGTCGACGCAGCCAGTGACGCATGGACACATCACATCGGAGCCCGAGGCCTCTCATCAAATCGTACCATTCCGACAAGCCACAGCGCCCAGCCTGCCTCTTTAGTGATGGACGTGCATACCTCCGCCCCGACAGCCTGACCACCTTGACAACATTTTGCCCGCCGGCCATTTTCTAACAGTTCCCCTCGCGCAGTCCGGTGTATTAGGTAGATTATTGGGTTCCCTAAGCTGGGACACACTTTTCAGGCCCGACGCAATCTACCACCCTTCATCGTTATGAGCCCAACGACGACGGGGTTGATCGCTTGGAGCCACAGGATATTGCCAAGAATCCATGACGGCCAGCGCTGCCTGACAATACCCTTCGCGGCCCGTCTCGCGTCCGGGAGCCATGGAGCCCGCATCGCGTCCGCGCGATCCCCTAGATCCTCGGCGGCCCGCGCCGCGCCCGCCCGGACACAAAGTCCCGACCAGGCCCGCGCCGCGCCCGCCTGGACATAGGACCCCGACCCGGACCGCACCGCCGCCTCCAGCCCGTCCTGCGACTGTCCCCGCCAAGGCCCCCTTCGAGCCGCGGCTCCCGCTGAGCCGAATCCTCTCCAACCTCGTCCGCGACTCCGAGCTCGAGACGGTCGATGTGGGCAACAACTGCGTGCGACACACTCTTCTCCGCCCTGGCCGGTCGGCGAGCGAGCGCTTCGTCAAGGTCGAGGAGCGATGGGTCCGCGAGGCGAAACTGGGAGAGGGTGCACATGGTATCGTGTACCGGGAGAGACTGGAGGGCCATGCGACGCTGCGGGCGGTCAAGGAGATCAAGAAGAACGCTTGCGCCGAGCTGGACTACTCACGGGAATTAGAGGCTAATGTCAAATTCTCCCATCCCAAAGTTCGTCCCCTTTTTTTTTTTTTTTTTTTTTTTTTTTCCCTCCTGCGGTCACCTAGCACACCCTTCATTTCTCAGCTTTATCTGGTCTCCCTAGCTCCCTCTGCCTCGCCCATCCCGCCAGTGATCGCTGATGCTGCCGTGATTACGATAGTACGCCCACTGCTTTGTTACATCCAACGGCTGGTTCGAGATCGGCGACTCCATTTTTATCTCGATGGAATATCTCGCGCTCGGAAATCTCGAAGGCCATATTTCGCAGCCCCTCGCAGAGATCGAGGCACGCAGCATATCCTCTCAAGTGCTCGAAGGTTTAAAGTATATGCACGAAAACGACTTTGTGCATCGCGACCTAAAGCCTGGGGTAAGCCGGAATCTACCAGAGTTAAACCCTTCAAAGCCATCAAGCTAAACCATCGGACGTTTGCGTGCACCTCGCACAGAATATCATGGTCGCTTCCAAAACGCCGGAGTGGTTCGTCAAAATTTCCGATTTTGACGTTAGCAAGCGCCAGTTGGCCGACGCCACGCTGCAGTACACGTCCAAGTGGCTCAGCGTCAACTATGCAGCCCCCGAGCAGTTTGGTTTCAGAGATATTGCCACCGCGGCTAGGAAGTTCCCCTTTGCCATGGACATCTGGTCTCTCGGCGCGGTGGCCTTCCGCCTTCTCACGAACAGCGTTCCTTTCCAGCTGGAAGACCTCAACGCATACGTCAAAGGCGGGCAGGATACATTCCCCATCTCCAGACTGCAGGCCTCCGGCGTCTCTGAGGCAGGCATCACGTTTGTGGCCATGGCCATGCGCCCGCGGCCGGAATCCAGGCCGTCAGCTTCCGACGCTCCAGGACATCCTTGGTTCTCGACCACACTCGCCCTTGCTCCTCGGAGCCAGGGCCCCAGGTAAGCTCGTTGGCCGTCGTATGACCCGACGTCTGCTGGCTCTAACCTCTTTCCTGCGTCTCCAGCGACGCCCAAGCTGAGACCGTGCATGGGGACACGCAAGATTCCGGTGTCTCGGGCGTTTGGACCACGGCACGCGCTGAGAAGGCTACCGACGGGTATTCCACGCAAGCTTCTGATGCGTCGGGCGTTTGGACCACGGCACGTGCTGAGATGGCTCCTGACGGGCATCTCACTCACGCTTCGGCAGGACCGAAGAACTCACAAGCCATCCACCTTTGTGGGGGCTTGTTAACCCAGGTCCCGAAGCCCCTCCCGCGGTCTGCCAGCCCACAGCAGCAACAACCGGCCCCCGGTGGCGGGTCGGAAGCCGCGCCTTTGGCTGCTGGCCTTACTGCTAAGATCGACGCCGTATCTCTGGATGACCTTTTCGATTCCGGAGCACCGACGCCCCAAGATCCATCGCTTGGTCAGTACCCCATCAACACGGCACATCAGCGCCCCACCACCGGCGAAAATATACCGGGCCGGAGCCGAACGCCAAGCGCGATCCAGAGGCCCAGTCTCGTGGACGCGCACTATGCGGCGGAGTACTTGCCCCGGCCGCCTGACCACGGCGGAAGTGGAGGGGCTGGGGAACGCATTAGAAACCTTTTTAGAAGATTGGGCAAAGCGCGGGGGAGCACGGGCACTGCCGATACAGCGGAGGAACTCGCAAGAGCCTCACGGGGAGGGAATCGCAACGGCGGGCTCGTCGAGGGGCGCAAGGATTCTGTCGGCAGTTCCAGGACCCCGACACCCAGCCACGCTCCGCGGTCCGCTCCCAGCAGCCTCCTTTCTAATGACGACCAGTTGACTTTCCGCCACGAAGGCATCTACGCGTTCGAGACGGTAGTAGACCCTACAGCGCATCGTGGCGAAACCATCTTCGCGTTCGAGACGGTAGAAGACCCCACGGCGCATCACGGCGAAACCATCTTCGCATTCGAGACGGTAGAGGGACCCTCCGGCGCATCATTGAGAAACCACGGACGCAGTCGATAAGGAAGTAGGCGCTAACAACCTTGACCCCAGGTTGGTACCCAATCCTAACTCCGCGACATTACGGTATCGGGAAGCATCGGGATACCGCCCCGTCACCATGGCGGCGGATGGGGGCGGCTCAGGGGTAGGGTTGGAATGAGGCTGCTTCCCCAGCTTGTGGCGAAAGAGGTGTTTCGCGGCCATCAAGTTGAAGTGTGCTGTCGGCCCGCGGGCCAAGTGGGAGTTCCGGAATGACGTGACGATGCAAAATGCCACTGACTAAGGTTGGGGGAGCGGGTAATGAAACATATCAAAGATAGCAGCAGACTGTCCCAGAGACGGGGCGCTTGTGACCTGCTTTACGGGAGTCATGCGAAACCAAGTTTTCTGCGCTTGATATCCCTGTCCCATTCGGGGCCCAAATGCCGCCAATCGGAATCCGTTGCGGTGCGCCCGGGGGTTCTTGGGGTCGGGCCGGGCCGGGCCGGGGCGCTGCCCTCAGAGCTCTGTCATCAGGCGGGGCTCACTGTATATTGGGCAAGCGACTTGGTCTGTCGACGTGACGTTGGCCTTCAGAGTCTACACGAAGGAGTAGAGTGACGGACGAGGCGAATCAGAGAAGAGAGCAGGAGTCGTGACGGGAACCCGGATTTGGCTGACAAGCAGCGGTGCCAGGAAAATGCCCAGGCCGGGGGGAAACGCTGGCGGCTTGTTCCTGCCACGGCAGGCCCGGCATCCCAGCCTAAATCGCCGGGTCCGGGATTCGTGGCGGGGATGCGGAATCGCGGCTCGTCTGCGTCCACCGCCTTGTGGTCAACGTCCACGCGCAAGACAGGAGGGCTCGGCCGGTTGACTCCTCTGGCGCGTTACAAACCCGACCCTAGACACGGGGGAATGGCCGATAGCCAGCGAGAGCAACGTCGGTGAACCAAGCCCTGCGGAGCCACCGGAGCTTGTCCACGTCGACCGCGGCTGTGTCAAAAGGCGGGGATGATCAGGGTCTGCGCAGACAAGCAAAACTTTTCACTTGCGGTCGGCATCGGTTATCTCGTAAGTCTACTCAGACAATATCGCACACTTCTATTGTCTTGCCCAGGTCCCGGCGGACTCTTGTCTCGGCTTCGTGCGACCTGCCGAAAACCCCGAGGCCGCACTTCCTCCGGCCCTTATTCTAATGCGTTCCCCGGTCACTTCTCGGGCAACCCCCCTCGATAGTGGCCTCGACCTTCTCCGTCGTCAACTTCCTGACGCTGCGGAGGAGCCACACAGACGCGATGGCCAAGCGCCACAAAGAGAGCACCAAGCTCGGCTACGCCGGCCGGTCCGCAGACAGATGCTGGCGTTGGCCCGCATCCACCGCAGCGGCCCAGATGGGCGCTCAGCTCAGACGCACAAAGTACTTTTGTGGGGCCCCCACCCCCAGCAATCACACCACCTGACGACCCGCCCCGTTTAAGCGCATCGAATTTGAGAATGATAAATGATGCCACGACAAACGCTTGAAAGCAAGCCGGAGCCCCGCTGATCAGGTAAGGCTGTCACGAAAAGAGCGACCCTGCAGCCCCTGCTAACCAGCGTGTCCCGTGGCAGCCACGGATGACGACGCCGTGCTACGGACCGCACGGGGTCGCCAACCCCCAGCTGAAAGGGCGGCTTTTACCAGCCAGGGTCTGCCTCAACACCTTCACCGGAGTCCGGCAGCCAGCAGACCTGAGCCGCGAAGCCAGGGTCGGCGAGGGGTAACGCGAGCTATTGGATGTTGGTGGATTTATCTACTTTGCCTGGGGCGTGCACATTGGACGAATATGGCCCGATGGGTTGCAGGCTGTGGCTGTCACTCGAGCACGCGCAGCTCTCGAGACGGCGAAACGCGAGGCGAATCGGAATGCGACACGTCAAATAGCTAACGTACGCCCGAAGCCACAAGATTTGTTTATCCATCGCTACTGGCCTTGTCACGTCGGTCCTAACGACGGAGGACAAAAGAGGAGGGCTCAGGTATGTAGATAAACCAGCCCCGGCGGTGGGATCCACCTCGCCCCTTGCCTGTGCAGACGGCGGGCTAACGTCGATCTCAGCTCGCGCCAGTCTGGTTGGGAAAATCGCAGCACAAGCTTTTTTTTGTTTACAGTCGTCATGAACCTCTCCAGCTCTTTCAAAATCCTAGTGTTACGAGTAACAACAGCCTCGACGCCTCGACGCCTCGAAGAAAGCATGCCGCACGGCTTTCATTTTCAGGCCTGGGAGCTCACGGTTAGCAAGTTGAACGGACAGGGCGTAGTTTGAGTCACATCAAGACCCGAGAGATATATGCGATCGATGCCCCAGCGTGCGAGATTGCCTGAACACTGACGGACAATCGCATATTATACGCTCCGGCACTGCCCCGTCAATGGAATTACCCCTTCCGCTCGCCAATCACCACGGAGTCGTCCTAACCATACTTTTGTCAGTCCGCCGGATCTAATGTCACACGGCCGGAATGTGGCTTGAGGAGACCAGTCAATCTTGCTGGTGATAACTGGCCCGTTGGCGCGCCACCTATTTGTTGTACCACAGCCTGACCGATGACCGCGCTCTTCGGGGCGAAAGCAAGTGGGCCATGTCCAGGCAGATAAAGAGGTTGTCTGGCCTTTTTCTCGTGAAACCTTGAGCACTTGTTGAAGCCAAAAGGGATTATTAGCTAGGCTGAAGCAATCCCCATCATCACCTCCACAACGAGCCCTTTCCCCATCTAGCTTGTTACCCGCAGCACCAAATTTGTTCCAACACCTTGGGCAAGGATGTCGCCTGGACTGGGAAATCCTCGGTCTCCCGGTAGCGAGGAGTCCCAGGCCAACGCTCCCGGCGGTAGCGAGGGGTTCCGGGACAACGCTCCCGGATATGCTAATATAATCTTTATGAGACGAGTGCCAGTTCCCAACCCCATACAACCGCCAGTCTCCAACCCCAGCCTACGCCCCATGACGATCAAGGTCACGATGTCGACCAGTCGGGGTCTCCGCCGCCTTGGCACAGGCGGAAGAGAACCTGGCTGATAGCAGCCGGCGTCCTCGCCATAATCGGCGTTGTCCTTGGGTGCATTCTAGGACTCGTCGTGTTCCGCCCCTCGGCGGGCCCCGCCACGCCGCCAACGGGGACGGCCCCCGCCACGCTGCCAACCGGGACGAGCAAATGCGTCAGGACGGTCTGTGTCGACGGGGTGGCCACCGTCGTCGCCCCCGGCGAGACGCTCCACCTGTTCGCCCGCGCCATCGACGGCTCCTGGAAACAGGCCACGTCTGCGCCCGGCGGCGGCTCCTACAGCGGCGGCTGGACCTCGCGGGGCGGCAGCTTCGACAGCGCCCCAAGGGCCATCGCATGGTCGGTCAAGTCCGCCAGCGCGTGGGGCACCGGCCCGACCATCTCCCTCTTCGGCCTCTCCCGCGATACCAAGAAGCTGGTGACCAAGCACATCGGGCTGGCCACCAACACGGTCACAAACTTCAAAGACCTGAGCGACCCGCGGAATCAGTCCATGGAGGCGCCTTCCCTCTGCACCGTGGGGCCCAACCGGATGGACGCGTGGCTGAGGGTGGCGGGCAACAACGGCGGGACCCTGCCGCACATGTACGTCAGCGCGGAGAGAGATATGTATGAAGGGGGCTACGAGAACTCGGGCGCGGGCAACCTGGTCGCCAAGTCGCGCTACTCGGTCGTCTGCCGCGACAGCGTGAGCGGCCACGACCTGGTGGTGTACGCCAACAGCACGGGCACCTCCGGGCTCTCGGCCTACCACAGGCAATACAGCTCCGGCTGGTACGCCTGGAAGGACATGGGCGGCAGCTATGCGGCCGGCACGCACCCGATCCTCCTCGAGGTCTCGTCGCGGCGGTTCGACTTCTTCGGGCTCGGCAGCGACGGGCGCCTGCGCCACTGGAGCTGGTCGGCAGAGGGTGGCTACACCGACACCGAGACCCTGGGTGCCGTCGAGTTCGTCAGCGTGCCCGCGGTCGCCCTGTCCGAGTCCAACAAGGACAGGATCGGGGTCGTGGCGGTGGCCAAGGACGGGAAGCTGTGGCGCTTCTCATCCGGCATCAGCGATTCGGTCTTGATCGGGACGTGGGAGGAGCTCGGCGTGGTGTCCGACAGCGCTCCGTCCCTGGCCAGGGTCGGATCGGCGGTCGAGATGGTCACGACTGCGGTGGATGGCTCTATCTGGTACGCCACCGTCGCAAACGATATCAAGAGCTGGCGGAATCTTACGTGGAAAATGATCCCTGGGTTATAAGCGACGATTGGCTGCTATAGAAGTCCCTTCCGATTCCCTTTTGCTCCACTGCTTTCATTTTGGTTATTTGCAATCTATTTACTACTTATTCCTTCCGGTATTAAAATAATTACTTAAAATAATCCAATGCTGTTCCGGTCACCGGGTTGCCGTTTATACCAAATGAAACTCTAAGGCACCAGCTGCCGAGTTGACTTTTTTTTTTGCCCACTCTCCTAGGAATGACATTGCTTGGCTCGCAAAAACGCAGCACGGACGACAGTGCGAAATCCACCAGGCAAGCACCGCCGCATCCATACCTACTTTTCATTGTGGGGTTGCTTTTCCTTCCCGTGCTTCTTTCAAACTTTCAACGACGATGCCCCGCCCCGCGCTCAAATCAGGTGCTGCTGCATGGCGGGGACTCGGTCAACAACACCTGGTAAATGACATGATCCTCAAGACCACCTACATAGGAGGGGAGTGCTCAGCTTACAACTCGCCCAGCTGCTGCCCCGTCGCACTCGTGTTCGCGTCCCGTCCTCTCCGAATCGCCTTTTTGCGCCTACCTTTCGACGAACAATGGCGTTGCACCCGCCCCAGGACGGCGGCGAGAAGCTCATCTGTAAGCACACACAAAATTCTGTGTCGTCGGTTTGTTTTCGCCGGTTTTGGTGGCGGTGGCCTGTCTGTCTCATCACCTTTAAATCGCCCTGAAAACCATCCGTTGCGTGACCATTTGATTTTTGGGAAACCTGTTTCTTTTGCCCAAAACCCGTCTTTATATTCGACATGCCTTCTTATGCGGACGAGCAACACTGCCAACTCGGAAGGATTTTTCCTGGTGATGCGTCACAAATAATCCTCTTTCCTCCAGCTGGCTGACATTAGTCTGATATCTCGTCCAAACCGGCACTAATAAAAAAAAAAAAAAAATGCAAGTCGCCCCATCCTCCACAGCGCCGAGCAACAGCCAGGCCGAGCAATTTACGCAGCACGAGCTCCTGGGTCTCCGGCGCGTCGACCTGGATCCGTCGTCGCCGATCCGGCAGTTCCACGCCTGGTTCAAGGCCGCCCTGGACCCGCCGCCGTCTCCAGCGGGGGCGGCCGGCAACAACAAAGTCGCGCACCCAGAGACCTGCACCCTCTCGACAGCCAGCCTGCCGTCGGGCCGCGTGAGCGCCCGCGTCGTCTACATGAAGGAGCTTGACGCGCGCGGCTTCGTGGTGTATTCCAACTTCGGCACGTCCCGGAAGGCCGCCGACCTGGCGTCCAACCCCTGGGCGTCGCTGACCTTTTGGTGGGAGGCGCAGGAGCGCCAGGTGCGCGTCGAGGGCCGCGCCGAGCGCCTGCCGCCCGCCGAGTCGCAGGCCTACTTCGCCACCCGCGTCCGGGGCAGCCGCATCGGCGCTTGGGCGAGTCGCCAGAGTACGGTGCTGGAGCCCGCCCAGCCTCGGCAGGATGGTAACGATAACGGTGGTGGCGATGACGGCAGGGCGCAGCTCGAGGGTTGGGTGCGCGAGGCGGAGAAGCGGTTCGAGGGCGTCGACGACGTGCCCGTGCCCGAGTTCTGGGGCGGCCTGCGCATCGTCCCTGTGCGCGTCGAGTTTTGGCAGGGCCGCAAGAATAGGCTGCACGACCGGTTCGTGTACGAGCGCGAAGACGAGAAGGACGGCAAGTGGACGCTGAACAGGTTGAGCCCTTGAGGCGTGTGCGTCCATTGCTGCCGTTTGTTTAATTCACTTTCATGTTGGTTATCATATCATGATCTTCTGTCCTTTTGCCATAGATTAAAAACCGTTGGCGGGGACAAGTATCGTATCCAAGAAGTGGTACCATCGAGAAAGTACAGTGCTTTGGAGGCCATGCAGGACCACAAACCGTCACGTACGATCAAGCGCCCAATGGAGTATACGGATCCCGTCGGCTCTTCCTTAGTCAAATCGGTAAGGGGAGAAGCAGCACAAGCAGAGTCTCGTAAATCTGGGAAACCACGGAACAAGGAAGAACGCTGGGCGGGCTGATGGTGCGTCAACGCAAACGGGCGATGGTCGCCAACTTGAAATTCAATCAATCCGAGCAAAATGTCCCAAAATAAGATCATAGCCTAATAGTACAGGGTATCATAATTTGAGCAACCAAACAAACAAAAAAAAAAAAAAAAAGAAAAGAAATAAAAAACCAGATGAGAAAAGATAGGAACCCAAAAAGATAAACCAAACGCTAACCCCAACCAAACGCAACGTAGGTACGTATATGCATACAAGACGAGACGCTTGTACACATACACGGTACCTTACGGCATACAACATGTGGATCAGCAGCCATGATCCACATCTCCTGTCACTTGCTTGTCTAAATGCGCGGTTTTACGTCTAAACTGGCTATCGCAAGGAGCCCAGGGATGTGTGGGAAGAAAGGAGAAAAGATCAAGGAGAAAAAAAAAGGAAAGTGAGAAAGGAAAAGAATGTTGAAGGGGAATAGGAGCAGCCAGCTTTCTGCCTGCTCCAAACCCCTCTCCGAAAACCAGGCAAGGACTTTTATCTACCGGAAACCTATATGGGACGAAAAAAAAAAAAAAAAAAAAAATCAGATGGAATGAGTCCGAATTCTGACAATGAGGCATTTCTCAAATGTCGAATATGCATCCTTTCTCATCCTACGGGACAAGACGGATCCACAACGACGCGGCTGGCTTCCGACATCCTAGGACATCACCAGCGCGAGAAGCGCCATGCGGCAGTACAGACCGTGCCTCATCTGTTGCGAGCATAGAGTGTTAGCGTCCATCACCCCAAGCCCAAGAGGACCAAAAACAGCCCAAAAAAGGACACTCACCTGTCTGAAGTAGGCCGCCCTCTGGTCAAAGTCAACCTCCTCCGCGATCTCCTCGTTGCGCGGCAGTGGGTGCATGATGACCATTTTGGGTTTGGCATGTTTCAGCGTTGCGTTGTCCACCCTGTAAGACCCGCGCACGGCATCGTACGCCTCCTGGCTTGGGAACCGCTCTTTCTGCATGCGTGTGCAGTACAGCACGTCAGAGTCCGCCACAATCTCGGGCGTGAGAGCCTCCGACTCGCCAATGAGCTGCCCACTCGCCTTGAGTCGGTCCCGCACGTAGGCCGGCAGCGCTAGGCTCTTGGGGCTCACCAGCTGGATCCGCACCCTGTAGTGCAGCAGCAGGCTCGCCAGCGAGTGCACCGTGCGTCCGTACAGAAGGTCGCCCACGAAAGTGATGGTCAGTCCCTTAACTGTGCCCAGCTCCTCCCGGATCGTGAAGAGGTCCAAGAAGGCCTGCGTCGGGTGCTCCTTGCTGCCATTGCCTCCATTGATCACGGGCACCTGGCTGAAGTCCCGCGCCACCTCTGCGCTGCGCTCCTCTGGGTGTCGGAGCACCACGGCGTCACCGTACTGCGCCACGGTGCGGATAGTGTCCTGCAGCGACTCGCCTTTCTGCACTGACGAGTGCGACGTCGAAATTGCAATAGTCCGACCGCCGAGCCGCTGCATCGCCGCGTCGAACGACGCCGATGTGCGAGTCGAGGGCTCGTAGAACAGCGTGCAGAGAACTTTGTTCTGGAGCACGTTAAGCACCCCGTCGCGCTGCACGCCCTTCTGCATCTCCTCTGCCACCGCGAAGAGATGGTGAAGGTCCTCGTGCTCGTAGTCATACACCGAGAGCACGTGGCGGTTCTTGAACCGCGACGGCGCTGCCAGCAGTTCCTTCAAAGAGGACGCACCACCCAGGGGCGGGAGGGTCGTGTGGATAGGGATGTCGTGGTCTGCCAGCATCTTGGCACCCACCGTCGGCGATATGGCCGCATCCAAACCTCGAGGTCGGAGAATAGGCCGCGGGCCTGCCGTCGGAATCGGATGGCGTCTCGCGACCGCGGTACCATCGGTAGCAGGCCTCATGGGTGGAGACATCGGCGGAGGTAGGGCGTTGTGTGTTGACATATCCTTGCCTAGAGGCGGTACCTTGAGGGCCTGGCCATCGAGACAGACGACCTTGTCGTCGAACGTGACCCTCTGCACCGACCCGCGCATCATGCGGCCTGCGAAGGGTGACCACTCGCCCCTTGTCGGAACGGTGTACGGGCGGTTCATCTCAACCTCAACAGAGGCGCCGAGCTGCTCATGAAGCTCAAAGATCTCCATCGGGTTGTCGTGCAGACGCATCTTGATATCATCGACCGTGAGCTTGCCCTCCGCGACCGACGTCAGCAAGAGAGGCAGGGCGTCCGCGATGCCCACCGACGCATCGGCGCTGTGGCCCAGCGTGTGCGCCAGCTGGTAAGGCAGACTGCCGACCGAGAAGACATCGATGGTGGCCATGTGGTCCCACAGCGCCTTCTGGTCCTCGATCGTCGGGAGCAGCTGGCAGGGGAAGTCCCTCTGAGACAGGCACAGCGAGTAGATGGACACATCGCACGTCACTTTTAGCCCCTTCTCCTTGCTCAGCGCGATGAGCTTGATGTCGTCCTTGGTTGTGACGCAGGTCACATGGATCCGCCGGCCATGCAGGCTGGCGAGAAGCAGAATGGACGCGAGGTCTGTTGTCTTGGCGTCCGTAACGATAGGCTTGTGGGTTGGCCAGGAGTCGAAGTGCGCCGTCACGGCGGCCACTTTGCTGATGTTGTCCGAAAGGTGATTGAAGGGGATGAAGAGCGAGCCCACCTCGCCTGTGACCTGGCTGATTTGCTGCGAGTTTGTCGAGGTTGCCGAGACGGAAAAGTTGAAGTCGCAGTGCGCCCCCGACTTGCTGTTGACCTGGGCGATCTTGAGTGTCCTCGCGTCGGTGATGGAGCCCTCCACTCCCAGGGGCATGACCCGGATCATGCTGAAGCCAGACGCAACCGATGCTCTGCTGACCGTAGTCAGATCCTCGCTGCCCTGAGACACCAGCCCCGGGACGAAGGCGGCAATGTTGATCAGGCCAGGGAGGATCATGGTGCGGTGGCTCGTCTGGTAGTCGCGCACGCCCACCTCCAGCTCAAAGTGCCTAGCGATAGCCTCGACCATGATCTTGGCGTTTTTGACATTAGTGACGAGCGGGATCTGGTAGTCTACTGCCATCCTGCGGGTCTGATAGCCCTTGCTCATGTAGTTGGCTGGGCGCCTGTACTTGTTGTTGGACGGCAGGTTGATGTACAGGTCGATCATGTTTTTGGCCAGGTGCTGCGTCAGAGAAAACTCAGACTTTTGGTCGTCATCCTCGGTGCCGAGGACCTCAAGGTACTGCACCGGGATGCCGTGCTCCTGAAGGAAGTCGGCCGTGCCCGCCGTTGCGAACAGCTTGTACCCAAGCTTTTGCAGGTTGGCCACCGACGGCAGCATTTCCTTCTTGTCCTTGTACGAGCCGATGGACAGAAGCACGTTGTTGCGGGGGATTTTGAAGCCCGTTGATATCAGAGCCTTCAGGTAAGCCTCGTACTTGTCCGTGCCGAAGCAGGCAACCTCGCCTGTCGACGCCATCTCAACACCGAGCACGGGGTCAGCGCCCGAGAGACGGGAGAAGCTGAACTGGGGCACCTTGACACCAACGCACTCGGCGTTCCTCTCCGCATCGGGGTATTCCTCGAACGGCAGCCCCATGATGGCCTTCGTAGCCATCTCGATGAGATCGACACCCATGACTTTGGACACGAAGGGAAACGAGCGCGACGCCCGAACGTTGCACTCGATAACCTTGATGTCGTTGTCCTTGGCAATGAACTGGATGTTGAACGGACCCGTGACGTTGAGCGCATCGGCGATCTTGCGTGTCGCCTCCTCGATCCGCTCGATCGTAGTCTTTTCCAAGTCCTGCGGGGGCAGGATGAGGGTGGCGTCTCCCGAGTGCACACCGGCATTCTCGACGTGCTCAGAGATGAAGTGGCCGACAACCTTGCCGTCTTTCGCGACCGCGTCCATCTCGATTTCCTTGGCATTCTCGATGTACTTTGTGATGACGACAGGGTGCTCGCGGGAAACCTCGGCGGCCTGTTGCAAGTACGATTCGAGATCGGCCTCGGAGTAGACAGTGTTCATGGCCGCGCCCGAAAGCACGTATGACGGGCGGACGAGCACCGGGTACGACACCGAGTTGCAGAAGCTTCGGGCTTCAGCAAAGCTCGTGAGCTCCTTCCAGGTAGGTTGATCCACCCCTATCCTGTCAAGCATGCGCGAGAACTTGTAGCGATTCTCGGCGGTGTCGATCATCTCGGGGGACGTGCCCATGACCTTGACGCCGGAGCGGAGAAGAGGGAGGGCAATGTTGTTCGGGGTCTGACCGCCCATGGCACCCAGGACACCGCTGGCGGACTCCATCTGATAGATATCAAGCACGGTCTCTAGGTTGATGTTCTCGAAGTAGAGCTTGTCGGCCTCGTCGTAGTCGGTGCTCACCGTCTCGGGGTTGTAGTTCACCATGATGGTCTTGTATCCGCTTTCGCGAAGAGTCCGGATGGCGCGGACCGAGCACCAGTCGAATTCGACCGAGGAGCCAATGCGGTACACGCCCGAGCCAAGCACCATAACACCGTGATCGTCAAGTGAGATGTCATGCTCCGTGGCATTGTAGGTAAGGTAGAGATAGTTGGTGAAGGCAGGGAACTCGGCGGCCACTGTGTCGATCTGCTTCACAAACGGCGTGATGCCGGCCTCGAGGCGCATACGGCGCACTGCCAGCTCGTTGGAGCTCCAGAACTTGGCCAGCTGTCTATCGCAGAAGCCAAGGCGCTTGGCCTGCAGCAGCAAGTCGGGGCGTTTGGCAATATCGCTGGCGCGGAAGGCGTTCATGCTCTTAGCGAAGTTGCTGAGCCCCTTGAGCTTGTTGAGGAACCACTTGTCGATCTTGGTCATCTCCCAGATCTTGTCAACAGAGTAGCCGCTGTTCATAGCATTGGCAATAGCGAAAAGCCGCTGGTCAGAGGGCGTTTGTAGCTCGTCGTCGATCGACATGAGAGCCTTGGTCTCGTTGAAGCCGAGGTTGTGAAAGTCGATGGCGCGGATGGCCTTCTGGATGGCTTCCTCAAACGTGCGGCCAATACTCATGACTTCACCGATACTCTTCATGGACGAGCCAAGAAGTGTAGAGACCCTGGTGAACTTCTTAAGGTCCCAGCGAGGCATCTTGACCACCACGTAGTCAAGCGACGGCTCAAAGCAGGCACAAGTGACCTTGGTGACCGAGTTGGAGATCTCTTTGAGCGGGATCCCCAGGCCGAGCTTGGCGGCAATGAAGGCCAGGGGGTAGCCGGTGGCCTTGGAGGCAAGGGCAGAGGACCTCGACAGTCTCGCGTTGACCTCGATAATACAGTACTCCCTTGAGAAAGGGTTCAGGGCATACTGAATGTTGCACTCGCCAACGACACCGAGGTGGCGGATGACATTGACCGCCGTCGTCCGCAGCATGTTGTAGTCCTCATCCGAGAGCGTCTGCGAGGGGGCAACAACGATGGAATCGCCGGTGTGGATACCCAGGGGGTCAAAGTTCTCCATGTTACAGACCGTGATGCAGTTGTCCTGGGCGTCGCGCACAACCTCGTACTCGATCTCCTTCCAGCCCTTCATGCTCCTTTCGATCAGCACCTGGGGACTTGCCGCCAGGGCCTTGTTGCAAAGGTCGAGCAGCTCGGCCTCGTTGTTGGCGAACCCGCTGCCGAGCCCGCCCAGGGCGTATGCCGCTCGGACAATGACCGGGAAGCCAATGTCCTTGACGACACGCATGCACTCATCGACGCTGCTGGCGGAAGCCGACTTGGCGCACTTCTCGCCGATCGACTCCATGCTGCGGGCAAAGAGCTCGCGGTCCTCGGTCGTAATGATGGTTTCGATGGGCGTGCCAAGAACCCCGACACCAAGCTCCTCAAACTCGTCCTTGAGTTGGATTCCGACCTGCAGGGCGGTCTGGCCCCCAAAGGTAACGTAGATGGCATCGGGCCTCTCATACTTGATGACCTTGCGAACGAAATCCGCGTTCACCGGTAGAAAATAGACCTTGTCCGCAAGACCCTTGGATGTCTGGATAGTGGCAATGTTGGGGTTGATGAGAACGGTGTAGATGCCCTCCTCCTTCAGGGCCTTGATGGCCTGGCTACCCGAGTAGTCGAACTCGCCCGCCTGGCCAATGCTCAGGCCGCCACTGCCGAGAACGAGCACCTTTTTGACGTGCACTCGAGGGTGCAGCTCGTTGTTCTGCTCCACGGTCCCGCCAGGGAAGTGAACGGAGGTCTGCAGAAAGCTGCTGTCGGCGGCACACTTCACCACCATATCGATAAAGACGTCGAAGAGGAACTCGGTATCTCGGGGGCCGGGCGTGCTCTCGGGATGGAACTGAACACTGAAGTGGGGCCTTTCCGTGTGCATGATGCCCTCGTTGCTGCCGTCGTTGGCATTCACAAAGAGCTCCTTCCAGCCATCAACCAGCGTCGACGTGTCGACGGCATATCCGTGGTTCTGCGAGGTGATATGACACTTGCCCGTCACCATGCTGGTGCAGGGGATGTTGTGGCCGCGGTTTCCGAACTTCATCTTGATGGTGTTGGCGCCCGAGGCCCTCGCAAGTAGCTGGTGCCCCAGGCATATACCAAAGATGGGCGTCTTGTTGGCCGCAACAGCCTGGGAAATCCTCTTGACGGTATCCTGAAGCACTGAAGGGTCGCCGGGCCCGTTGGAGAGGAATAGACCATCGTACTCGGTGCCGGCTCCCTGAGAGACGTCGTAGTTCCACGGGCAGACCAGCACCTCGACGCCGCGCTTGAGGAAGCAGCGGAGCTGGTTGTACTTCATACCAACATCGAGGCAGAGGATCCGTATGGGACGGCCGGAAGGATGCTTCAGGGCAATGTCCGTCGGGGGCTTGTAGAGTTTCGGCGCGGTTATGGATACTACAACATGGCTGTTAGCTGATGTCTTCCGGTGCGTTTTGAAGAACTGTACAAAAGAGCAGCGAAACTTACCCTCCGCAACGAGATTCTTTTTGTTGGGGTTCACCCAGTTGATGTCCTCAAAGTGCTGTGCCCAGTCGGGTATAGCCAGGCTCCTGATCAGCGGCAGAGTGCCGTCGCCGTTGGCAGATTGGCCGTAGGCGAGATGGTCTTGTTTCTGCATCAGCATACGTCCCAGCATGCTCCCATGCTGGCGGATATGCTTGGTCAAGGCGCGGGTGTCGACGCCGAACATGGCAGGCACGCCCTGCTCTTTGAGCCACGTGCCCAGTGAGGACTCGGCTAGGAAGTGCGAAAAATCCTCTCCAGAGTAGGATGCGGTAACCAGGCCGGCGATGTGGATTTGAGAGGACTCGAAATGGGCGGGCAGGTCTCCGAGTAGCTCGTCCATGGTCTTGCGCGAGGGGACGCCGTAGTTGCCGACGAGAGGGAAGGTGATGACGAGGATCTGGCCCCTGTAGGACGGGTCTGTGATGGATTCAGGGTATCCCACCATGCCCGTCTGGAAAACGAGCTCCCCTGCCATGCTCTTGGGGGCGCCGAAGCTGTAGCCCTGGTACGCGAAGCCATCCTGCAGCTCGAGGCAGACGAGCCTGTCCTCACCTTCGGCGCCGGTGACGCCAGCCGACGCCGGCGGGAACACGCGAGCAGCCATGGCGGCTACGGGGGAGTTGCCCCTCGCGAGCAGAAGAGAAAAAAAGGTTTGGGGGATGAGGGCGTCGAGGCTGGCGGGGAATTGGTCAAGGCGGGAGAGGTTCGAGCTTGAGCTTGGAGGTGGCACAGGAATGCCGAGCTCGCTCTGGTCGCTCTCTTGGTGTGACGATCTCAACCTCCCAGCATTCGAATAACCGTCTTCGCCTGCAGCCCTCCGATCCGTTAAAGGAAGGGAGAGGAGAGAAAAAAAGGGACCGAAGAAGCTGCAACGACAATTGAGGTTTCTAATCTTGCAGGCATGGGATTCCGCTTTCTGCCGCCAGAGATCTGACCCCGCCAAAAACTTTTTTTTCTCAATGCTCCATCATCGGCGATTCGAGCTTGAAGGCTGCAATCTGTTTGGTCAATTGCGTCTTAGACGCCTGGGATCCCTTGGCTGAATCGAGATTTTTTGATCGCCCCTCGGTCGGTCGCCGTTCATCCAATGGCATGCGACTGGTGGAGGGCTTTTCAGCTGCTCATGCAGGGAACAATTCCCAGTTCGCGCCCGTCCAATAGAGATGCAGCATGCTGTGCCACCGCCCGCCGCCTCGCAGCTCAGCCAAAAGAAAAAAAAAAAAAAAAAGCCAAGGTTTGTGTGGTCTAGGCGGTCCCTACGTAGAACACGAGTTCTTACAGATCTCGTGCAGGGTCCCCTTCCCATTTGGCCCACACGAGTTTCTATATACGTGTACATATTGCGCCCTATCGGCATCGGAACAAGTCGTGTGTACCAAGATTTGATTTGTAGGGGAGTCGAGATTTGCAGACCAAGAAACCCGCCGAACTCGTGATGTGAATGAAGTGCACGGTTAGGGAATCTAGCGGAGCGGAGCTTCCTGATTGAACAAGCTGAGCACAGAGCCAGTGTCTGACCCCTGCCATCTGCCTTTGGTTCAACGGAGCTCGGCAGGCCTGCCTGGTAATCGTAATCGTCGGGTCATTGCCGCCCTCACAGTCGCATATGGCTTCGCTTCTGCGTGAAAGAAAGCGATAAGTGACTTTGGACGGTGACGCGATCCCGCCCGGTTATCCTCGTGCCCTATAACCAGCCCATCCATGCACAAGTTAAAACCCCCAGGACCCCTCCATGGAGATGCCTTCGTCAAGTGACCTCCCAAAGTCGATACCTAGATATCCATGTTTCAGAGATCATCATGGGAGAATCCGGCAATACATCAGAATTGAACAGCGTCATCACCGATATCGTAGTAAATCTGAGCTAACATCGCTGATCGCCGCAAGTCGATCCTATCAGCTCTCTTTCTGCCACACGCTGGAGGCGATTGCCCAGCTGCCCAAACGTTCAAACAAGAAGGGAATACAGTGATGCAATCGCAGGCAGGTTGCCAAGGCCCTCCCCACGTCCAGTGCATTCACCGCCATTGCTCGCCAAAACGTGGCGTGTCCAATCGCGTCAGGCCGTGCCCCCATTACTCCCGGGGCGAGCTTCGTGGTGGGTTGCAGTCAGCAGTAGCGCGCATTTGGCATGGCACACCACACATGTTTGAGACGCACGCGCGAGCAGTCATGCGTCGCCCGCTTGAGAACATGACGGCGTCAGTACGAGGTGCCATTTCGCAAGGCGGCAGAGATCAGTCCGTGGTTCCTTCACAGCCAGTCACGCCTCCACGACGTTATCACAAAACATGAAAATGGAGACGGCAGGATGCATTCGATCTTGCGGAACCGAGTCAGAGAGGATACTGGGGTGCAGGATGTAAGCAGGGATGTCCTCACCCTTCCCCTCAGCCGACGCCTGCAAGTGGCAGGCAGGAATCGAGCCGAAAGGGAGGATATCGTGCAGGGAAAATGTTGGCTGCAAGAGATGCCCTCTGCCAGGCATTGGTGAGGTGGGCCATGCATGTGGTGTGTGTGTGTGTGTGTGGGCTTTGTGGGGGAGAGAGCACTACCACACGATGGCTGGCTTGCGCCTGCCCACCTAGCCAACATCCACGTTCCATTGCCTCGAGGCAGCTGGGCTGGCAATCGGACTCAGCAGCTGCCACTTGACCACTGACCAGACCGTGCGAGCCACCCCACCTGCAGGCCCATCGCAACGGGGCGTGCAACATCTTCATATTTCTAGCTTATCGCCCTGGTTGAATAAAAGCGGACCCCCGTCGCGCTTGTCTTCCATGTCGCGCAGCCTTCCAAAGTTCCTCTTGCGTTCTTCGACGTTTCGCTGGGGCTGTTCCTGACTACCGGCCGGGGGGTGGTTTGCTTTTGTTGCACTCGAAAATGTTTTGCTAGAGACGCTTGTACTCGTCCAGCACCAACCATTTGCAGCTGGCAGTCGTGCAGATTGTCACAGCACTCCGTGTCTTGGTTGGGCTGTGTCAGGGACAGCTGCATCTGTTGTCCGTCCTGGTTGGCATTGCACGGCGGTTTCTTCTCTGTCCCCTTTTCCCCTTCTTTCCACCCTTCCATCTCTTCTTTTCCACCAGCTCCGTGGCCCGCTCAGGTTCCAGCTTCGTCCCAAGAGACAGGACCACCACATGGCCCGGTGATACGTAACGAGGGGGGTTCGAAGCAGATCGTGGTCTGAGAATGATTCCGAGGCTACTTCGTCCCTTTGTGGGCGCCCGGCGCGGCCAGGAAGAAGAAAGGACCGAGAGGCCGCCCTCGCCTGGCCCGGCCAGCCCCGAATACGCGCGCCGCCGCCATGCCACCGCAGATTTCACCGAGGCCGACGACGACGACAACGACGACGACGATTCGAACGACGAAGGCACACCCCGTGCTTATGACAGACGACAGGACGGCCGCGGCCACGAGGACGATAGGGACGAGGATGGCTCACATCCTCACTCGGGCAGGAATCTTCTGCCCCTGTTCTCCGCCTCGCAGCTCGGTGCGTCTGCGACATCACACAGCGCCTGCGGCGCAACAATGGAGGAACCTGTACTGGGTCCCGTGTACTAACACCACCCTTTGCTGTTTCCCCAGATTCTCTGCCCGTCTACAGCATAACGCACGCGATCCGCATCCTCGTCCAGGCCCGCACTGAGACCACGCTCACATGGGAGCAGCTGCGGTCTCCGCAGGTCTCCCAGTTTCTACTGAAGCCCATGCAGCTGCAAATCAGGACCCAGCACTTCTCCAAAGCCATGTTGTATGCTCTCATGGCAAACTGCCTCCAGTTCCAGAAGGAGGGCCATATGTACCCGGGGAACGCGGGCGCCAGCAGCACAAGGGCCAAGGTGTGCGAGCTTCTGGCCATCAAGCTGCTAAAGGAGTACTCGACCCGCGAGCTCATTGACGCACTGTCCTACGACTTCTACCCTCTTCAGGGCTTACCGGGCGGCCAGACCCCGCTGGGCTTCCGCGATGCGCCGGGCAGGCCCAAGTCCGCCGCCGCCAGGACCTCGACCCTCGAAGTCGCCATCCGCGCCTCGGCTAAGCACTTCCTCTCTCACCCGCTGGTAGTGCAGCAGCTCGAGGCCATCTGGAACGGAGCTATCGTCTTCTACTCGGCCGCGGACAGCCTCCATAGGACGTTTTTGCCCGCGTCTGGCCCCACCAATGCTACTAGCGCCAGACGCCGCCGGAGCCAGGCCGACGTTAGGACACCTCTTCTTGCCCCAGGAGTGCAGGCCCCTAAGGAGAGCTTGCTATCGCAGCCAGATGCCGTAGTGGGCCGCCGGACGGTATCGCTCTATAATCCAAGGAACGCGTCGCTATTTAAGCTCTCGAGGCTGCGCGTGCCCCGCTACAGGCAGTTCCTCTCGACGCTGTCCCTGGCCGTCCTGATAGGCCTTTTCCTCGCCGTCCTGCAGCAACGGTCGTCCAGAATATCGACTCTGGAGCTCGTCTTTTGGTTCTGGAGCGCCGGATTCATGCTAGATGAGCTCGTCGGCTTCAACGAGCAAGGATTCTCGCTGTACATCATGAGCTTTTGGAACATCTTCGACTTGGGCATCCTGCTCTTGCTGATAGTGTACTACTGCCTGAGGCTGTACGGGGTCTTCCTCATCGATGCCAGGAGGTGGAACGACCTGGCGTACGACATCCTAGCCGCCAATGGCATACTGTTGCTGCCCCGCATCTTCAGTGTCCTAGACCACTACCAGTACTTCTCGCAGCTGCTGATAGCTTTCCGCCTCATGGCTCTGGACCTGGCGGCGGTCTTGGTCTTGGTGATGATCTGCTGCAGCGGGTTCTTTGTCTTTTTCACCATGTCCAAGAACAGCGGCGACGGTGCCGACGTCGCCTACAAGATCTTTCAGATCGTCATGGGCTTCACCCCCGCCGCGTGGGAGGTCTGGGCGGCCACTGACGCCCTCGGAAAGGTTTTGATGGGCTTCTTCCTCATCATCTGTCACTTTGTGATTGTGTAAGTCTCACCCTCCGGGAGATTCGTGCTCTCAAACGGATCTCGTCGAGGGAAGAGCCCATTTGCTGACCACACCCTGTGTGTTCACTAATGCAGTACCATTCTGATCACCGTTCTTACCAACTCTTTCATGACCATCGCGTCAAATGCCAAAGAGGAGCACCAGTAAGTTTGCTTGACCGAAATTGACGTCGATAATCCATCCCTGACTGACGACTGACTTTTCTACCTCCTCACAGGTTCTTGTTCGCCATAAACACCATATCTATGGTCAAGAACGATGCCCTCTTCTCGTACATCGCTCCGGGGAACATCTTGGCGTGGTTTCTTACGCCTCTGAGGTACTGCATGCCCATGCGGCTGTTTGTTGCTCTCAATCGTTACGTGATCAAGTTGACGCACTTCCCCCTCCTCTTCGTTATCTACTTCTACGAGCGCTTCCTCCTGGCCCCATCCATGTATGCACCGACGGACCTGGTGGAAAACCCAGGCCGCAGTCGCAGACGGGCGGTCTCTCTCGCCGATCCGGCCAGCAGGGTCGCGCTCTTCAGCCCAAACGTGCGGAACCGTGAAGAATCCGTCACTGGCTACCAGAAGGACCACGCCTTGGAAGAGGTGTTCCGGAGGGTTCCCGACATGGGCACCTTCCGGACGCAGAGGAGGAACGAGCGGAAGAAAACACAGACGGCCATCCGGCATTGGATGGATCAGAACGAGGGTTTTGCGGACCCGATGAACAACTACTCGACCATGGGCAACAAGGGAGGCATCGAGTGGCAGAGGCGCCTGAGCATCGCCCGAGACCGGCCACCGAGGCGGTTCCCCAACATCTCCGAGGTGCGGTCCGTGGCGAGCGATCCGGCGGACCTGGCTTCGAACACTCCATACGCGCCGTTTGACGGTCCATTCAGCGACCAGGAGCACCACCTGGAGCAGACCCACTTCAAGGAAACTACAGACGGCGATGGCGACGACGAGCTTGTCACCAACGACGAGGACGAGGAGGATAAGGCGACCAACAACCCCGGCAACTCCGAGGCAATCGCCGAAGACTACTTCACGACACATGTGGCCCCCAGGTTCGGGATGCTCGCGGGAAGCTCTCCGGAGTCTGTTGTTCGAGACAGGTTTCCTCACTCGCCGAGACAGCGCAAGGCACTGCACAGCCGTACCCTCTCTTCGAACACTATTTTGTACAATCCGCAGGCGCAGGAGCTGCCGCCCGATGGCATAGCATCGACCCTGAGCTCGCCGCCCCGACAACAGCCGCAGCGGTCAAGACCAGCGAGCAACCGCCAGACTCCCGCAGCAACACCATCGGCTGGACAGCACTCGCCCAGGCGCTCCGTCTACCACGCCGCACGACCTCGGCCCATAGTAAGTCCGCGCGAGCTGGCACACACGGCGCCTAGTAATCACAACCAAAGCAGCAGCCGCGGTGGTAGTCTGTTTGGCCTTACTCTGGACACGCACGCGCGCCGGGCGCAGCGCCGGTTGTCGTCGTTCGACATGCACCTCGACGGCAGCTCGGACGTGGGTGGCGACGGCGGCGGCGTTAGCGTAAACGAAGGAGGCGGCCCAAGGCGGGGCAGCGGTGGCGGCCTCGGGAGCGCAGCGGATGAAGAGGCGCTGCTGGGCGTGGTGCCCAACAGCTTTGCGACGCGGATGGCCATGGCGACGGGCATGATGGCTCCCATGGGCCCCGGAGGCCTGCGCGGGGCCGCCGTGGCGGCCCACCAGGCGGCGGCAGCGGCTGAGCGCCGCGACAGCAACGACCGCATGAGCCGGCTGATGCTAGCGCGCATGAAGACACTCGAGGAGGGCTTCGCCGACGTGGTGCGCGAGATGCGGGTCCTCCAGCGCTCCAGCGTCAACCCTAGCACGGCCTTCAACTCGGGCGACGAGGGTATCGGCGGCTGGAGGGGCGGCGCGGGCGCCACCACCGCGACCACCATCGAGGTCGCCGGCGGGCGCGACAGGCGACGGTACCCGCGCGCGTCGACGGCGGGTTACTACGGCCATGCCCACGGCGTCGTCGGCCACGGCCATGGCCGCGCGGGGTGGGCGGCGGCAGTGGCCAGCCGCGCCATGCGGCGCACGCAGAGCAGGCCGTCGAGTCGACAGAGCATGCGGGACGGACGCAGCGGGCTCCCCCTCGACCTCAAGGGGAAGGGGAAGGAGGTGCGGACGCCGGCCGAGTACGATGACTACTCGGACGAGGACACGGGGCTCGACGACAGCTTCACGAGGAGGAGCTCTTTGTGAGGAGGCATTGACTGTGCACGCTTCTTTTTCCGGGTTCGGTTCGGTTCGGGTTTGCTTTCGCTTTTGCTTCGGGGATGCAATGCATTTGGCGGAGGCATAGGTGGAAGGAGCGAGGAAGGTAAAACATGAGCGTGTTTCTGCATCAATCTTGTCGTATTTGACGTTTTGTTTTGTTTAGCCACATTGTTTTCCCTCGGGTAGGTACCAGTTTTCATTTTTCGCATTTCTATGTCTTTGTTTTTATGGTTTTCTTTTTCTTAGCATGGCATTTTGATTCAAGGCGTCCATGATCTTTTTTCTTCTTCTTTGCTTTCTCCGCTTTTCATTTATTGGGGACGGGCATACGGGATCGGTGGGCAAAATTCCTTTTATCAGTTGCTCCGATCGAAGTGCACGTCGTGAGCGCCTGGGCAGCTTACGACGTTTGGGCATGGATATGTGCGTTTACTGTTAATGCTACAACACTCCTCGGACATGACTTGATCGTTCTCATATGCCGGTTCTATGCATTGATGATTCCACAATCTTGATTTATCCCTTGTCAGCTCTGAATTCGGCGCCCAAAACTCCCGTCCTCAGTCCATCCAAAAATTCCCAGGAGATTCACCGTATTATTCATTATCATGCATTCCCCTCCTGATCCCTCCTCGTAAAAATAAATCTCGTATAGTTCAAAGTCCTCTTCCCTGCCGTACGTCGGTCCGTGCCCGCGACCTATGATGTCCAAAATTAAACGAGGAGCATGTTTCTGTTCCTCCCACTGCTGGGGATTGTGTGCCACCAAACGACCTCCCAACAAGCATTGGTTTCCCGCCGCCGCTCATATGCCTCCACCGCTCCGCTCGACGCTGACGTAGCGCGATGTCTTCTGGGCGAGCTCGTTATTCCTGATGGCATCGGCCTGGTACTTGATCATCATGCCGACGGCGGCGGCTGCCGAGATGGCCACGGCGGCGGCGCGGCTTCTTCGGCTGTGAAGGTGAGGAGCGGTCAGCAAAGGACTTGACGGGGACTCATTCGGCCTTGCTCGAGGAAAATGCATAGGGCACATACGCGATGGCGTGGGTGGTCCCGCGGTTCAGGGGCATCTTTGTCTGATCCATTTTGTATTAAGTGATGGGAAGCCTTCGATCGAGCTGCGGATGGCCGGTGGTGTGGACGGATGGCAAGATCGATCGGGCTGGGCACCTTGGCAGCTCGGTAGTGCTGAGCTTGCGCTTGTATAGATAAGGTAGATACGTAGGCAACAAAGAGGATTCGTTGTTGTGAGGGTAGAGACGAGAAGAAAGCACCTCAGACGCAGAAGGCAGGGAGAAAGATCACATCAACAATAAAGCCGAAACTCCAAGCGGGCGGTCAGAAGAAAAGCTGGGCTGAGGTGGGGGGCGGGAACAGGCGATTATCTCGGGGGACATCGTATGTTTTTGTGGGGGAGGGAAGACAAGAGTCAAGGGTGCTGGCAGATGGAAGCAGGGCATTTGCAAAGCTTATACCAAAACCCCGACCACCAGGACATGGAGGATGGGAGTAAGTAGGTGCCTAAGGATGCAGAAAAAACAAAACAAAAAAAAAACAAATACGTAATGTAAGAGGTCGGTAAAGGGAGCTTGTGCATTAGGAGCTTGGATGTGACGCTAGAATCCGAAGCGGGCGATGGAGCACACGACACTTCGCCTGGAGCTTGCCCCCCCTGTAGCTGCATTGCCGGTCGCGCTCTTGGCCGCCTCCATCCAAACTGCGGGGTTTGGCTTCTGGACGCCTTGGACGGGGCTTGGAGCAGGAACGGATTGGTTACCGAGGTTAACTTGATTGATTAGGTACCTGATAAGCACAATACCCAAGTGCTCTGTCTGAATAAGTCAAGTGAAACGAATGGCTGTCCGTCAATGGTTGGTTGTCCCTCTTCCTCCACTCTTAGGTGCCTGATAAGTACAGCACCCGAGTGGTCTGTGTGATAGGTTGAGTGATTGTGACGTCCGTAGATGATTCTCCCTCTTCCTCCACACTTAGTTTCCCAGAGGAGGCTTGAGAGGCTCGTTGGTGTCGCAAAGCTGGTAGGTGCCCTTGAAAGTGCACAGCCTGACCGTCTCGCAGACGGCCTTGGGGTAGCTGCCGGTACCACCGTTGGGGCCCGGGAAGTACAGCTTGCTGCAGACCTCGTCCGTGACCATCGTGGACATGGGCTTCTTGGGGTCGTACGAACCCAGAGGATAGCACTAAAGGACAGGCGGGAATCGTCCCGTCAGTCTCTGGATAACAAGCCTGATGAAGGCAATTATTGGGATGTTGCGTCGACTCACGAGGTTGGCAAACTTGGGCGGCTCCGTCTTCGACCTGTATTGGCCGAACCAGTTGCACTGGTCGCCAATCTGGCGCTCGCCCTTGGCGTTCTGGCAACCGCAGGCCTCAACGTCCGCGAAGAACTTGCTATAGTTGATCGGTGCCCGAGATGTGCCTGTTGTCAGTCCATCTACTTCGTTACGTCCAACAAAGGAAGGTGATTGGGGAGGGCATCATACAGGTCGCCGTCGGCAGCGGCAGCGGCGGGCGCAGCAATGGCGGCTCCGGTCAGGGCGAGGATGGCGACGAAGAACTTCATGGCGGGCGGTGGTAGCTAGGTAGCTTCTGCTCAAAGGGAAGGACTAAGGGTGTGAAAGGTAGCTTCTGGTTGAAAGGAAGGACTGAGGCTGTAAAGGAAGGTAGCTCTTTGGTCAAGCGAATGACTGTGGCTGTAGAACTGGTAAAAAATGATGAGGTTGACAGCTCGTTGCTCGTCATTTTATATCCATCGGCCTTCCCCTAACACACCCACACCCTCCATTCCCAACATATTCGGCGTCACAAACTACGGCTGGAGAAAACGAGACCTGCCTCAGGAAGGAGGTAGAAGCTACCGCTTGGCAGGCGAGGCGGCGTGGAAGGATGTCACCATATCGGAGTGGCCAAGGCCATGCGCTCCAAGGGTCCAAACTTGATGGAATGCAACGCGGACATCGCGATCTTTCCCGATCGAGGTCGAGGCCCCGCAGCCCTGCCGGCTTGAAGCACTGGTTTGGGTCACGCGGCGAGACCGGGGCCGGTGCGGGTCCGACCGCCACGGTCCAATCTAGAAGGTGGCTCAACGGCCGGCCTGCTTCCCCTTTTTTCGTTGTTGGTTGCGCATTGCGATGCTCCGTCTCGGGTGGTGGGCTGCTGCGGCCCCTTCGCCTTGCATTGTCAAAGGCGGAGAGACTACGCTTAAGATCGTAATTAAAAGTAGCCCCCGACCCATATTAAAAGAATGATATCAAGCCTCATCGGCTGGTGCGTCCCTCCGTATCCACACGGACTTGGAGCGCCCCTGTCCCCCACATTCAAGCAGTATGGGGTAGCTGTCGCAATGGTGGCGAAACTTGTATTGCGGTCGTTTGACATGTCGCCTGCGTACCAGCAAAGTAGTATGAAATCCGGCCAGCGAAAAGGGAATAAAAATGGTAAAGGCAGGCTGTGAGCCCACAAATCGATGGCGAAATGGTTGGAGATGTGGTAACGTGCGTTGTTTGATTGTTTGTTGCGGATCTCGGGATTTGATGGCCCTTTTTTTTTTTTTTTTTTTTTTTTTTTTTGCCTCTAGATAGAGGGGCAGGGGCAGGAGCGGAAGCATCGGAAGTGTGTTGGTGGCCAGACGTGGGCCTGAATTGATGGAAAGCGGGTCTGGGGGACTCTTACGCAAGTCTGTTCATATCCCGCACCCTGGCACCCTGGCTAGAAAAAATAATATGGCAGCTCCAAACGGTCATGCCCAGGCACCTTGTCCAAAAAAAAAAAAAAAAAAAAAAAAAAAAAAAAAAAAAAAAAA
>PYSS01000080.1:0-96643 GCA_003049465.1 Magnaporthiopsis rhizophila | reverse complement strand
AAAAAAAAAAAAAAAAAAAAAAAAAAAAAAAAAGGCAAAAGAAACGGCAGTTCTTCGGTCCCAAGTCAGAGTTTCACTGGCCGAATTAGGCGGTGAACCCATAAATATCTCCGGGGGACATGCGCGGATGAACGAGCCGGGCGCTAAGAACGCTGTTTCAATAAACGATCTCGCGTCTTTCGGCCAGTTCGGACGAATGACGAAATTTCATGCAACGCTCGGAGGGGCATATCACCCAGCACGGCCGCCCGCCAATGCACAACTTTATCTTTGCCGGCCTCCGCTCTGTCAGTGCATAAAGGTATGCTGAGCTTGTCTTTGGCGCCTTCGAGCGGGCCGATGTATTCCAAGTGGAACCTCCCGCCTGTCGCGCTGAAGCCCCACCCCCATATCTGAGCGTTGGGATCATAAATAGAAGCGTGCCGCCGTTGGTAGACGTCAAACAAGGCGCTAGAACTTTGGAAAGAACCGAGGCAGCGGGTCTTCCATGTTTTCCATTGCCAAAGAAAGAGAAAATGGCAGCTGCGACTGGTACAGTAGACGGGTGGTTTCCAGAGAGCTGGAGGTGCATTTCCAGACATGTCGACAGCCAATCAAATCCACCCGACGTTGGCCGCCCTGAGTTGCCACACGGCGTTGCCTGGCTGCACAGCTTTGTCTGACATCCATTCTGACTGCAGTCAGGCTTTGCTGCCTTTCCTGCCTGCCTGCCTGCCTGCCTGCCCACCCGCACTACCCAAGCTGGGAGCTCTGGAGATCTGGCGCTAGGCAGCCACACCATCCCATCCATGCTTCTCGCTCACAAAATCTCGCGAGCATCGTCGTTTTGCCTCGCCGTCAACTCCCAACGGCGCATTGCATCCCAGCGCCGAGAGAGCGACACAGGCCGAGTAGGTACCTGATAAACGGCAAACCTGTCGCCAGGCCCTGAAACCACCATGTCCGACGCCGGCCCTTTGCCCGTCGGCCCAGCTGGGTCGCAGAGCCCTCTAATGTCACCCAACACCCGCATCGACATGGCAGTCAACTTCATGCTCCCAAAGGGGAATCAGCGCCGGGACGACTCCAACTTCATGGCTATCCACGCCATGGACGTAAAGTATGTCCAGACGGCCATCAGCGACATGCACGAAGGCGACGTCCTGATCCTGCTCGACATCCCCCTGCACAAACCAAATAGGACTTGCAGTGGCGGAAAGTATCCGTTTTCCTACCGGCTCCGCTTCCCCTCGAGCACCTTGCGCAACTGTGGGTTCGACTTGTTTCCTCGCCTGTTAGATGACGGCAAGTACCAGGCCAGGATCCGCGCGCGTCTTATGGCCAAGGAGCCGATTCCTGACGGCATCGAGTACATACTCGACATCGGGCCCTCCAGCGATGAGGACTTGCACTCGTCCCACCTTGAAACCCTCATCCTGTCTAGGGGCGTTATGCGCTGGTATAGAACCGCCTCTGTGCCACCCCAGACCGACAAGGCACTCGTATTAGGACACGATGACAGTTGCGAGTGTGCCTTGAGACATCATTCGCCACGCATCTCCACCCCTGATGTCTCCTGGGAGCCCCAGGAGTTACGTCGCTGCCTCTGGGATGATGATCCGGACTCAGGGTCTCCATTCCGCGACGCCATGGAGGACTATTGCGAGATTCGCCACACCGCCAACGTTGTCCGGCTGTTGAGGAGGATCCTGGGAGCCGCGGGAAGGCCAGGCGGTGGTGAGCTGATCCTCGACTCGGCTCCCCGTGTCTTTACCATCGCTGGCCTTGCCAAGCTGTTTGAGTTGAACTACTCGGACCAGAGCACATGGCTGCGTAATGACATACGCACCTGGTTTCTTACCAGAAAGAACAGCGCCATCATCGAGATCCTCGCCGAGGACGCCATCATCGTCGGGTACAGCGTCAAGATCCCCGAAGTCACCCGCGCCGCCTACCGGATTCTTGCGAGCGAGCATGCGCTGCAAATCGAGAGCTCCTCATCTCGGCGACGCGGGGGTCACCTGTCGTCCGTCTTCGGCCGTCCACTACGCGACATCAATAACGATGCGATTCAGACGGCCATCGAGCATGGAGGCCGGGCTCTTGCCGACCGCGTTCTCGGAACTGTCGCGCGCCTCCTGTCGGACCAGGTTTTCGACTGGCTCGACCTCGACGAGTGGCGCAAGTTCAAGCTGCTCGAGGCCAAGGCAACGAGATCGGTGGGAACCGGGCCCGAGGTGGAGGAGAAGACGCATGGCATCCGAGCCATCCTGGATGCCTGCGGAGCCCTGAAAGAAGCCTTGCTCGGGTTTGTTCGCGAGCGCGTACAAGACGCCCGGTGTCTGGAGGAAGAGCCTACGAGCGCTACCGATTCGTACACGGACAATATGAAGCATTTCACCCCATTGTCCCAGCGCACCGGCATCCCTGATGTCTGGGGCAGGCCTGGGTCCGGCCGCCCATGGGGATTTCGGTTCGTTTGGGAAGCTCTCAATGACAACCAAAAGGCCTTGACCTCCGTCTTTTGGAAGCGACTGGGAAGAAGGTGGGCAGCGGTTCCATATGCCCGGTCGGTCAAACACTTCGAGTTCGTCAAACTCGCTAGGAACCTCAACGACGCGCTCAACGACTCGGGCTTCGGAATTCGCGACTACGTGCCCGAGTACTTCGACATCACCCGTCTGTTCAGACAGCTCGAGACCGAGGTAAACGGCCGCATCTGCGCACATATGTGGATCGCCGGCTCAGACGACAAATATGAGCCATCCCAGCTCCACTTCGATCTCTCGTCCCACATGCTGCTCGGGCTGAACGACGACGAGATGCGGTTCCTGCCCCTCTGGGCCGACGGCCTGAACGACGAAAGCGGTGGCGTTTACGACTTTGACGAGGTCCCGCCGCCCATGTCTGGTCTCGGGCCCTCTGGACCGGGGCCCAGCTTCCACACGGGTCAGACGGTAGGGACCGAGACTACAAACTCGACCGTCAGCGATCTCGGTTTCGGCGACATGGACATTCAAAGCTACACCACCGAGACGCAGACCTTCCAGGCCCACCGGGGTCCCTCCTCGGTTGCCGCCCCCTCGACCGGCGGACCTGGCGCCTCGGAGGATCTAGACTTTGACGACGCCCGGGACGCCGTCCCCGCAGACCACCAGCCGGTCATCAGCCAGGCGATCAGCCAGACGCTTCCGCACGTGGTTCACGCTGTGAATCAGACCCCGAGGTCTAGCGGCCCGTCCCCCCTGACTGGTGCCAACCTGCACTCTCTTGATGACGGCGACATGCAGTACATCTTCGGTTTCAGCGACGAAGAGGACGGGCTTGACAGCGGTACCGCCACCCCGACCGGCTCTGCGACGGATACCATGGAGGCTGACAGCAGCTCCGATTCCGACTGGACCATGACCTGACCGGTGTAGCCGGGGTGCGCGATTTCTCTTTTCTACTCTCCTTGATTGTCTACTGTTTCCTCCCCCCCCTCCTCTGGCTGGCTGGCATCCGCAGGGAGAACTTGCAAATTCAGCAACGTCTAGCGCTTGCCTTCATCACTTTTCTTCTGGTGCTTTACCGGTAGCTAGGGTATGGTCTGGATAGGAAATTGGGTAACTGACCTCGGGACGGCGCATTTCCTCGAGTTTATAGGACTTCTTTTTTTTTTTTATATATTTTTATCAGTGGTGGAGCCATCATTACGAACATTGTTATACGAGAGAAAACAACTGGCTGGGTTTATTTGACTCTCTCTCTCCCCTTTCTTTCCTTGGTTAATATGCCCGCTTATGCCCACTTGGATTATTAGATAGTGCACACGCTCTAAACTGAATGGATAGCAGTGATTGGGTATCCAGGCGCGTTGGTTCCGACTATTGATATCCAGGTTCTAGCTGCCACTGCTTCAACTGGGCGGCAAGAAGCATGCTCTCCAAGATATCATGGCGAGACAGCAGCAAAGGGGCCTCAAAGTGGAGGTGTCCAAAGTAGTGCGTCATTCTCGTTCTGAACGGCTAGCTACTTTGAACCTGACGCGGGCTTCTAATAGAGTAACGGGTATCATGTATATTCATTGACGTCTCTTCATCTGACTGGGACACCGGGCATCCCAAAGACGCGCCCACAGGAGGTGAGTTCCTCAACCCCTATTCAACGTGTTTCCAGACCCGCGCGGGTTGGCCTCGACATATTCGTCCCAGGCCCGGGCCTTGTACATCTCGGCATCGGCCTTCTCAATGTCGTCCTCGTCCGGCTCCGGCACGACGCCGCTGGCCTCGCCGCCGCCCTCGATGATGCCGCCGCGCCGGCGCTCCTCCTCGAGGTACTCGTCGATGCTCATGGTGGGCAGGTTGTGGCCCGGCCGGAAGACGCCCCTGGCCAGCTCGGCGCGGTCGCCCACGATCGTGAAGGGCTGCAGCGGCCTCCCGCCCTTGTCGAGGAGGGGACCCCCGCCGCCGCCGGAGTTTCCAAACATGGACTGCAGGCAGCGCAGATCGACGCGCGAGGACGACGCCTGCCCGTCGTCATCGCCGTCGGCACAGCGGCGGCGCTCACGCTCGTCCTCCTCCATGCTCGAGGACGACAGCGGCAGGAACGGCTCGGGCGCCTGCGCCAGCACCTCTTGTTCGCGGTTGATAGCCTCGAGTGCCTGCAAGGCCTCGTCAGCCGCCATTTCGAGCTGCGTCAGACGCGCGGGCCGGATCCACTCCTCGGCCGCGTCCTCGGCCTCTGCCTCCTGTAGCGCGTTGCCGCCACCGTCGTTGTCTTGATCACCGTCCCTTTCTGATGATGTTGCGGTTGCTGTTGTTGTTACTGTTGATGCTGCTGCCGATCCCCTGAGCTTGGTCCGCGTCGCGCGGGCCTTGAGCGCCTCGAGCTTGGCGCGCAGCTCCTTTTCGCGGCGGAACGCGGCGATCTTTGCGTCGCGGCGGCGGCCCGGATCGGCGGGGAGGGTGGAGAAGGAGGCGGGCGACTCGTCGTAGTCGCGCAGCAGCCGCTGCTGCGGCGCGCCCAGGGCGCCGTACGAGTCGAGCAGGTGCAGGAACCGCTCGTGGCGGGCGCGGGCCTCTTCCAGCACGGCACGTCGCGCCTGGGGCCCTTCGGTCGGCACCTTTTGCACGAGCCCGGCCAGGTGGTGCTCCACCAGCATGTAGGGGATGTGGTCCGTCCTCAGGTCCTCGAGCGACTCGTTCGGGCTGAAGATGGACGCTCGGTCGATCAGGGACAGCGCTTGTCGGTACGCCTCGATGGCCGCGTCGAGCTGCGCGCGCCGCTCGGGGCTGCTCGCCTCGTACGCGCCTTCCAGTGCGAGCCGGTTGGCTTCGGCTTCACGGTGCCAGGTGGCGAGGGTTTTGGTTCCCTGCTCCATGTTTTGGGGGATGTCGTTTTTTGTCCGCTTTTTTTTTTAGATGTGGTTGTAGCTTAGTTGGTCTTAGACTTGGGCTTTCCCACTACGGACCGAGGTGCATGGCGCATGAGGGGAGCTCTTTAGTTGGGGTGGGGGGTACATGCGGGATGTACCTCAATGATGTGGGTCAAATGCTATTTTCGATCGATCCCAAACCAAGACCCTTGTCACTATTTGACATCTTCCTGCTTGACCTGCCTGACCCTTGGTAACTCGTGTCGCTTGGCTGTAGATGATGGGTTTTATGTTTTATGGGCTAGGGTGGCTAGACAGGGCGCCTATGAGCTCATCCTGTATTCTTTGCTTCACTCACAAGCTTGGAGAGATCTCACTTCCATATCTGGCAGGAGCCTTCTGGGAGTTGACCTGCCAGCGCTGTACTTGCACCCCAGATATCAATCTGAACGGTGATGTGACAGCACGGCAACACGGTTTGTTTCCAGCCACCTTACGCGTACCTGCTTGCCCACTGAGGCTCTGCTGCAGCTCGTATCAAAACAACCACCCAAACGGCAGTGGCCTACCGTTTGCTCACCAAAACCTCCACTCTGCTGGGGCAGGGTCTCACCACCCCGAAAATTATCATACATTAACGAGAGTTCGATCGTTCTACGATTTACGGTGCCATTCCTCAATTCTATCTATACCATTTTGCTTCCGTTCTATCTCTCTGTCGGCTTCCGCAGTGGCCGACCACTGCTTCGACGAACAACAGCAGCGGCGGCACCATGACACCCTCGCTCAGCCCGCTGACGTTGACTGGCGCAGGTGATCAAGCGCCCGCCTCAGAGAGTCTCGGCAGTGCCAAAGTTGGCATTGCCCAGGACCTCGCAATTCCGCATGTCGATGATGCCAACGATGATGGCAGCGGGGACGAAGACGAAGACGACGACGATCGTCTCTACGGCGGAACCGAGCTGGTTGCCAACGCGCCTTCCAAGCCCCGGAAAATATCCGAGAGAAAGCGAGCCGATAATGCCATCTTCGGGGCCTGGGTCGAGAGCAACAAAGTCCGCCTTTCCCAGGCCTCGAACAATACAAAGCCAAGCGGCCGGCAAGGCAGCGCAACGCTTGCGCCTGAGCCCACAGATGATCGGCCGTCCAAGTCTCGGGGCATGAGGGTTATCGAGGGACCCAGAGAGTATCAGATCGAGCTGTTCGAGAAGGCCAAGAAGAAAAACACGATTGCTGTCCTTGACACTGGCACTGGCAAAACTCTGATCTCCATCCTGCTCATCCGACACATCGTCGAGAAGGAGCTAGAATCACGCTCTCAGGGCAAAGAGAGCAGGATCACATTCTTCTTGGTAGGCCACTTCGGCGCTTTCTGCACTCGTTCATCGTGCGTTCCCTCATAGGTGTTAGCATACTAAATCGGCCTCTCCTACCCTTCTTCACAGGTCGACAAGGTCACCCTTGTCTGGCAGCAGACAAAGCAGCTCAACGCCAACCTCGATTTCCGCATCATCGGCATCCATGGAGATTCGATCGCCAGTGTCTGGCATGACGATAGCTTCTGGACAAAGCTCAGGAACGATAACATGGTGGTCGTGTGCACGGCTGACATCACGTACATGTGCCTTGCTCGAGGCTACATCAAGATGCAACAGATCAACCTGCTCGTTTTTGATGAGGCTCACCACACCAAGAAGAACCACCCCTACGCCAGGATCATCAAGGATTTTTATGTTGCAGAGGAGGATCCTGAGATGCGCCCCCGCGTGCTGGGCATGACGGCTTCGCCATTCGACACCAAGACGACCAACATCGCGAAGGCTGCCTCGGAACTAGAGCGCCTTCTGCACAGCGAGATTGCCACCATTGCTGACGATGAGCTGCTTAAGACTATCGGCAACAGGGCCGAAGAACGCAATGTCCCATACGCCTATATGTATCCCAGGGAACCCACCGAACTTTGCAAGAGACTGGAGGCTCTGATCGGGACCCACAGCCAGTTCAGCAAAGCCTTTTCCACCGCCAAGATTGCGGTCACAGAGCTGGGTCCATGGTGCGCTGACAGGCTCTGGGAGCTCAAATTTCGAGACGATAGCTATCTAGAGGGCAGAGCCGAGGGCAACATCAGACGCGAGGATTATGAGTGGCAAGCCGACATGACTACTCATATCGACGATCTACGCGAGGCCGCCTCGATTGTCAGGAACAACGCGCTCGGGCCTCCTCAGGATGACGGTCTTTCCAGCAAGACTCTCAAGCTTCTGGAGATCCTCGAAGAGAACTTCAACACTGGGGCCTCTGTGCAGTGCATCGTTTTCGTTGAGCGTCGTGATATGGCTGTGCTCCTGACGGACCTGGTCCAGCAACCTGCCATGCGTGCCAGATTCCCCTACATGAACGCCGCGTTCCTGGTAAGTTTGGGCATGATGGCTTTGACTGGGCTCCTCGCTCGACCACATCTCTTGCCACTGACAATGAATGTGATAGATTGGCTCGGGCCCGTCAGACTCCCATGCCTCCACCTCTAGTAGAGAGCAGGAGACGACAGTCTGGTCGTTCCGCCTCGGGGAGCTCAACTGCCTCTTCGCAACATCGATCGCCGAGGAGGGCCTGGACATACCAGGATGCAACCTCGTCATCCGGTTCGATCTCCACAAGACAACAATCCAGTACATCCAGTCCAGGGGCCGTGCGCGCATGGCCGGCTCTGTATTCATTCAAATGACGGAGATGGGAAATCAAGAGCACATCAGGAGGTGGTACCAGCATCAGGCAGACGAGAGGATCATGCGCCAGTTCTGCGGAGCGCTTCCCGAGGACCGTATCCTCCAGAGAATCGGTGTCGACATGGACGCGGCCTTGCACTCAGACCAAGGCCAGAAAGTCTACGTTGTTCCTGAGACTGGCGCCAGGCTGACGTACAAGCATAGTCTCACCGTGCTGGGCGACTATGTTGCTACCCTTCCAACAAACGTGGAGGGGGTGCGCTTCGGGGCGGAGTACACCGTCATCCCCGTTCACGGTGGATTCCAAGGCGAGGTTCTTCTGCCCGAGGCTTCTCCATTGAGGTGCGCCACAGGCGGCATCCATCGCTCGAAACAGGTCGCCAAGTGCTCGGCAGCATACGCCATGTGCATCTCGCTCATCGAGGCAGGCTATTTGGACAGCCACTTCAAGTCCACGCTCAAGAAGGTCCTTCCACTGATGCGAAACGCTCGGCTCGCCGTCAGCTCCAAGAAGAGGGCGGAGTACAACATGCGGACGAAGCCCGAGATGTGGTCTGACCTTGGGATCCCGTCCAAGCTGTATGCTACAGCACTGGTCCTTTCCAGCCCAGAGGCCATGCCGCACGACTCGAAACCGCTCCTTCTCCTGACTAGAAAGCCTCTGCCGCAGATTGCGTCCTTCCCTTTGTTCATTGCCAAAGGCCGGCGCTCCGATGTCCAGTGCATACCCTTGCCGCCGATGGAGACGACCGAAAAGGAATTGCAAGGCCTCAGTAGCTTCACCCTTTGCATCTTTAGAGATATCTTCAGCAAGGACTTTGCAGGAACTGCTGCTGATCTTCCTTACTTTCTTGCACCCACGACAAGGGGTCATGGAGAGGCATTCTCGGAAACGGTTGATTCGCACAGGCTAGTTGACTGGCAAGTTGTCAGCACTATCCAGACCCCCGGCGCCGCACCCGACTACTATGATCAGCCAGATGAGTTCTTCGAGCGCAAGTTCGTGCTGGACCCGTTTGATGGGTCCCGCAAGTTCTTCATGCGCAGGGTACGCCGGGACTTGACGCCTCAAGACATGGTCCTAGACGACATCCCAGCACCAGCCCACAGGTGCTGGCGGACTGCGGAGCACACTATCATGAACTACAGTGTCAGCATTTGGTCGAGGTCTCGCGATGCCATCATGCCACGTCTTCGGAAAGACCAGCCGGTCATCGAGGCTGATCTGGTCTCACTTCGTCGTAACCTGCTCGACCAGGCCGACGCCGAGAACACGGTGCCGCTGCGAACCTGCTACCTTGTCCTGGAGACGTTGGCAATCTCTCGACTGCCTGTCGAGGTGGTTTCCATGGCCTACAACTTCCCGGCCATCATCTACCGTCTCGAAAACAACTTGATTGCACTTGACTGTTGCAATATGCTGGGCGTGAGCATCCGCCCCGACCTTGCGCTGGAGGCAGTAACCAAGGACAGCGACAATTCGGACGAGCCCGGCGAGGAGCCCGTTAACTTTCAAGGCGGCATGGGCAAGAACTACGAGCGTCTCGAGTTCCTGGGCGACTGCTTCCTCAAGATGGCCACCACGATTGCGCTATACACGATGATGGTGGGAGACGAGTTCGAGTACCACGTCGAGCGCATGACGGACGTCTGCAACAAGAACCTGCTCAACGGGGCCCTCGACAAGGGCCTGCAGGAATACATCCGGTCCAAGTCGTTCAACCGCAGGACCTGGTACCCCTCGGGCCTGACTCTGCTCAAGGGAAAGCGGCTCGAGGCGGACGCCACACACTCTCTCGGGGACAAGTCGGTGGCCGACGTCTGCGAGGCCCTCATCGGGGCGGCCTACCTGACGGGGCGGGAGCACAACAACAGCTTCGACCTGGCCGTCAAGGCGGTCACTGTGCTGACGCGCAGCAAGACGCACACCATGAAGTCGTTTGCCGAGTACCACGCGGCGTACGTGAAGTCCGACTGGCAGACGGCGCCAGCCTCGCCGCTGCAGGCCGAGCTGGCGCGGCTGATCAAGGAGAAGATGGGGTACGAGTTCAGGGACGCGCGGCTGCTGCGGTCGGCCTTTATGCACCCGTCGTACCCGCGCGTATACGAAAACGTGCCCAACTACCAGCGGCTCGAGTTCCTGGGCGACGCGCTGCTCGACATGGCATGCATCGACCACATCTTCTCGCGCTTCCCCGGCCGCGACCCGCAGTGGCTGACGGAGCACAAGATGGCCATGGTGTCGAACCAGTTCTACGGCTGCCTCGCCGTCGAGCTCGGCTTCCACCGCCACGTCGTCTGCCTCAGGGCGCAGCTCCAGAGCCAGATCGCCGACTGGGTCGACCGGCTGGGCGAGCGCCGGCGCCGCGCCGAGCAGGCGGCCGCGGACCGCAGCCGGCCGGCGTCCGAGTTCGCGCGCAACTTTTGGGTCGACATGGAGCACCCGCCCAAGTGCCTGCCCGACGTGCTCGAGGCCTACGTGGGCGCGCTCTTTGTCGACTCGGGCTACGACTACGGCGCCGTCGAACGCTTTTGGGCGCAACACGTGCACCCATGGTTCGTCGACATGGCCGCCTACGACACGTACTCGGCCAAGCACCCCGTCACGCACCTCAACACCATCCTGGTCCACCAGCTGGGCTGCACCAACCACCGCCTGCTGGTGCGCGAGATCGCCGACACCGAGTCGGGCGACAAGGTCGTCACGGGCGCCACAAAGGTCGTCGCCGCCTGCCTCGTCCACGGCGACGTGCACTGCCACGCCACCGCGGCCAGCGGCCGCTACGCCAAGATTGCTGTTGCCAAGAAGGCCATCGCCATGTTTGAGGACATGGGCCTGGCCGAGTTCCGCTGCCTGACCGGGTGCGAGTGCAGACCTGGCGAGGACGACGATGGCGACGTAGCCGATGAGGATTATGATGATGATGAAGAGGTCGGGGATGTCCACGAGCAGGGTGGTGATGGACATGCCGAGGATGTGAGCGTTGTTAGTGCCAGCTCTCGCAGCGTGGGCTTAGGAGGTGACGGACAAGGCAATGGCAACGGCGTGGACGCTGCCGACTTGACCCTCGCTGAGCGCCGGCTGCTGGTGGTCCAGCAGGCTGAGGATCATGCGTTGCCGTGGTAAGATTTCTTTCATATCCGGATGATGGGAGCGCGAATCTCGCTCGGATATTCCGCAGCGCAGAGCAGAAAGATCAACCTAGGTAGCAAGAAAAAAAAAAAAAAAAAAAAAAAAAAAAAAAAAAAAAACCTCGTTCGAATCCGAACCCGCCCCCTGGGCAATATCTCCTCGAAGCAATCATGAAGTGCAAATCAAACTGGTGACGGCGTGATGAGCAACGACGGCCTCATTTCACCCTTGATTCTGTCAAGACAAATGATACGATTGCACCATCGCGCAGTTATCAGCAAAAGACTCGAGCTTGTCGAGCAACCTCTCAATCTGGTTATCCCACGGTTTGATTTCACAGTATTGCCAACTGAACAGAAAGAAGTAGGTCCATTCCCCATTTCCCATAACACAGGGCACAGGTCGCCATACACTCCCCTACGTAACCCAGGAAAAAAAACCGATACAACGAAAAAGTAACCCTTTGTCAGTTTTTTTTTTTCCTATAAAAAAAAAAGAGGTTGTTTATTGCTGCCCATGTACCTAATGAGTGGCCTTTTGGTATATCTGTTGGTAGGAATCTGTTAAAACGGCACGGAGATCTCCAAAAGTGGCACATAAATACAGGACCATTCCCTAGATCACAACGATCTTTTGTTCGTCACTTTTTGGAGATCTCGGTGCCGTTTCAACAAGAGTACCGACTCCTCTACCAACAGTATCGCTTTTTTTTCTGGTCTGCGTGCCCGCCCCTTTACTGCCATTCCCTTTCCCAGAAGCCAGTTATTTCACGCGTCCGTCCGTACATTACGAAATGTATGAAACAGATGTAAAAGAAATCAATGGCTCATCATGATCAGAGCGAAACGTTTTTCATGAAAGGGCACTGAGAGCCGTCGCGTCGCGTCAGTGTGTCAAGAAAGAGAGAGAAAAGAAAAATAAACCCGGGAAAACAAAGGGAAGGTCAAGGAAAGGACAAAAAGGAAATAATTTCAAATCCAGTGGCCCCCAAATACCGCTCATATCTTCGTATACGGAAGAAAAACAGAAAATTTCCGTAGGTACAAGGAATAAAAAAAAGAGAGCACAAGATCATGTTCGGACCCTTGAGGGGTAAAAAAACACTATTCAGGAAACCTAATCCGGCGATTCATGATAATTTACGCATTTCGCGCGGCGTCCTTCTGTGGTGGTGGGCCAGAGGAGGAGGCGACGACGGCGGCGGCGGCCTTGTCGCCTCTGTGCATGGCCATCTCCATGGTCCTCCTCCTCGCTTTGTCGAGTTTGCGGAAACGGACGACGGCTGCAATGTCGGCTTTGGTGGTTGGGAGGTTGTCACTAGTCGTCTGGTCGTTATCGCCAGTGATGGTGGTGGTGTTGTTGTTGTTGGTGCTATTGCTAGCAGTGTTGCTGCTGGTGTCATTTGAGTTGGGTATGGGTGGAACGGCCCCAATCACGATCGTCCGAGCCGTGTCTGTAGTCGTCGTGGTTTTGACGGACCTGATCGACTTGGCCGATTTGAGGGAGATGGGCACCTCTGGCGCCGGGGCGGTATGGTTATCTTCGTCATGCTCGCCACTGTGGGAGAAGGGGGAACCGAAAGCAGACAGCCGTTTCGACCCCTTACGGCCGCGATGGGATGGACGGATGCTTACGGCATCACTGCGATGGGGAGTGTGCTGTGACGACTGTGGCCGTGGGTACTCTTGTTCATCTAGCGTCGCCGCTTCGGCAGCACTCGACTGCCTCCTGCGGCGGCTACGGCCACGTGAAGGAGCAGTGAAGATGCTGGCGACCGAGGTGATGGGGCGATGGCCGCGCGGAGGGCTTACTCGGCGGCTTTCTCGGAAGCTGTGATGGCATTGTAGCGTGCCGGCTGAGGTGGCCGGGCGCTGGCGAGGCTGCGGCGGAGGACGTAATATAGCTGGCGGCCCCGAGGCGGCGTCATAGAGCGCATCATGCAGTCCCGGAAGCTCGGCGAATCCGTATCCCGTATCGCGGAAGAGAAGATCCTCCTCAGACGCTGACTGCCTGTGGCGGCGTGGGGCGATGAATGAATCGTCGTCGGATGAGATGTACTCGTCCACTTCGAAGCCGTCCGTCACTCGGCGGCCCGGGATCGGCGGGGCGTCATCGGTGACCAGCTGTAGCTTGCCTTGATGGTCTGTCGAGTATATGGAACCCCGGGCTGATGACAGCGGCAAGGAGACGCTAGAAAAGGCGTGGGCAGTGTGGAAACTGGCATCGATGGATGTGTTCGCCGTGTGGCGAGACTGAGGGCGGTTGCCAAAGAAATTGGTGCTCAGGGAGGAGATGCTCTGGGTGTCGGACGTCAGGGACCAGTTGCGCAGGCTGCTGCCGCGCTCGGGAACGTGCTCGTAAATCTCCTCGAGCTGCCCGGCCTTGGGCAGGATCATGCTGCGGCTCCGCGAGTAGCCGTGGCCCTGGTCGGGCTCGGCCGATACGCGGCTGTCACTGTGCGTAGGCGGTGGGCCCACGTCTGTACAAAAATCTCCATGGTTAGACGGTCTCCAACATTTCATCTCGGTGACATTGAACAGCAGGTGAGGTGGCGTGACACGGAAAAAGGAGGTTGGCAGCACTGACAAGGCGCCGGCGCGGAGTCCACGCCAGCGAGTTCGCCCGAGCCGCCGCTCGCCAAAGACGAGACGGACGGCTGCAAGGCGTGCCGCGTGCACTTGGCCCACGAGGAGGACGGCTGGACTGACCCACGGTTAGAGGAGGTGCCTGGTCTGCCTGACGACGATGGCCGGTACGTCGCCGGCGGAAACCGGAAGGGGCTCTGCTTCTCCGGATGTGGCACGGCCACAGGCAGCCTCGACGGCTTGCTCAACAGATCCTCCAGCCTTTTCGGTACATAATGCGGTAGCGGTGGCACATCCTCCTCAGGACTCCTCCCCGAGTTGCCCCAGCTGGTTGCAGGCCGTGATGGCACCGCAGATCCAGCCGTCGCCGGCCTCCTGAGCTCCGACGGCATGGCGCTTCTGTGCATGCTGTGCGGCCTCTTGCCCGATGAGACCGACCCGGATCCCGTGGGAGTGTAGGTCCTGAGGCCGGCCATCCGGTCGGCTCCACGAGCGGCCGCCATCTCTGACGCCGCCTTGTCGGGGAAGAGAGAGAACGAGGGCGCCTTGACGTGTTGTTTCTGGCGGGGCGGGCTCGCATCCGTCTTCGCCCTGGGCCGCCGCACCGCAGTCAGAGGAAGGTCTCGATTGGACGGGGCCTTTCCTCCCCTGGGGAGAGTGCCATAAAAGGCTTGGACCTGGGAGGAGTCCAGGTTGTACGTGTTTTGCGAGATGTTCCTGTCCGCCACGTCTTCGCCAAAGTCCTTGGCACCCGCGGCTTTCACCCTGGATCTGAAATCCAGGGGAGATATCTCGGAATGGGCATCGAGAACATCCACTGACTTCCCGCCGTCGGTGAACAGCGATGAGTTCCGCCTGTGGGAGGCGGCGGCGTAATGTGAGGGAGGGAAGACCTGTGTGAATCCGGCACCATACTGAGCAAATTCGGGGGTCTCGCTGCGAGAGGACGACAGAGACGGCTGGTCACGAAGCTTCCGAAACGACAGCGGCGGTCCCCTGGACGAGTTCTGTCGCTTGGAGGCCGTGGCTGGCACTGGCAGTCTTCCCTCGGAGGGAGCCACGTCGGCCCTGCCGCTGCTGCTGCTGCCCGCCGCGCAGTGGTATGATATTGTCGGTGCTGGGGCAGCAGGGTCGATGCTGTTGTCGCTCAGCGAGACCTGTGTCTGTTTGATCCTGTCCGACTTGGACAAAGTGTCCAGAGTATTGGGGCCATTTCCCGCGACCGGATATGTCCCTATTACTCTGGTCAGTTTCAATCTCGGCCCAGAGTGAGCAGTCATTACAGAGGCGTACCTTTGAACGGCGTGTCAGACGCCCTCGTGTTTTCATATGGCTGTGCCTTTACGCCACGGCTGAATACTCTGCTCGCTTGTCCGGAAGAAGACTTCCTGGAGAATATACTGAGGAAACCCATGGCAGAGTGTGAGGGTATCCGGGCTGGGCCGGTCGCGCAGTCTGAAGTTGCCCGCGGATTCCAGTCTGGTTTACTGGGCGGTCCCAGAAGCCCCTGTCCAGACAAAACAAATGGTGAGTGGGCGTGCAAAATCCGAGAGAGAGGCTGTCATCAAGGCAATGGCCGGCGACTGTGTGGCGAGCGTCCCAAAGGAGAGTACTCCCGCGTCGAGCCTGAGCTGGAGCGGGGGGATGTGGGGTTGTATGAAATGCAAGAAAAATGGGAACGAAGAGCAAGAGAACGAAGAGGAACTAAAGAGAGGAGGCGGGGGGGAGGCGACCCTAGATCAAGGAGAGGGGAGAAGCGCGTGGTCGATTAGAAGGAACGTTAGCGCGCCGGGGGTCGTTGATAGCGGTCGTGCGGCGGCCGGTTTTGTTAGTTTAGCAGCGTATTCCGACGCTAGCCAGGCACAGCAGTACCTGGACGGGAAAGCTCGTGCACACCGCGAGGCGGTGGACATCGGAGTCCGGTTAGGTGGCGGGAAGTCGCAATACAAACGCCAGGCGCTTTGAGCTATCTTATGACCGCGATCCGCCTAGCGTTCGTCGTGGTAAATCGAGGGGAAAAGTTGGACGAGAGAGGGCTTCCAAGCTGTTGGCTGGGCGGGTGCCTTTGCTGGGCCGCTCCCGAGATTGGGAGGAAGCAAAAGAGGCATCAGAGGCGCGGTTTGTACCACGTTGACTACGCAAAAAGCAAAAGTAAAGCAAAAGCCAGAAGCAGCCAAATCAGCCCATAGAGGCTTGGGTAATGAGGTTAACATGTTCCGCGTTAGGCGGGCCTGACCCTGGGTTTTTTGCTTCTTTTTTTTTTTTTTTCTCATCCTTCTTAGGATGGCACACAGCCAATGGGCCAACACGGCATTCACTGTTTCTGCATGCAAGCCATTGGCACCAGCGTCCAGCCTCCACTTCGACTGCGACTCGGAGCAAACGCAACTCGACGGGAGGTGGGGACCGACGCTATGCTGGATTCGAGCCCCAGCTTCCAGCTGGCGACTGCCACTTCAGAGTGCCGCATCAGCCGAGGCCAATCACGGGCGGCGCCAACAAGCCACCACCCTGGGCAAGGGCTGGATGAATGGGCTGTTTGGTGTGAACCCATTGATTCCCAGCTTGTGCTCCCAAGATGGCTGGTACACATCAGGCGCATATCAGCTAATACCAAACCGTACTATGGGCGCCTCGTCAGCGGGAATCGGACAAGAAGCAAACAGAATCCTTTCCGCCCAGTTCCGTCGGGGATTTTGCAAAATCCAGTCAAGCACAAGTCCAAGCAGTTTGGCGCTATCTCGACCTGCCAGGGGCTACCGCCAAGGCACCTTGGACGCTGAGACCAGCCACGATCCACCACACATGCGGCAATCCCAGCCTGGGCGAAACCCCTGTCCGTCAGACCGAGGATCAATAGCACAGGACCGTTCGTGGCTCCTGCCCATGACGCACGTCTAATGTCTGTCCGCTTCACCACTTTTTTTTTTTTTTTTTTTTTTTTTTTTCCAGCCCAGATTGAGATGGGCACACGTGAATTCGTGATTACTCTCCACACCGGATCAAGTACTCCAAACCATGCTCTATATCAAGGAGTCATCGATATTATTTCTCTGTCAACAGATCGATCTCTGGACCCCAGCCGCTCAGCCTGCTCCAGACCCCAGTTGTTTGGAGTGCACCGATCCCGGGGCGCCCCTGTCCCGCCCCTGCGATGGTAGTGAAAGATTCCCGGGCAGACTAGAGAAATTAAAATTTTATGCCCGCTATTTTCTATCCTTGAAGAAGCCGCCGGGCACCCGAAAAGAAAGATGTCGAGGTAATCAGGTAAGTCAAGAAAAGGGAGACAGACACAAGACTCCCTTTGTAGGATCGGCCAAATCAAACATCTGCCAATAGTGCCGGCCTAACAATTTATCGGGTGTGACTCGGAAGGCTCAGGTCGGCTCTCAGCTGGGCAAACTCGGGTGCTGCTGTTTGCTAGTCTCGAGTTTGACAGCTAACTACGTGGACCGCCGTCCCGTCCCGCCTTTCAGGAAAAAAAAAAAAAAAAAAAAAAAAAATTGATGCCTTTGGCTCCCTTGCACAGCTCCTTCCTCACCGCCACGGCCGAGTCCTCATTTTGTTTTCGGGAAGGCTGACAATATCCAATGCACCGATTCCTTTCGAGGAAAGTGCCTGCGGCCTGAACTGAGACACATCACCTCCTCCGCCCAAGGTCAACAAACCAGTTAAGGGAGGAGCAGCCTTGGCATCACAAACGGAGGAGGCGCGTGCTGTGACCCATGGAGGAAGCCACGAAGCGAGTACTCGGGCCTATGGGGAAAAGGGTTGACAAAGCTAGCGCCTCTTAGCCTTGATCAGCGACATTCAACGATCCCGTTTGTCGCACCTTCCGCCCAACAGACATCAGCGCCGGCTTCAACTGCCAATCGTCGGGCTTCTACGGCCACGGATTAGTGTGTGCGCCTGCTCGACTTGCCAGTGTCTGCGTGTGTGCGTGCGTGCGTTGTCCGCGCTTGCGCTTGCCCTGCATTCGACTGACTTTAAGGCTAGACCAAGTTGCACAGATGGAAAACGATCCGCCGGGTGCACCCGCACGTGCAATGGCTCGGGCGTTGGAATGGTTGCACTTTAGACGCAGGAGCGGGCATCAAGTCTCAGGACGAACCAGAGGTGTCATGTCGCGCTCAGACGCTGACCGAGCGGGGTGCCCGTGCTCAGAACCGGTCGCCTTGTAGATGGACTACGGACCTGCCATCTGATGTTGAGACGAACGGTGGTCCTTCGATCTACCAGATGGTACGTGGGGGAGCTTGCACTGAGGCTAGGTGGAGAGAACTGAAGGCGCGCCCCACATCATCGATCTCGACTCAACGCTGAATGAGAGTCCATCGCGAATTTTGACAGAGACGGAAGGCGTGTTATTGAGAGACGACACAGGAGCAATGCATCGTCACATTTTGTCGCCGGTGGAAGGAGAGGCCGGGACCGAACCATGTGGGAAAAGAAAGGGATTTGTTGACATCCGTCCAGCTCGACATTGCACACCACACCACTCGGCCCATCTGTTCGTTCTCGTACATACACACAGTATCTATCCCTCGATCAGTATCATTCCCCTAATCATTGTATGACTGCACGCAGCAGCAGAACCAAATCAGCATCCAGCTTCTAGCCTTGTCTCGCCTGTTTGTTGCTCGTAGAGACGCCGTCCCACCACCTCCAAGTGCCTGTGGACCGTCCACCCACAAACGAATCCAGGATCTCGGATATTTCTCACAATGGATTCGCAGGCCAACGAGGACAAGTCTCTCCTCGACGTCATCAAGGAGGTCGCCCACACAGGCAGCTCCGAGGGTATCCAGCGGGCGCCCAAGAACAAGGACGACTACACCTCGGAGGATACCAGCCTGGGCCAGCCCCAGGGCACGGTGGCGCCCGCCGTCACCCCTGTCGCCCAGCCCACCTCGCCCGCCCGGGACGAGGAGGATAACGACAGCTCCGGCAAGCCGGCCAGCGGCGCCACGGAGTACCACAAGTGGGGTACTGGTGATGATGACGACAGCGACGACGGCCACAGCAACGGCCACGCGGCGGCGCCGTTTTCCCCGTTAAAGGGCACCTCCCACACGGATCGCGCCAGGTAGGACCGCGCCATCGCACCGCAAAAAGGGCCCTACGACGATAACACGCTACACGGCGACGCAGCCTTCAACACCAGCTTTGCCAGCTCCACCCCGCCGCCGGCGCCTGCGCCAGCCGCTGGAGCTAGCCTCTTCTGCCCGGGCATGACCACCGCTGAGGGCCAGCCTCAGCAGGGGCGTCGGCGCACGAGCATGTTTGCCAAGATACCGTACCAGCAGCCCCCCACCTCGGCTGCCGGCGAGGACGAGATCACCGATCTGGGTGAGGATCACGGCATCGGTCAGTTTGTGACTCGCTCTTCATCCTCACTCCCCAGTCCCAGAGCGGCCGGATTCATCTAGCGCAGCCAAGAGAGATACACACGGGAGAGTATACTGACAATCCTCTCTGACTCTCGGGTTTCGTATCGGCCAGACAATATCCACCTTCAGACACGCCGCAAGTCGGAGACTGGCCAGGTGACTGGAGCGACAAGCGACCCCGGCGCGGCCTCCGCGAGCACGGACGGCGGCGTGTAGATGGAGGAGCTGTCGGTGGTGCCGGAGCAAGGGAAGGTATGAAACCTAATCCATGTTGCCTCACGGTGGAATCGTGCTCGGATGTTCGTCCTCATGCTCGGGACTGAACAGTGGACAAAGATATCGGTGTTCTGCATCTTTAAACCTTTATGATTTTTCCTTTGTTGTGTACGTATTGTTTTTTTTTTTTTTTTCCTGCACGGAGATGGACGTGGCGCGAGCCAGTGTGAGAAACCTAGAATGAATTCCGACCAACACATTTTAGACAGAATGCTTTGGATGAGATCCTAGCACGACCATGAGAAATAATATGCGGATATCATGGTCGGAAAACTGTCCCCAGAAGTGCGATTTCTAGCCTCCCGGTCAAGTACATGACAGGATCCGCAACCCAACTCCATAGATAGATATCATGGCCACCGAAACTCTCCCTGCAAGTGATCCCTAGGCTCCTCCAAAGTCAAGCCCATGACAGAATGTCCAACCAAACCCTGCGTATAGAATGCTTTGGATGGTATCCTAGCACAACCATGAAAATTCCATGGGGATATCATGGCCAGCAAAAACTCCCCCAAAAGTGTGACTCTCTCGCCTCCCCTGTCCATCACAATCCCCAACCCAACTCTAAATCCTAATCAAGGCTCTGAGCCAGCGCGACGATGCTGAAGCGCATGTCCCCTCCGGACCTCTCGAGAAAGGCGCGAGGGCCGAGAAGCAGGGCCTTGTCGGACAGCACGTCCTCGGAGTCGGCGAGTCTTCCCCTGGCCAGCGGTCCCTTGCGCCGGCCGTCGAGCTCCCAGAGCGTGCCGTCGTCGGCCTTGACGAAGCAGACATAGTGCAGGTCGACGTCGTCCGAGGCCGCGGGCGCCTCGGTGTCGCCGCGCGACGCGGCCGCCTTGTGCTGCGCCGCCAGGTCCTTGTTCGTCTCGAGCAGCCGGGCGCGGTCGGCAGGGGCCAGCGGGGTGGCGTCTTTGATGAGCTTGTCGAACGTCGAGTCGGGGGCTGTTTTTTTTTCCCCTTACGTTAGCTGGGTTGGGTAGATAGGTAGAACAAGAGGACCTGGCCCACCGATAAAGCTCCTCGCCGGCCCGTTGCTAACGGCATGCACAATGGCCATCATGCCGCACGCGTTCCGGATGGTCTGCCGGAACCACATGACGGGCTCGTCGGGACCCTTGCCGCCGTACTCGGGCAACACCGAGTCCTCGGCCAGCCGGTGCGACTCGTACGCGGCCGCGACGGGGAACACGAGCAGCAGCGCCAGCGCCGGCCGCGGGATGAAGGCCAGCATCTCCGGGTCGTCGATGGAGAAGACGTCGTGGCACTGCAGCGCCGGACTCAGCCCCAGCTTGCGCACCAGGTCTGTCATCAGCTCCGGGTTCGCCTCGAGCGGGATGAAGGCCGGCCGATCGGCGGCCCGGGCGGCGGCGGCGGGCTCGGAGGAGGGTGGGTTTGTCATGGCTGGTGGTGGCTGTGGATTTGCTGCCTTTTCTTCTGCCCTGTGCTTAAACAGAAGATGAGCGGCGACAAATAAGAGGTATCGAGCCGAAGCGCTGGCTACCTGGCTTAAACCATGGAATTACCAGTCACCTAGGTGGTAGATAGCTGTCGTGGCTATCGTGTTACCTCAACTTGAATGCCTCGGCTGGTTTAGGCAGGCAACCGTTGATGAAGTGGAATCGCGACGCGGTTTGGCGGGGTTGCCTAACCCACAGCAATGATCTCATATTCTGCTCCACTGGAGTCTGGGTCTAGCCGGCCCGGTTATCTACGGCCAAACGTGAAAAACAATTTATGGGACAGCCAGTTCAGTAAATCAGAAACACAGACAGCGGCTCGGCTGCATTTTGATTTCTACCCAAAACCAGGACCAGGGGAGGATTCTACATATCTACATATATACCTAGGTGGATATTTTTGTACAGTAATTTTCAACATATGGCTTCGCCTCTTTCCATTGAAACTTAAACGCATATGCACCCGAGAGAACGCGGGGCAGTCGTGGATGAGCAAACACAGACCCGCGACAGAACCAGCCCTTAGCTTTCCTAGGCCTTCGCTACCTGCTGCGTCATCGGTTCCTCGCCGCCCTCGGGAATCCCTTCGAGAATGTGCGCGCTAATGGCCTCAACATCGGGACCATCACTGCCTCCTACGGCGAGGTCGGGTAGCACCTCGCCCTGCTCCTGCCTGCGCTTCGCCGCGGCCTCGTCGATGCGTCTGGCAACAGCCGCCCGCCTCTCAGGTCTGTAGTCGACCCTCTCGAGCTGCTGGTTGATGCCGTCCTCCAGCTGCTTCTTGACGTGGAACGCCAGTGCCTGGCTCGTGAATATGCCCTGGTACCGGTACGTCAGCCAGAGATACAGCGTGACGGCCTTGTGCACCAACTCCAGCCGCTCTAGGTAGCGCCGGGGCTGGTCCACCTCCTTCGGGTCTACATCCAGCACTTCCAGGTCAAGCTTCTCGATCTCAAGCAGGTGTCCGCCCTTTTTGAGGGATATACACTTGGCGAACTCGGTGAGAATGGACATGGTATCGCGGGACACGGGAGCGTTGAGGAGAGTGCATTTGTCGTGGATGGGCATGGGGAGATCCTCGATGGCGTCGGCAACCTCGATCCATTCTTTGATGTCGCAGAGGAAGAACTCGTCAGAGACTTTGGCCAACTGTCGAATCTTGACTAGAATGTGGCTGAGCGGCGTCTTTGGCGGAAACAAGGCGTATATCTCCTCGATCATCGACGCGGGCGGAAGCAGCCCCGCCATTTTAATCTGGGGAGATTCCTTTTCGAACGCTTCCTGGATACGTTCTAAATGCCTGGGGTCCAGTGTCGTCACTAGCCCCGGCGGCTTCTCAGAGCGCTCGACCGCTTGTTCCGACGGGGCTGCTGCCGAGCTGGTCTTTGCCGCATGAGCGGCGGAGCGGAAGCGGCCTGCTCTGCCCCCTATCTGCTTGATATCAGGGATCCCCAGGTCCCGATGCATTGTGCCGTCGAATTTTGTGACGGCCTCAAAGATCACGCGCTTAATCTCCAGGTTAAGGCCCATGCCGATTGCGTCGCTAGCCACGAGATAATCGTATTCGTTGTTGGGGTCGTTAAACAGGTTTGCCTGCTCGGACCTGGTCTCGGGGGGCAGTGACCCGTAGACAATGGCGCAGCGTTTGCCCGTTGTCTTTTCAATGCCTGCCTTGAGCGCGTGCAGGTTGACCCTGCTGAAGGAGACGACTGCGTCCCCCTGCTCCAGATTCTTGAGGTCGCCGAGGCTCCGCCGCATGGTCTGCAGCGGGCTCAGACGCTGGTATCTGTGGACGACGCAGGTGTCGCCGATCCTTTGGCAGAGGTTCTGTATCAAGTCCACGGTGCGCTCCTCGCCGCAGAGATGAACCTCACGAGCCTGCACTCCCAGGAAGGCCTGGGCCCAGGCAAACCCACGGTCCTCATCGCCGATCATCTGGATCTCATCAATGACAGCCACGTCCAGCTCGTCGTTCAGTGGCGTCATCTCGACGGTGCAGGCGGCAAACATAAACTGGAAGTCTTCGGGTATCCTCTGCTCCTCGCCCGTAAGCAGGGCGCACCGCTTGCCCTTGTTCGTGAGGCGTGTGTAGACCTCGTGCGCGAGCAGGCGGAGCGGCCCGGCGTAGACACCCGTCCTGGCGGTTTCCAGGGCCTTGAGAGCGTTGTACGTCTTGCCCGAGTTGGTGGGGCCGACGTGGAGATGGACGGTGCGGTGTATGGCGCGCGTGGCTGGGAACCACTCGTGAGGGAAGCGGAAGTCGGTTAACTCTTTTCCCGACCGCGAGCCGATAAGCGGGGTGTAATATTTGGACTCGCCGGCGAAACACCGGAAGGCGTAGGTGATCTCCCTGGCCAGGCCGTTCGTGTTGCCGCGGACGAAGCCATGACGAAGCCCCCAGAACAACGGGTTCTCAGACCGAGAGGTTGTGCCGCTGGAGGCGAGCCCGAAGCTCGCGTCGACGGTCTTGGCAAAGTTGGTAGCACATGTGTGCAGCTGGACGGGCCCGTCGAGGGCGAAGTGGCGGAGGGCATCGGGATTTTCTTCGAGCACGTCGCGCAGGCTGCGGATGAGCGCTTGTAGGTGGCGTTGGACAAGCAAGCGGAAGTGGTGGTATGTGTCGGGCGGGCTCGGGGGAGGCTTAGGGAAGGTTGCAGGGTGAGGAAAGGATCGAGCTGGAACGATGGGGTCGGTGTTAGGCGTGCCATCCAATTTGTATTTAGCTCTTTTGACCCGTTTCCGAGCAGCTGCGCTCGTGACGCTGAAAGGCCGACATGGTAGCAGCGGAAGCGCCTGGAAACATCGACACGTTTGCCCGACGACTGCTCGGACGGGGGCTTTCATGGCGCGGGGCGTGGGGCGGCCAAGGGCATTCTGATCCAAGGTCCGTAATCACTTCGACGGGATGGGAGCGGCGACCACAGATTGTAACAAAGCCTTTCTCAAGGTGCAATAGAAGGAATTTCCTTGGCAGCAATTCCAACTTCAAAGCTGTTGGAGATTCGCTCCGTCACCGGCCTCGAGTCGCATCGCGGGCGCTTGGCCGTCGATGGTGGGAAAAAAAAAAAAAAAAAGCAAAAGCTACCGGCAAGCAGGCTCCTTATCTTATCACAATGGATCGCGCCAAGACCCGACGGGCGGTGGGGAAACGGAGGCCCGCAGTTTACCCGGCTGGGGTTGAAGCACGGCGTCATCATGCAGCATCGTCGAATAGCATGGGGAAACCCGTCTCCAGGCCCCAGCGACGCGGATACAACGTTGGTCGCATATTCACGATTGAAACTGAACTCGAACTGCAGCACACATCTGGCCCTAGAGATTATCCCAAACTCTGTCGAGGCGAGGCTTTGACCCGGCGAGCCGACCAAAAGCGAGCGATAAATCCCGCGCCAAAGAGTCTGCCGATTGGCGCCAGACGCCCAGGCATTTAAATCCAGAAGCACCAAAGCAAGGCGCTGCCGCCGACCACTGCCAGCCAGGCTGTCAACCGACCAACAGCGTTACAATCTGAACTCATCATCGGTTTTATATCACCACCCGCCGGAATATCCCACGATAAAACACATACTTTTACAGATACGATGGCTTCGTCGTCGACTCCGGCAACGCCGCTCCTATAGTAGGCACAGCCCCTGGTCCCAACCAAACCAAAGACCGATCGATCCACGCCCCAAAAGTTTTATCAGCGAGCGAAAGCACTTGCGAGAACTGGCAAACTGACCGCGCGCCGTGTGCAACCAACCCCACAGCTCGTGCATAGCGCACAACAGCACGATCCTCGCCGAGTGCACGACGTCGGCGTCGTCGCAGACGTCGTCGCTGGCGTCGCTGGTGCTGCCCAAGATCAGCCACGCGTCGGCGCAGAAGCTGACGTACACGCACGGCGCCCACCACATCCACTACATGGCCGAGTCCCCCGCGGAGCACGGCCCGCACGCGGCCAGCGCGGGCGGGCTGACGTTCCTCGTCATCGCCGACTCGTCGGTCGGGCGGAGCGTTCCCTTCGGCTACCTGTTCGAGATCCGCCGCCGCTTCCTCGACGAGTACCCGCCCGACACGACCGACTTTGCCGACCAGCCAAACTACGGGGCGGCCTCGTTCAACGGCGAGCTGCGGCGCCTCATGGTCGAGTTCGGCACCACGCGGTCCGGGCGCGACGACGCCGTGCACAACGTACAACGCGAGATCGACGACGTCAGGGGCATCATGACGCGCAACATCGAGGGCCTGCTCGAGAGGGGCGAGCGCATCGACCTGCTGGTCGACAAGACGGACCGCCTCGGCGGCTCCGCTCGCGAATTCCGCGTCCGCAGCCGCGGGCTCAAGCGCCAGATGTGGTGGAAGAACGTCAAGCTCATGGGCCTGCTCGGTCTAGTCGTGGTCCTGATCCTGCTGACCATTATCATTGCCGTCAAGCACTCGTGAAGGGTCGGTTGGCAGCTGGGCTATCTATGCTTCTTTTCTTCTTCTTTTCTTGGCCTATTATGTGTCGTCCCTCGCTTTTCTTCTCCTGCCATTTTCGTCCGTCTTCGCTTCCCTGCTCTTGTATTATTGTGACCGCTTATTTTTGGTCAGGCTTCACTCAGGTCGGCGTTTTTGGCTCCTATACTACATGTGGCCCGATCTGGCTCGATATGGCAACACCAATTTTTCCTTTGTCATCGGCGGCGGAGTGGCCAGAGAGGTAAGAAAACACAGACCCGTCGGCGGGTTTCAGGATTTAGTTTTCCTCTGAACCCATTATACATTCGCGACACGGCGCTTGACTCCCTTGTCGCGCGCATCCATCCATGTCTGCGCCCCCGGCCCCCCCCCCCCCGCTTCCCGCTGTACTTTCTTTTTGGGTATTCGAGTCGACGCATATGAATAAAATGATTCAAGAAAAGAGAATTAAATGCTCGGGCTGCATCACCTCCAGTGTAGTGCCTGCCAACTGTGCTCCTCCAAGTCGCCGGGGTTTCTCGGCAGTGATGCGAGGCTTCGATAACAATCTCGGCAGTGACGTGGATATTTTTCTTCTTTGTTCATAATCTCGGAGCAACAGCCTCGCCCTGTCTTTTCGAGTCCTGGTAGGCGTATCCAAAGGCAATAGGGCTCTGGCAGGCCGCGTTTGGTCTGCCCGGCATCGGTCGCCACGCCCTGGATGTGAAGAAGACGGGGTGGCACCTGGACGGATCGTGTGCCATGGCTGCTGCTGCTGTTGGTTGTGGCTGGAGTGCAGCGGGCGGTGCGGCAGTCGCTGCGGCCTGCATGTGCATGTGATTGTTTGGCATTTTGAACGCGACCGTGGCTTTTTTTTTTTTATGTTTTATTTTTAATTGGATGGGTGTTGTCGTCGATCGGGAAATTGAGGCAAACCAATGCACAAAACGGGTTGGGTATGTGTCGCGACAGCGCCAAAAGCCAAAAGCATGGGCGTCAATCAATCGTCGTTGATTCAAGGTGGTCGGGTCCGCCCCTCGTTTGATTCCGTCATTGTTTTGCGCCTGGATTGGGGGCGGGTGATGCAGCTCTTTGGAGCTGCCCCACCGAAACACCAAAAGCGGTAGGTACGGGGGTCTGGCTGGGATCACCAGATATCAAGTTGGGCACCAACTGACAGGAGCGCAACAAAACATCGCCAACACAAAAGTTCATGTCACATCCGCAAGGCAAAAGATTAAATGAATAATGACATTCAAATAGCAAAAGCTCACTGCCTAGCCCGTTTGGGGTAGGCAGCTACGAAACCTCTGGGGCCCACCCAGACAGGTTTTCTTCGACCAAATTACATAGATAAATCCAACATATATAGGGCACTCAACTCGTTCGGTTCGGTTCGGTTCGGTTCGGTCGGTCAGTTGGTCGATCGGTCGCTGAGTTGGTTGTCGACAGTGCCAATTCGATCGCCCTCCACATATATAGGTAGGGCACTTCGATATGTGCATTCGGGGGTTGGCGTGCGGGGATTCCGGCTAGGTAACACAGCCCATACGCGAATTTTCAGACGCCGCCGAAAAGGGTCTCGATTCGGCGACCCATGTCCTTCCAACTACACCACAACTTGGCTCTTGACCTTGACAACACACGGTGCCTGCGCAGCTATAACCACCCAGGCGCGGCCACGGCGGGCGGGTGAGGGCAACTGGGTAGCAGAAAGAGAATTTGATAGACCGTCGTGTGCAGGCACTGCCAAATTCCCCGACCGGGCGGCACCTTGCGACTCAAGCTATCTCTAACCAACCAACCAACCAATCTGGTACCGCCCACCACCTACTTCCTGTGCGATCGCGACGAGGATCCCTTCTCCTTCAAGCTTTCCTTGGAGCTCTTCCTCCTCAAGCTTTCCTGCGATCCCCGTTTCTTGAGCCTGGGCTCATCCGTGTATTTGTCGTCCTTGTCCTTTCCCTTCTTGTTTTCCTTTCCCTTTCCCTTGCGCTCCCTATCTCTGTGCTCTCTGTCCCTGTCTCTGTCCCTGTCCCTGTGATCTCTGCCTTTATCTCTGTGCTCCCGGTCGCTGCTTTCCTTCTCCCTCGCCTCCCTTTCCCTCGACTGGCTCTCCCCTTCCCGCTCCCTACCCTCCCTCTCTTTACCCTTGCTCTTCTGTGCCTCTTTGGCGGCCTTGTTCTTCTTGATTGCCTCGGCCAGCGCCTCCATCTCCTGGGCCTTCTCCTCCTTCTCGCGCGCCCTGTCCTCCTCGTCCTTGGCCCTCTTCTTGTCCTTCTTCCTCTTGGCTCGCGCCATCGCTTGTTCCTTCTCGGTCGCCTCAATGAGGGCGTCGGTCGACTCCCAGAGCTCCTTGGCCGCAGCCTTGTCGTCGATGTCGGTGCGCGCAAAGTCGACGACCCTGCACTCTTTGATGAGCTTGGCGCCGGGGCCGCGCAGCAGCGAACTCTCCATGAGCGCGTACAGGATCGATTGCGCGCCGCCCGAGGCGCTCTTGAGGAACAGCCACGAGACCGGGTAGAGGCCGACATATGCGAGCAGGCCCCACAGCGAGCCGCGCGTGATCCAGCGCGTCATTCCCGCCGTGCGGCAGTGGCCCGGATCGACGAAGAAGACGCGCGCGTTCATGGGCAGGCCGTCAGGTCGCTTGTACGAATCCAGGTGTTTCTGGAAGGCCCGGCCGAACGTCATGAGTGCGAGCTTGCTACGCGCATATGCTGCGCCTGGCGACCACGTGGCGGCGCCCGGCACTGCCGCACCCTCGGCGGTTGCGCCACCGCTGGCAATATCGGCGAGAGCGGTGCGCAAGGGCGGGGATTGGATGTATGACGGGCAGGTGGCAATGACGACGCGGACATCGCGGTCGAATGGTTGAATCTTCAGAGCCGGGCTGAGGAGTGCAAGCAGGTGGTAGTTGGCCAAGAAGTTGACCTGCCAGTCCCGCTCGATGCCGTCCTCCGTCTCCTCGCGCGGGTTGCCGCCCGGGGTGAGGGTGGCGGCGCACAGGACGATGGCATCGAGACGACGCGGCGGGGAGTTGTCGATCCAGCGCGTGGCGAACTTGCGCACGCTGTACAGCGACTCGAGGTCGACCTGCTCTGCGTAGATCATCTGATGGCCGGCTTTTTCGCGCATGTCGTCGACCAGCTCGACGATAAAAGGGTCCGAGGCGGGCTGGCGCGTCAGCAGGATCACCTGGCCCCCGCGCTTGGCGATCTCAATGGCCGTCACGGCGCCAATGCCGGAAGTGCCGCCCGTGATCATGATGACCTTGCCGTGTAGGTCCCGCTCGGCCGGGTTTGACGAGCCCGAGAAGTATTTTTTGGTCAGCACCAACGCCGCCAGTGCGCCGCCGGCCTTGAGGAGCACCCGCGGCTCAGGAAGCCAGGGCGGATACTCGTCAAGGATGACGCTGGCCAGAAACGGGATAGGCATGGCGTCGGAGAGGTTGCTGCTGTCGCAGCAGGGCGCCCTCAAGCCAGGCTACGTAGAAGAATTGAGGGCGTGTTCTCAGCGGATATAGGTTATGCTCAGAGTATTCAAGGAGTTGTGATTTGCGTGGATCATTCCATCCAGACGGATCAGCGGGCTGAATGGGTTTACGTATAGGTGGTCTGGAGGGGTAGCGACGGGAATCCAGGCGACCGCTTTTGTCTCAATTTGGGGTCACCCGCAGCTCGGCTATGTTCTAGATTCCGAACCGCCGCTTTTGCTAGCCTCGTCATGTGCTCTCCCTTTCGCGATCAATGGTGCCCGGTTACTGCGATGGATGGCTGCTCACCGCACCTTCTAGGGGGTGTGGACCCACCCTTCCTTCCACAACTGTTTCAGCACCAGTGCCCCGCAGCTGGCGTGCTTCGCCCCCAGAAGGCAACCAATCTCAGATGGCCGCGTTGGTTTTTACCGGGTACACCCTCTCAACAATTGTCCGTTCATATTGGCCGCCGCATTCCTGGCGCGCATTTGGAATTGATGGAGGTGTGCGACCAGTGGCATTCCTTCCATCACTGTGCAGTGCCCCTCGCACCGCAGATTCAACCGAAGCAGGAGGCCAAGATATTCCGAGAACGGTGTCACCATCCTCGGAGACGACGGGTCGGAAGCATGAGTCGTCACTACCATGACAACGAAGCTGAGGCAGTCGACGAAGATGACGACGGCCTCGACGACGGCGTTCCGCTCCACCACAAAAAGCCTTTCGGGAGCGGCATCTCGAAGCGCCCCATCAAGTTTGTACCTGCATCCACCCCCACTCCATCGACCGATGGCGCTGCTGCCTCGCAGGTGGATTCTGGCCAATCCGCTGCCGAGCTGTACCTGAGCATCGTGATGAAGCCAGCAAAATCAGACGGACCACCAGCAATAAATGGAGTCACAGGCCATGGAGTGAAAAGTCCCGGCCCGCCGTCGTCGGCCGCCGTTGAAATCTGCAAGGTGTGCAAGCTGCCCATCGCCAGCACCGACGATGAAGCCAGCAGCAACAGCAACCTCACCCTCCGCCAGAGACACCAGGCCTCTCTGGCCCACCAGGTGAGCCTCGCGCACTCGCACCCACCCTCCGCCCTGGACCGGCCTCGCATGGGGCTGGCCGTGCTGCAATCGTACGGTTGGGAACCGGACTCGCGCAGAGGGCTGGGCGCCGAGGCCCAGGGCATCGCGTTCCCGCTCAAGCCGAAGCCGCGCGAGGATGGGCTGGGCATCGGCGCCGACGACGCCGCGGCGGTGGTAAGGAAGACTGGAGGAGGAGCTACCGCTGCTGCGCTCAACAGGAAGAAGCCTGAAACTCTAGATGCCGGAAAAGTGCGCAAGAAGGCCGAGGCGGACAAGAAGAAGATGGAGCGGCTGCGCCAACAAGTCTTTGGCAATGTCGACCTGGAGAAGTATCTCGGCCCTGGCGCCTGATGCGATGCTGCCGTCTGGAAAAAGCAGGAAAAAAAGAAGAAAAAAAAAGCGGTATGTCGAGAACTCGTCACAGCCTCATAACACCTAAATACATAGAATTCTCCTGCATTTGAATGCAAGTGTCGTGGTCATGTTAGAGGCCGTCTATGCCAGCGTTCTATCTGGCCCACACTCCTCATCTACCTCTATCAAATTTTACATCCCTCCATCCGTTTATAAACTCCCTAATCCATCCTCTACTTCATTTCCTTTGCCTTGCGCACGTCGTCATCCACTACAGGGAGGCCCGGCACCTGGACTCCGGTCACCGGGTACTCCATACCGACGTACGCATCGCTGACGACCAACACATCCAGCTTCCTGCCGTTGCTCCCGGCCTCGCTATCCGGATCCGGGTCCGGAAGCTTAATCACGACCCTCGCGGTCGGTTTCGATCCGGGCCCGATGCCACCGCCACCGCCAGCACCTCCTCCGTCCTTCTTCCCCTTGCCTCCTGAAGATGACGATGACAACTGCGAGAACCAACCCACTCGCTTGACCGCCACGATCTCGTCGGTGGCTAGGTCGCCCACCACCACGAACCAGCCCTCCGTCTGCGGCTTGGGGTACCTTGGGGCGAAAATCCTGCCGTCGCGCTCGACTACGGCGTTGAGCCGCTTCAGCGCCACCGTCAGCGATTCCGCCTTGACGTCCTCCACGGATACATCGACGTTGGGGAGCACCGACGCGGCCCGCAGGAAACTAGCCTGCTGGCTCTGCGGGATGGACACGTCCCTAGCCAGTTTGTTCCACTGCCCGCTCGCCATGGCGGTCAGCGTCGTCAGGGTGGTGCTGGCGTGCCCGCCCTCGGGAGCATTAGCAGCGGCATTCTTCCCCTTGCCCTTCCTGCTGTTCCCACTACTGATGCTCAAGGCCTCTGGGCTGATACCCGGCAGGATGGATAGCGGAGGGTCCGTGGGCCAGCGCGCCGACTTGACGCACTGCAACAGCTTGATCATCTCGAGACAGCTCGACAGGTAGCCCAGCTCGGTGAGCACGTCGATCGAGGCCTGGATGATACGGATGGACTGATCCAGGACGCTGGTCTGGTCGCCCACGTAGTCGGTGATGGGCAGGCCTACCCGCGACATGTGCGCCTGCAGCAGCAGGAAGGCCTTGACGTGCGGGTCCCACATGGGTAGCCCGTCAAAGGCAGCGTCGTTGGCCGGGATTGGGAGCGCGCGTGAGAGCTCGGCGTTGATGAGGTCCTCGTTGTGCCGCACGGGCAGCTCGTCGTACTCGGTCGCCCGGCACATCCACGACAGCACGTCGGCGAAGCTGGCGCCGGCGCGGGCTTGGCGGCCGAGGTGCCGGATGGTCTTGTGCGACAGGTAGTAGTAGCTCATGATCTTGCCCAGCGGCGTCGGGTCGACGTCGCCGTTGGGATAGACCTCGACGCACTGCGACTCGGCCAGCTCGGCGAGCGACTTGTCGACCATGGATATCATAAAGTCGTTTGCCGCCTCCTGCGCCGCGATGCTGGTCTGGTCCTCGGCCGCGATCTGGAGCCCGTAGTAGGACGGGTTCTTGTGCAGCCGGCGGAAGAAGAAGGTCCACGTCAGGTAGTCGAGCGCGTCCTGCTTGGTCACAATGGTCTCGGCCGACACCTCGGCGCCCAGGTGGTTGTCCAGCACCGTGTGCAGCGAGCTCTCGACGGGGAAGCCCGTGTGCAGAAAGTGCTTGTAAAAGTCCTTCTTGGAGTCCTGCGTGAAGATGCGGGCCACGCCCGAGTTGTCGAACTGGGGTCGGCCGGCCCTCCCCAGCATCTGCAGCACGTCGGTCAGGTCCATGTCGCGGTAGCCCTCGATCTTGGCGTCGTAGAACTGCGTGCCCTTGACGACGACCAGGTGCGCGGGCAGGTTGACGCCCCAGGCCAGCGTGCTGGTGGCGACGAGGATCTGGATCTTGTTGTTGAGGAACAGCTCCTCGGCCAGCTGCCGGTCTGACTCGACCAGGCCGGCGTGGTGCAGGCCGATGCCGAAGCTGATGGCCTCTTTGAGCGCCTCATCCTTGACGCGCGCCAGGTTGAGCTGCAGGTCGTCCTCGTCCATGTTGAGGAAGCGCCTGGGGTTGTCCTCCATGCCACACAGGTTGATCAGGTCCTTTGCCGTCAGGCGAGTCTGGCGGCGCGACGGCACAAAAACGATGACGGGCTTGTCCGGGCTGTGGTTCTTGACGGCCAAGAAGGTCGGGCGGTTCATGGACTGCATCAGCGGGCAGAAGCCGCGGACCTCGGGGAAGCCGTCGATGTAGAGCTCGAGCGGGACGGGGCGGACCGAGTGGCGGAAGTTGAAGAGGCCCTCCTTGACGCCGAGCCAGTTGCCCAGGTCCGTGGCGTTGGCGCAGGCCGTCGACATGCCCAGCAGCCGCACCGAGCTCTTGGTCGAGGCGGCGATGTAGTTCATGCGCGACACGATGATCTCGAGGATGGGCCCGCGGTCGCCGGCCAGCAGGTGGATCTCGTCGATGATGACGAGGCTGACCTGCCGCACGTAGCCCCTCGTCTGCCAGCTGCGCGAGATGCCGTCCCACTTCTCGGGCGTCGTGATGATGACGTCGGCGTCCTTGATGGTGCGCGTGTCGGGCGTGTTGTCGCCCGTCAGCTCCACGAGCCTCAGGCCCATGGGGCGCGCCAGGCGGCCGCCCCAGTCCTTGACGCGCTCGCGCACCAGCGCCTTCATGGGCGCGATGTAGACGACCTTGGACCCCGGCCGCTCGCGGAAGGCCCACCACATGGCCAGCTCGGCCGCCACCGTCTTGCCGCTGCCCGTGGGCGAGCCCAGCAGCACGTTGGCCGGGGTGTGGTACAGGGTGTGGAAAATCTGGGTCTGCATGGGGTTGAAGTACTGGAAGCGCTGGGCGTAGACCTCCTCGAGCGCCGGGTTCTTGAGCGCCGCGATGGGCAGCGGCTGCAGGTCCAGCAGGTCCGTGTAGACGCTCTCGGTGTCGGGCCGGATGAGGTGCTGGAACGACACGGGCGTGACCGTCTCGGCGCCCAGCCAGCGGTCTGACACGGCGCGCACGTAGATCTGCGTCGGCAGCGGGTCCGCGAGCGGGATGGTGAAGTTGAGCTCGTGGTCGTCGTGCAGCTTGCGGCGGCTGAGGATGAAGAACTCGTGGTGGTAGATCTGCGACGTCTCCGAGTTCTCGACCCAGACGTAGAAGGACTCGGACGTGCCGTGGATGCGGTCGCTCCAGCGGAAGTCGGGGTAGAGGTAGAGCCGGATGCGCAGCACGTCGCGGTTCAGCGGCGCGATCTCGGCCTCGACGCTGATGGTGGGGAAGTGGCTGATAATGTTGGCCACCTTGGTGCCCGCGCCGTGGTTGTGGACGACGGCCCCGATCTCGGCCGGCTCCATGTCGCGCAGAGCGCCGATCGTCAGCAATTCCTTGGCGTCCAGCCAGTTCAGAATCGGCTTGGGGAGCTCGAACTGGTGCAGCGGGTGCTGGAACGGCCACACGCGCTTCTCGATGGACTTTGCCAGCGTGAGCAACACGAGACACTGGTGGCCCCAGCGGCGGTTGAGCGCGATCATGAACAGGGCCCGGCAGATGCGTCCGGCCTGCTGGGCCACATAGTTCAGGTCGTTGGTCAGGGCAAAGTCCTCGGGCTGCGCCTTGGAGATGTAAGCCTGCAGCAGAATGTTCGTCTTGGCCTGGGGAGTGTCGATACCCTCACCCACGTCGCACGGCACGATACGGGGCTCGTGCCTCATGCGCGTGAGCTCCTTGGCCTCGCTGTCCCGCGACTGGATGTTGTCAAACTCGCCGCTCATCGAGATCATTTTGAGGATGTCGGCCTCGGTCGCATGAGGCGCCATCATCTTGTTGAATATCTCGATGCTGGAATGCAAGATGTAGAACTGGCTAGCGATGCGGCCGATATCCTTGCTGCGGAGTTCTTCGGTTGTCTCGTTGAAGATAACCATCTGGTTCTTCTGGAGCGTCCGCGCCGCTTGGATCGCTAGGTCTCGCCGTCTCTGCACGAGCTCGGGGTCCTGCTCGAACTCGGCCCAACCGATGCCATAGGCCATGGGATTCTTGCGCATGCGCACAAAAAGGTACGAGTAGCCGATCCATTGCACCGCCTCTGATATGGAAGTGACGGTTCCCAAAGAGATCTCGGCGTTGAGGTTGTCGACCAGCTTCGAGGAGAACCTGGACTCGATCGGCAGCTGGTCCGTGACGGCGGTGAGATAATGAGATAGCTTGTCCGCCGTGGTGCAGATCATGCCGATGCCCGTGTCCTCGAACTGCGGGCGGCCAGCACGACCGAAAATCTGGAGGACGTCGAGGATGCCCAAGTCGACAAATTTTCCTTCCTGCGCGTTGTAGACCTGCGTGCCCTTGATGACGACGGCCGCGGCCGGCAGATTGACACCCCAGGCAAGAGTTGCGGTACAGCAGAGGACTTTAAGGACACCCTCGGCAAAAAGACGCTCCATTAGATTCCGATCCGAGCGTGACATGCCGGCATGATGGATTCCAAGGCCCTTGGGAAGCAGGTCCCGAAGCTCCCTCGCCTTACAGCTCTTCATGTCCCGGACCGCGTTTTCATACTTTGGGTGGTTGCTGGGGTCGAAAAGGTCGACACAGACCTGGTCGACGGCCTTCTCATAGAGCATTTTGGCGCTCTGCATGGTATCTCGCCGTGAATGCACAAACACCATGACCTGGTGGTCCCGCTCGAGCATTTCCCTCACCTTGTCGAAGGCAACCTCGTCGAGGTTCTCCCTAGAGAGCTTTGACCCTGCCTTTCCCTTGACTCCGATAAAGTGCTGTTCTAGTGGCACGGGGCGGAAGGAGGCATCAAAGTAGAACAGCCCCTGGTAGCGGTTGACCTTGAGGAAGTCGGCAACGTCGATAAAGTTGGGCAGCGTGGCGCTGAGCCCGACGATGCGGATTAGGGACTGGGTGCTCTCCACCTGGCGCTCGGTTCTGGCCACTAACGATTCGAGCACTGCACCGCGCTCGTCGTGGAGCATGTGCACCTCGTCGATGATGAGCAGGCGCACCTTTTGCACAAGCTCGGTGTCGCCAGTGCCCTTGCGCGTCACCACGTCCCACTTTTCTGGCGTAGTGACGATGATCTGGGTCTGCACAATCTCGGCCTTGGTGAGGTGCATGTCTCCCGTGTACTCGCGGCAGCGGATGCCAAGCCAGGCGAGCCGCTTGCCCAGCTTTTCTGTGATCTCGGCCGCCAGGGCCTTCATGGGTGCCACGTATACGATCTTGAAGTCCTCGGCCTGGACGGCGAACTCGGTGGCCGTCGTGTTCTCCAGGGGGTTTGGTGTCACGTACTGACTGATGGTGTGCAATATGGTGAGCATGGCAGCGTCGGTCTTTCCCGCACCGGTGGGCGCGCAGACCAGCATGTTCTCGCTTGTCTTGTAGGCGATGGGGTACACCAGACTCTGCATGCGGTTCAGCGTCTTGTAGCCCCGAAACGTCCTCTGACAGAGGCCGTCCATCTCCGCGATCGGGACCAGCGTGTGTCCGGGCCAAAGGGTTCCGGGCTTGCCCGCGGGGATGAAGTACTCTTCATATTTGGGAAACTCAAGCCGCTCGCTGCCCACTGGTAAGGCATACCGCTTTCCGGCGTGACTCAGGGAGTTGCCAGGGTTGAAGGCCCGGTAAACGTGAGGATATTGAGGTTCCTTGAAGCCGGCCGCCGCCAGAGTGGCGTTTTTGTGCTTGAAGTCCTGGCGCCGGAGCGCTTCTTCCCTCTGTGCCTTGCTGAGTAAGCGGGAGCCCCCTGGTCCCATGAAAGCCCCGTCAGGCTCCGGCTCGTTTTTAGCCAGGACGGCGTCGCGGTTGGAGATGAGGTCGATGACGAAATCCAAGTCGTCAAAGCCTAGCAGATCCGTCAAGGCAGGCTGTAGCTCTTCCTCGGATCGGCTAGACCTCAGGAGGACTAGAATCTGATCCTGAAGCGGGCCCGAGAGGAGACCAGCTCGTTTTGAGGCGACATGGTCGCATCGATAGGCTAGCCACTGTGCGCCGTATGGAGAGTCGGAGGCATCGCCGCCAAAGTCGGGCTCATCGTCGAAGTCGATCTCATCCAGCTCATCATCCGAAATGAAATCCCAGACATCGTGACCCGAAGCTCCGGGGCTGGTCGAGGAGTAAAACTCGTCGTTTTCATTGTCGTCATAGTCGTCGTCCCCGCTGCCGCTCCTAGGGGGTAAGTCCAGAGCTGCGATGGCGGCCTTCATGGCGGTGACTTGAGCCCGCCATTGGGCGATGGACTCGCCAGCGACCTTGGCTGACATTTGTGTGTTTCTCCTCCCGATGTGCAGGTACCTAACTGAGTTGTCGATGTGTCGAGTAGGCTGCCTGTACTATTATTCAAGAGAGTTTGCCAGTCCGGGCTGGAACAACCTGATATATCTTTGATGAGCCTCAGGTCCAGGAATCTCACCCATCAAACGCTGAGATTTGGTGCCTGCAGAAGTGAGCATGAGTTGAGTTGAAACCGACCCACATTGTGCGGCTGAGCGAAAGAGTCACGCCGGAAATAGGGAGTGAATAGTGGATTGAAGCCCTGAACCACGAGCAGGTATAGCGGCCAAACCCACTACCCATCAGAATGAGCCATTCAATGATCGTGGAGCGGGGCATCTGGTTCGGTGCATTCATGTGACGCAGTGGCAGGCATCAAGGCCAGGCCGCCTCAAGCCACCAAACGCGCCGAGGCAAAGCCCGAACAAGGACGACATCGACCTCCGCTTTCGCTTCTTTGATTGACAGCCACATCACCCATCTCTCCTGGCCTGGAAGCCCATCGACGACTCCTGCCCTGTGCCGCTGCGCGTCGAACCCGCCCCATCCGACCCATCAAAACGGCCAAAACGATCCCCGCACCGACAAAACCGACGAAGAGCGGTCGAGCGATCCCGACCGCCGCTGAAGCAAACACCCACGCCCAGAACACGCCCATCCCGCCGCCACCATGAAGCTGCACTACATCGGAGTACGTTGATTGCCCACCAAAGCAATGCGAGTCTTTTGTGCGCCCGACACACGCACGAGAAAGAGAAGGGAAGCCGTTGGCAGCATGCAGGGGAGCGGGCCGACCGGAGGGCTAACTCGCACCGACAAACGCTGTCGTCCATTCTAGATCTTCCGCAACGAGACCAAGCCGGCGCACGAGCTCGTCGCCGAGAAGGAGCTGAGCTCGTACTCCCGCTTCACTCGCTCCAAGTACGTCTTTGATCTCGAGCGAACCCGCCGCCGTCGTCGCCGCCGCCGCCTCCGCCTCCGCCCGGAGATTCCAGAGGACAGTGGCATACCTAAGAGGAGGGGCCAGAAACGGCGGCGAGGTATCGAACAAGATGGCTTCCGCTTCCCTGAATACCGCTGACTCCCGACTGCGCCCGACTTCCTCCCCAGCTATGGCGAGTTCATGACCTTCACCTCCAAGACGGTTGCCGAGCGGACCAAGGTACGCCGCACATGCCCAGTTCGTAGTTTGGCGAACGGAAGCTTCGTTCTGACACTGAACTGCGTTACAGCCCGGACAACGACAAGACGTCGAGGAAAATGGTACCTTTAGCCCACACAAGCGAAAGAGAGCAGCATGGCGAACCAGTCGGGGATGTACTAACCGGGCCTTACCATACGACAGAGTACACGTTCCACGCCTATGGACGCACCGAGGGCGTCTGTGGCATCATCATCTCGGACCATGCGTACCCGGCGCTGGTGGCGCACCAGCTGCTGTCCAAGGTGGTGGACGAGTTCCTGACAAAGCACCCGCGGTCCGCCTGGGCCACGGGCGACGTGACGCTGCCGTTCCCGGAGTTGCAGGAGTACATTATCAAGTACCAAGACCCCCACGAGGCCGACAGTATCCTCAAGATCCAGAAGGAGCTCGACGAGACCAAGATTGTGCTGCACAAGACCATCGAGTCGGTCCTCCAGCGCGGCGAGAAGATAGACGACCTCGTCGCCAAGAGCGACGGCCTGAGCGCCCAGAGCAAGATGTTCTATAGTATGCCTCCACTTTCTTTGTCATTTACGGGTTTGATTTGTCTATTTGGGTGAAACGACTGGGACGCTGACAGGATGGTGTGCCACACCTGCTGCAGCACAAGCAAAGAAGCAGAACTCGTGCTGTATCGTCATGTAGTATCGACAGGGAGGTTGTTTGCCGTGACCACTACAAGGTATTTATCGATGCTGTCTACCCGCTGCCGCGTGGATTCGTTTTATATCAAGTCGTTTCTTTGTTTCTCGGGAGTATAATATCCCCTTCCTTCCAGGGCGCTCCTTGGTGGATATCTTTTTTTTCTTTTTGGATGTTGTAGTCGCCTGGTTTTTCGTTTTTTTTTTTTCCTGCTTCATTTTACTTGTCCGTTTTTCGCCTCCACTTCTCCGGTAGATGATGTTACATAACGCAGACCATGGCTTCCTCGTGGCCCCTTTACAAATCACCTTGGTGTCATGGTCGGTATGTCAGCACCACTATCCGGACATCCACATTCCTTGGGATCCGGAGTAACAGGGTGGGGGTCCCCGGTGACTTGGTTGGTGATATAGCCCTGCCCAAGTAAAAGCTTCCGTCATGGCCTATCACTGGTCGGATGTGATTGTCAACCAGCCGGAAGGGAAACCATAAAAAAACGAAAGTCCCTTCCAGATTTTCCAGGTTTACGACATCGAGACGCCTCCCCCAACTTCCCCCACCTACATGCCTACTGCACGCTAAGGAAACACCAGGCGCACTAGCAGGCTGCGAATCTTGGAGGCGAATTGCTAGGAACGGCACGAAATAGAAGCCACATCAACCTATCACTTATTTACTCTGTGCGGCAGATGACGGCCGCCGAGGCTATCCCGGATGATGGCAAGCTCCACGTCGCCATCATAGGCGGCGGTGTTGCCGGAGTCTCCCTGGCCCTGGGCCTGCAGACCCGCGGCGTGTCGTTCACGTTGTACGAGCGCGCGCCCACCGTCAGCGACGTGGGCGCTGGCATAGGCCTCTCGGCCAACGCCGAGCGCGCCATGCTGCTGCTCGACCGCGACCCGGCCGGCAATGGCCCCGTCGCGGGCGCCTTTCGGCGCGTCGTCACTCCCAACGGGCTCGACTACTTCCAGTGGGTCGATGGGTTCAGGACCAACGAGGTGCGCTACAAGCTGGGCGTCGGCAAGGACGGCTTCCCGGGCTGCCGCCGCTCTGACCTGGTGGAGGCCATGGTCGCCGGCATCAAGCCCGGCGGCTGCGGCCGCGTCGAGCTGGGCAAGCAGCTCATCAACGTCCACCAGGACGAACAGAACGAGCAGCAACAGCAAGCCGGCCGCAGGAGGCCCATCGTGATGACTTTTGCCGACGGCACGACGGCGCACGCCGATGTCGTCGTCGGCTGCGACGGCATCCGGTCACGGGTGCGGCAGATCATGTTCGGGCCCGAGAACCCGGTCTCGCACCCGGGCTACAGCGGCAAGTTCTGCTTTCGCGCCCTGGTGCCCATGGCCCGCGCGCGCGCCGCGCTGGGCCACGAGCGCTCGTACACGCGCTACATGTACAACGGCCCCGGCTGCCACTGCATCACGTACCCGGTCGGGCTCGGCGACTCAGTCGAGCTCAACCTACTGGTCTGCGTCACGGACTCGAAAGGCACGGGCGGCTGGGACCTCGAGGCGACGGGCGGCCGCCACACGGCGCCGGGGACGCGCGAGGAGGCGCGCGTCGCCTGCGAGGCGTTCCACCCCGTCTTCAAAGCCCTCATCGACCTGCTGCCCGAGGCGCCCGAGAAGTGGGCCATCTTCGACTCACTCGAAAACCCGGCGCCGAGCTACGCCGTCGGCGCCGTGTGCCTGGCGGGCGACGCGGCGCACGCCACGGGGCCTCACCTGGGCGCCGGCGCCGGCTTCGGCATCGAGGACGCCCTGGCGCTCTCGACGCTGCTGGAGGCTGTCAACAACAGCAGCAGCAGCCAAGGACCGGCCAGGCCGCAGACGGTCGAGCGAGCCCTCAAGGTCTACGACGAGGTACGCAGGGAGCGCACGCGGTGGCTGGTCGGGGCCACGCGTGAGACGGTCGATCTGTTCGAGTGGGACCGCACCGGCATGACTGAAGACGAGTACTGGGAGCGATTCTCGCGCGTCATCCCCGCCCACTTCCACCAGATCTGGGACTATGATCTCGAGGCTATGGTGGTGGACGGGCTAGGGAAGCTGGGCCTGCCGCAAGATCCCCAGGCTAATTGATGCAGCCTCATGCACGCGCAAGGAGGGAGGAGATATCGGGATTTACCTTCCGGGAGCCATCATTCCGACGCCTATCTACTAGTTTGCGATATATTTTTTCCTTAGAGCCTGTACTTACTTGCCTTGGTATGTTTCATGGGCGGTCAAAATTGCAGCCACGGGCCATCCACACTCAATTTGTGTATTTTGGCCACAAAGTGGAACGGCTTGTGCCATTCTTTGCCCCTTTGATGGCCTGGTGCCGTTTTAAGCGCCCGCATAGACCTGGGAAATAGGCAGTATCTCGGCCGCAAGCCACCCCGTCCGTCTGCTGCTGGTTCTGTTTGTCGTCGGAACGAAAGATTTTGGCCTCCGATTTCGGCCCTTTCCGTCATAATGTTCTATTCCTCCTACCTTCTCTTTCTGCTTGTGTTCTTATCAATCCCGCCCACGTCATGACATCAACTGTCACCGAACAACAATATTTGTCGTATCAAGTGCTGAAACACCGAGGCCACCGCGCGGCCGCCCGTATTTGCCGACCTCGCCGCCCCGAAAGATCCGATCAACCCCGTGTAACATGCGCCTGTTCGAGGGCACTGTTGAGAACGACCTCGGGGGCTCGAGCCCGCGCCGGGCTAACCAGGAGATAAGAGATCGGGTCTTCTGTCACGCTAAAGGGCGGAAAAGTACAAGATCCTAGTCCCGGTCTGCAGCAACGCCGTCGGCACTCACGCACGGCCAAGATCCTATCAGTGCCAGCAAGTGCGCCGAACACGATGCTTGGATATAAAGCCGGTGCTGGAACTGGGCGCCCGCATTACGCAAGGCAAATAGGCATCGGTGGTGGCAGGGATCCCGGGTCCGTCCACGACCAAGATTCGCTGAGGCCGGTATTCGCGCCCACGCGCCGCTCCTACTGTGTGGAATACGAGAGTCCCGAAAGCTTGGTCGCCACTTCGAAGCTCGCCTTGAAGTTTCCTGACTAGGGACTCAGGGGGTGCGGCGACACTGGACATCGCCACGATTCACAACAAGGTCGAGACTGGCATCCACAGTTGATTCGCTAGAGCTCGTCAAGGGAGATAACTGGCTTTGCTAAGATTGTGAGCGAAGGGCCGCGGCTTTCTAGGAGGCATGCGGCACCACGCAGCCCAGCGCCCCGGTCTGTGAAAGATCACCTGGATCCACTGGCGGCTGCGGGTCGGCACAAACGTGTGAAGGAGTGAATGGAAGACGTTGCTATGACCATGGGCCGTGGGGACGACTCAAAGTACGCTCCTCAACCGCGCGGTTGTGGTAGACAAGCTGGGCTTCGTAGTCCAATGATGAATACACCATCACGACCCGTGGTACCCAGTTTAGAGGATGAGAAGGCCAAGTCAGGGTCCCAGTTGAAGAAGCCCTAGATTGCAGACCGAAGTCCCCTACCTCAAGCCTCGGCAGACTTGCTCAACACGCGCTACGGGGCTTGCAGTGACAGCCGCACGCTCTTCATCTTCGAGGGGTTGGATGAAGTGCCACGCAGTTGCAAAAGGCTACTGTCCTATCCCGATGGAGAAGAAATTGCCATTACCTTAGGACCAGGCGCCGCCCAAGACAAGTGTTTTGGCCCCATTAGGCTCTTGGCTTCACAGACTTGTGCAACGGCAAATTGACAAAACCTCCTCCGTAGATCTAGGCGGACTTCTAGGCAAGGTCTTGGGTCTTTAGAAACGCCGTGATAAGATTTCCTCTATAGGTGTAGTATCATTGGCTAGAGGCCGGGTCTCGGCGCTAGCGCCAAGAAGACGCGGCGTTCCTCTCAGCTTGGAATTCGGGCATTTTTGCTTCTTTTGTGTCGAGTTTGCAGGCCTTGGCAACTTGGCAAACGCGCTGCCACCTCAGCCAGGGCCGGCCCAGAGTCTTGGGTCAGAGACTGGACGTCATACCCGATGATGGGCAGAGTGATAAGAGAAGAAGGGGGAAGATGCAGTCACCCGCAGAACCTTGTCCCATTCCTCACCCTCGTCGCCCACCAGCCAGCAGCAACGAAGTGATAAAGGAAATAAGAACAAACATAGCAGCTACTGCCGCTGCGCAATGGCTGAGCATGCACAAGACAACGCTGAGAAGATAAACGATGCGGCCGGCCCTCCTCCGGGTGCTGGACACGGCGGCGGAGATGCCGCCGCGCACCGGCAAAACCCCCTAGGCCGGAGCTACGACCCGACGTCGGACGCGGCGGCCTCGGACCCGGACTTGCAGTACCTGCGCGACGACGAGATCGCGGCGTTCCTGGACGAGCTGGACCACAACGGCGACGGCTGCATCAACTACTCCGAGGTCGAGCGCAAGCTGGACGAGGTGCACGACGAGCTGGTGGTGCCGCACAGCAAAAACCTGCACCACGACTCCGAGGAGGACCGCGACCGGCACGCGTTCCTGCGTAAGCTCATGGGCTGCGAGCCGGGGGATCGACGCACGAGGATCCCGCGCGATGAGTTCGCCGACCGCGTGCGCGGCTGGCGCGTCCCCTCGATGAAGCAGGACGGCAAGAACTCGGCCGGACGCCAAATGGGTCTCTGGCGCCGCGTCCGCGCCTACTGGGCCGTTCACGGCCCAACCTTCCTCTTCCTCGCCATCGTTGTGGGCCTGCAGCTGGGGCTGGGCGTGTGGCAGTGCGTCAAATACGCGACGGGCGAGCAGTACCAGGCCGCCCTGGGCTGGGGCGTGGCGCTGGCCAAGCTGTGCGCGGGCGCCCTGTACCCGACCTTCTTCTTCCTGATGCTCAGCATGTCGCGCTACACGTCTACCTTCTTCCGCAGGAGCTACTGGGTCAGCCGGTTCGTCAACTGGGACTTCAGCCAGGCCTTCCACGTGCGCGTCTCGATCGTGGCTTTGGTCCTGGCCACGCTGCACGCCGTCGGCCACCTGTCGGGCTCGTTCAACTGGGGCAGCCGTCCAGAGAACGAGGGCGCGGTCGCGGCGCTGCTGGGGCCTGACGCCGTGCCGCGCCCTTACGTCGCCTATGTGCGCTCGCTGCCCGGGTGGACGGGCCTCACGGCGCTGGGGCTGTTTTATGTGTTGGCGGCGCTGAGCGTGCCTCCGGTGCGGCGCTGGAGCTACGAGGTCTTCCAGTTGGCGCACTTGCTCATGTTCCCCATCGTGGCCTTGCTGGCCGCCCACGGCACGGCGCAGCTGCTGCAGTTCGCCATGTTCGGCTACTGGCTGGCGCTGCCGACCGTGCTGGTCCTGGCCGAGAGGCTCATCCGCCTCGCCACGGGGTTCCACCGCATCCCCGCGACGCTGGCGGTGCTCGACGGGGACACGGCCGAGATCCGGGCCACCATCCCCAGCGAGCGGCTGTGGCGCTACGAGGCCGGCCAGTGGGTGTACCTGCAGGTGCCCGCCATCAGTCTGTTCCAGTGGCACTCGTTTACGGTCTCGGTCTGCGTCGGCAAGGAGATGCGCCTGCACACCAAGACGGACGGCAACTAGACGGGGCGGCTGTGCGAGCTTAGCGGGCTTGGCGGGGGAGCCGATTCGACGGAGATCGAGATCGGCATCAACGGCCCGTTTGGGGCGTCGGCCCAGCGCTTCTACGACTTTAAGCACACCGTCCTGGTCGGCGCCGGCATCGGCGTCACGCCCTTTTCTGGCATCCTGGCCGATCTTCAGGCCAAGGACGACAGGGCGCACGGTGGGCCGCCGTCCTCGAGCCACACAAAGGTTGCCGGGCCACATCATGCGGATGCTGCGGACAGCGAACAGCAGGTCGCCGAGCAGCAGACAGTGCCGACAGGAGCGACCGCCTCCTCATCCTCGCCGTCCTCCTCCGGCTCAACCTCCAACTTCGGCCCCGACTACCGCCGCGTCGACTTCCACTGGATGGTCCGCAAGCGCAACCACCTCCTCTGGGTGTCGGACCTCCTCAGCGCCGTGTCCCGGTCGCAGGCCTGGCACCTGGCGCACGACGCGCAGCGCCACCTCGGCGTGCGCGTGCAGACGTACGTGACGCAGAAGCGCAAGCGCGTCGGCACCCACGTCTACCGCTGGCTGCACGAGCAGCACCGCACGCCGCAGCACCCGGCCAGCCCCATCACCGGCCTGTTGAACCCGACCCAGTTCGGCCGCCCGGACTTTGTGCGCATCCTCGATAGGCACTACGACGACATGCTCCGGTACAAAACCGCCGCCGTGGCAAGGGGGGACCTTGGTGCTGACGATGATCTCAAGGTCGGCGTCTTCTTCTGTGGGACCCCGGTTGTCGGCGAGGTGTTGGCGGATCGGTGCGCGGCGCTGACGGCGCGTGGACGGGATGATGGGAGTAGGATTGAGTATCACTTCACAATTGAGGTGTTTAACTAGGGGTGGTTTGCTGTGGAGGCATTCTGAGCAGAAAATGGGTATCTTCTTGCTGGCGACTTTATTGTGTTTTTGCCTACTTGGGTTTTTTGTCTCCTTGCCGTAGAGTGTAGACCGAAGCTAATATGTCTCCATTGGCGGGTGCCGTCGCTCCCCCTGTCCCCTGTTCTATCGTCGGACAAGGAATCTCCCTGTCGCTCATCCCACAGCTCCTTCCGCACTCCTATTTGGTGCTGGCAGTAAACTGCAGCGCAGTCGACGGCTTCCCCGTCGCGGCCACGTCCTTGGCAATATTATTGTCCAGCTTCTTCTGCTCCTCGGCCAGCTTGGCAGCGACGTTTTGCCCCTGCGCCTGCTGCGCCTGCAGCTTGAGCACGGTGGCCGTCAGCTTGAGGACCTTGTTCTTGGTCTTGCCGTTGTCGAGCGCGTCCTTTGCGGCGCCCGGGGCCGCGGCCGCGATGGCCGGGTTGAAGGCGCCCGTCTCGGCCTTGTTGGCGATCTTGTTGACCGAGTCGAGGAAGCTCAGGTCCGCCTTGTCGACCGACTTGAGGTCCGCCGGCAGGCCCGCCAGCTTGGCCAGCGCCTCGGCCTTGGCGTTTCCCGCACGCCCGCCGCTGATGGATAGCTGGTTGTACGTCTTCTTGGCCGTGAAGACGGCGGCGCGCCTGTCGAGCGGGGCGGCCGTCACGCCGAGGCCCAGCAGGGCTGCGAAAAGAATGAACTTCATTTTTTTTTTGCGGCCCTGGCTGTCCGTGCTAATGAATCCGGTCGAACAGTAAGGATACAATACACGCGAATCAAGGAACAGCACAGCTGTCAAAAGAATGGAATGAAGACGGGATAAGAGAAAGGAAGGTGAGGTAAGGCGACAGAGAATTTCCACCAAGGTGGCAGGCGGTCTTGAACTCTTTATTGCGGATGACCCCCTGCGAAGAGCCCCTTGACGGTTACAACGCTTGCCGCGATGTGCCCTGCTCCCTATCCACATCACCCACACACAACCCTTATATATCAACGATCATAAAGCACAGGTTATATGGGTGGACCACCCAGGGGGTTACGAATGCTATGACGGGAAACCAAATGGGACTATTCCACTGATGCGTGCTCAGCTTTGTGAGCCTCAAAAGAGGTACATGCACCTCTTCCATAAAAGCTTATTCCAGTATGGGAAATGTTTTTGGATCGAAAGCAGGATATTTAAAAGCTTGTGGTTGGCCAAGAACGACCTCCATTGTGGTGTCGATTTCTTCGTCCTGTCACCGCTGTTTCAGTAATCTGGCGATCCCTGGCCCCGCCCGGAGACGTCAAACCGTTCCCCTGGACCCCGTCGCGACCCGCGGAGAAGCGACGCTACAAAGACACTCCGCGGCACGCCGGTAGGTTGTACGTAGTGCGCGTCTTTCAGCAATGGTATTGTGATGTGGACAAAAGGGTCGGCCAGTGGATCCCCCAGATCTTAAACTTGAAACGCTACAGAGCGATTGGGGTGAGAAAAACATTGTAAACTGAGCACGGTGTTTTTGCCAAGGTTGAAATATTACGGAGTTTCCACCACGCGACGCTTCCATTGGAGTCGGTACATGATAAGAAAAACGCAAGCAAACTAGCGACCCGTCTCCGACGGAACTCTGACCTCGCCGAGATGTTCACTCGATACGAATGATGCACTTTGTATCAAGCATGAGCTTCCGGGCATTCTTGTATTTGAAGCTGCTGATGTCGCAGATCGACGGCAGGATCTGAGCCAGGTTCTAGCAGCCCTTGGATCCAGGCACCGTCCTCTCCATGAGGCCGCCAAAGATTTGTGCTGTGAACGTGATCGGGGCTGGGTTGGTCGGGGCTCTTCCATGACGGCGCTGCAGGTGTGGATAGTTCGTCATTAGCCGGGCACATCGACTAAAAGTCCAAAAAAGAGGAGCTAATGCATAGAGGGGAAAGAAACCAAAGTAACTCACACTGCATACCACTCCCGCATGACCTTGCAGTTGTATATGATGTAGACATCTGGGTTGGCGACGTCAAGATCCGCGTTCACGATCACGTCGAACATGGCCCGATGCATCTCGATGCCGCCGTTGATCGGGTCTGGGTTTTGAGTGTAGAGCTCGCCCAGGACCAAGCCCTGCCTCGGCAGACGGGGCGCCTCCGTCACTAGCGTGCCTCCAGGGGCGCGGCGGGGTTCGCGCGGGGCCACAGAGCTGTCCTTGCCGCCGTCACGGCTGGGGTGGACGTGGTAGACCTGGTTGACCTCGAAGCGGCCGCTGATTCAGGGCCGCAGGTCGCGGGCCGGATCCATGGGCTCCGACGAGGGGAGGAAGGGCAGGTTTGTTGGCCTGAAGTAGACGAAGTACAGCTTGCGGTCCGGATCGGATCCGAGAACAGCTGCATCGCGGCGGGGCCGCCGTGCCGCTTCGGGCCCCGCAGATAGTCCCGGTCCTCCTCGCTCGAATGTCGATGTTGCGCATCCGCCAGAGAAAGCGGCTCTCTGCAGACGGCATGCGGTCGGGCTCGAAATCTCGCAAGGAGGCTCTACCGTCCGAGCTGGTTCCGTCCTACTCAGGATCTACCGAGGCGGTAGGGACAGCCGAGTGGAAAATTGGCCCCGAGCTCGTGGAGGACTCGTCGTCCGAGAATTCCGGGCTCGAGGACATGGCCGCGACGGGACTATGGGTCGGTTGGACGGTGCTAGGCATGTAGAAGCTGAGGCAGGCCGATATGGAGGCACCTACCTACGTAGGTACACAGGAGGCACTTGAGAAGGCCAATTCGGGCTTGGGAGTATGGCTGGATGGTGAAAATTGGGGATTCCAAAACAGCTGGCAGATGCGTGTTGGGCAAACCGGTGCTGTCAGGGGGCCCATCACCTACCAGATAAGCACTCGTGGGGCGGCCACATCTTTTCGTTCATCACATCTGGGTTGACAAGGGGGCGTTCCCCATACAAAATCCAAATCGCCAGCTCCCCTTGTCCTACCGTCTTGTCAATTTGACTGTGACTGGCAGACAGGTTGCACTTTAGAATGTCTCGAGAGCCGACCTCTCTAATGTCGCCTTTTTTTTCTGGGTCGGGCACCTCGACGCCGGGATCACGCGGTCAATGGAGACGTGTACGGCCCGGTAAACGGACGTTGGGCGCGATCAGGGGGTCGGGAATGCGGACGCATCCAAGGCTCGCAGCTGGCGCTATTTTTTTTTTTTTTGTCCTCGCTCTGTCCTACCCTGCCCTCATGTCCTTCTGTACTTTTTTTCCATGTCATTTGCTCGGTTACTCCAGTTATACCGGAAAAGCATGGGACGGCACGCAATGGTCTGACACGGGACGAGAGAAAGAGGACGGAAAATAAGGAAATGATATACATCGGAAAGGACAAAAAAGGGAGCGCCTCGAGTCGTCGTTGGATAGGTGTACACAGTAGAGGGTGGGCTTCACATCCAGAATCAAACTCTGTTATCGTCTGCGGCATCCCGTATTTAAGCCCGTCCTGTGCATCACGTGGGGCCTTGTCCTTCGAGCCATCCCCCCTTTTAGGCGTTTCACCGGGCCGGGCGGGGCTGTGGGAGCGACAGCTCAGCTCGATGGCATCACGAAGCTTTCCTCGCCGTCACTTTATGGGCGGAAAACTTAAACCCAGACCCTAGCGGGTTTGTAACTGTTAGCCCCTTGTCAGGACTTCGCCGACCGCAAAAGAAGAGAAATCCACGATCTGATATACCACCAGGTCGTTTAAATTTGGATAACAAGGGAGTATTAAAAGCAGCTCAAATGACTCTTTTTTACGTCTGAAAATCTCATTGGAATTAGGAATTTTTGGCAGCGCTTGCCACTATATCGAGAAAGTCGTGAGAGTCCAGGGTGCCCACAGTTACGAATCCGCCGGGGGTCAGGGCGTATGCACTGTAGCTGCTGGGCAAGGGTGCTTGGCAGCACAAAATAAGCGCACGAGACATGACGTCGGTGTGCCCGCGACGGTGAGTTGGCAGCTGGGAAACCCTGCAAGGCACGAACTGCAGCAGTTGAAATTAACCCCACACTGTGCTGTGGCCTTGGCATAGCTGTGAGGCGCGGTCGGTCAGAGTGCCAATTTTATCTGGCCGCACCTTACCTGTTTTGGCAGCCACATCTATGCATAACGGTCCTGACCGGCAGGTCAGGCTTTATGCAAAACACAGGGGTTAAACCAATGTACCTCGTCGACCAGGGCCCAATTTTCTGCCAAAAACGTACTAGTTGCCAAGCAAAATGCCTTCAAACCCCTGCTAACCGGTCGTGTTCTGACCAGATCTCAACCCTCTGGTCAGAGGTCTGGTCAGACGGCCGGTTGGAAGCAATTGCTGTAAAATTAATCTGGTACAGTGCCAATTATATAGGGGGAATAATATATTCGTACCATTTCCCCAGATGGATCCCCGCATAGATACAGTACTTTCGACCCCCCCTGCCATTTTTTTGCACCCTTTGACCGGCCGGTCGTGGACCGACCGGTCGTGCCGATCAGGCCCTTAACCAGAGCTCGCAGGCTGTTCGACACTTTTGATTTATTTTGCTTTTTCTTTTTCCTCCTTCCACGCTTTCTCAGCCGAGTTCGAATCGAGTACCGGCAATTCGACTCGAGTTGCCGAACAGTGTGTCGCGGCTATTGTTCCCTATTCTATCGAGTATCTGGCTCGCGCCAGATAACCGACCGCGTGATATCTCAATGAAACCACCGTCAGCTCCCGTCTTTACCGATCGCGCGGATGGTGACAAAATCAGATCTGGTAGGCAACCTGGCGTGGGTTCCGGTGACGTGACTTAACTCCAGCCTAGGAAAAAAAGCAGGGGCAAACTTTCCAGCGGATAACTTGACCGACGACCCATTTGCGTCGCCCAGCTAGGTGACTCGCAAAGAATGATCACTTTGTCGGCTGTTTAGGAGACGTCGGAGGCTGCAGCCGTCATGGGCTGTGCTTGCGGTGGCAATCAAGACCTCCATCCTCATGCTGCTGGGCACTGGGCCCCTTTAAATCCAGCCAAGAGTCAAACGTTTCTTTTTCCTTCTCTCTCTTTTTTTCGGCCATTGACTTTGTGGCATCCACGCGGCGTCTCGTGGGGGCGTAGAGGTCCTGTAGGGCACACCTACAAGGCCCAGGCCACAGAACTTTGTTATCGTTGATCGATGGCCCGCAAGCCCTGAATTTCCAAGCCGGTCCTCCTAGAGATGAAGGGATTGGAGCTCCCGTTGTTGGCTTGAGCAGCTTCAACTTTTATCTCTGCGAGGCGGCCGGCGGACACTGCCTCTCTTCCACGACCGAGAGTGCGCATTCAGGCCCGATGGCGACGACGGGATAACCAGGGATTAGACATATCGGCAAGCTGACCCGACTTATCTGTTGCTTCTGGGTGCTTAAGCTGGCCCGACTTGTCTGTTGCTTGTAGGTGCTCAAAACGCCACAATAAATGCGAGAACCTAGAGCGCTGTAAATCAGGCTTAGGGCGTAGGTTTACGACATACACCATACGACCGGTGAGTCTCATAGTGAGTCTCTCTCACCAAAAAGCGTTGGCGTGGGAATTCGTTCAGGCGGTTCGGATCCACAGCGATACTCACAGGGGTAAGGGCTCTGGCTCGGTCCCGAGAAACGTGATAGGGCTATGCTGAACACCGAACCCAATTGTACATACGCCGTAGGGCATACATTAGTGGACCGTCGTCTTGGGAATAGGCAGATGAGCCTTCCCCTGCTGGGGACATGGTGGGCTCGCGGCTCGGTCGGTGGTCGAGTCGGCAGGTTTCTAGAGAGCATGTACATACTGTGTGCGTTGCCTCTCGATGCGGCGGGTCCAAAATACGAGTTGGACAGAGAGCTGGGGGTCCAGCTTCTGGCCCGCTGAGGAGAGCGCCAGGATCTCCCATGTCGCCAACACCACCCGCGCAGGGGGGCGGACCTCATGGTGCTCGACAAGCTCTGAGCCGTGGTAATGGAGTCAACGGCGCTAGAGACGGGGGTGTAAAACGGCAGGGCCGGTGCGTCCTCTCTTCCGGTTGAATGCACTTCCTCCTCATCCGTCCATTTGAACACCATCCCCTCATTCTCTTCAGCTCCTCTTCCGAGCTCTCTTTCTTTCTTTCTTTCTTTTCCTTCTCTTTTTCTTCCTCATCCTTTTGTTCCCTCGCTCCTTATGCCCTAGGGTCTTTCCTTACGTCCAGGTTTCCTAACGTCGTTCCTTTCATTTTTTCTTTCAGTTTTCTTTTGCTGCTCACTTTGCGGTCCTCCGGTCTTTCTCGTCCTCATTTTCCCTGCTTAGCAACCGCAAAGACGCTGCAATGCGCTTCTCACTCCCGATTCTCGCGGCGGCCCAGGCAGCTCCCTGTCTTGCGGCCGTTATGTCCCCGGCCGAGTCCGCGCTCCTCCCCGAGGATGCCCCTGTCTGGTACCCCGTCGTCAAGAGGGCGACCGCCTCGGGCCTGGTGCCGACCAAGGCCATCTCGCTCACGTACGCCTCCGCCAGGGCGCCCTCGGAAGACCACGCCACGCTCAGCGGCCACATGAAGCTGCCATCGGTGGTGCTCGAGGGCTTCATCTCGAGCGTCAAGTGCGGCGGGTCCGGGGTTACGGTCCCCTTCACCAAGGCTGCCGACTTTGCCGACGCCAAGACATGGCCGACCAGGGACCTCGTTCTGATCATCACCGACCAGGGCGGCTGCGCCGGTGCCGGCGAGCGCGGCGTCTGGGTCGTCTCTGCCGCCAAGTTCGACGACGACGCCAAGACGGGCGTCTTCACCGCCGAGAAGACCACCCTCGCCGAACAGATGAGCGATGCCGCCATCACCTGGACCACTGGGGGCAGCAAGCGCAGGGCTAAGCGCGGCCTGGACGTGAGGCTGAACAAAGACCTGACCGGAGGGAAAATCAGCAAGGGGCCCGTCCGCCTGGCCGCCGATGCCGCCAAGTTCACTGGCGACGTCAAGGTCTCGGGCGGCCTCAGTTTCAACTTCCGCACGCTCGAGCTGACCGGCCTGACGGTCGATCTCGCGTACGACTCCGCCATCGATCTGCGACTTACCACCGTGGTCACGTCCAAGACGGGCATTTCCAGATTGGAACTGAATCCCACCACGTCGGTCATCTCGCCCTTCACCATCCCCGGTGTGCTCGACGTCGGCCCGATGCTGCAGATCGCCATTGGCGCCGAGGTCGCTGTCAAGGGCAGCGTCAAGGTCAAGACGAACATGCACGCCGAGTTCAAGGGCGCCACCGTCCACGTCGATCTCCTCGACATCAAGAAGAGCGCGGCCAAGAACTGGAAGCCCGTTGTGTCGGCCAAAAACCAGGCCAGCGTCAAGGCTTCCTTCCAAGTGAACCCCTACGTCGCCGCCACGATCGGCCTCAGCGTCAAGGCCTTCGGCGGCAAGATCGACCTCAGCGGCGCCGTCAAGGCCAAGGCTGTCATGGTCAACTCCTTCAATGCCCAGGCCGACGCGGCCTTCACATCCGAGCTCACCAAGGTCAAGTTCGCACCCCCGTCCAACCTCGGCGCGTGCCCCGGCGGTGCCTGGTTCGGCTCCACCTTCTTCACCGTCATCACCGCCTCGGCCGGCGGCCGCGCCTCGCTGGGACTGTTGGAGCACCAGCTCCCCGTCTTCGAGCCCGCTTGTTGGACCACTCCGGCACCAAGGACACCAAGGCCAGCACCGGCGCCAGGGGCAACAGGAGCAGCAAGAGCAAGCGCAAGCAGGCCGCGATCGACGCCAAGAACAAGGCTCAGCAGCCCGAGGTGATCGGCACCATGGGCGGCGACGACAAGGGTAAGTAGCCCGCCGCGGCTGGTACCAAGCGCACCAAGGGCAGAAAGGGCGCCAAGGTGAGGCTAAGCGGGCCGCCTCAATAAGGTGCGCGTAGCGAAACCTCACTCTTTGGTATCCAGGAATCGGCAATATCTTTTTTTTTTTTTTTTCGTCGTCTCCCTCGTGGCTGCAACAACCAGGGCACGCGGCTGGCCAGAAGTGGTGGCATTAACTTGTCAAACCCCTCTGGTCTTGCTTTGGCTGCCGGGCCGTAGTTGCGTTTCTTCGCCCATCGTTTCCGGTGGGATCTGTCGTTGCCATCCGTATATGTCGCCAGATCGTATCCCCACCGTAACGCTTGGCTGCGGTATTGTGTGATTTTGGGGCTTCGTGTTTACGGATTACAGCGGGCGTCCTAGAGATTCTCCGTGGTGTTCGGCCGTGTTACGGGTCAACGTAACCGCAGAGTTCAGCATTGTTTATTTCTATTTATTTAAAACTCTAAAAAATCGGATGGTATCGCCGGCTTCGTGTTCCTCCTCGTGATGTTTCACCCGGGCAGTTACCTCACCCCCACTTCGGGACGTAATCGGTTGCGGGGAAACCTGCATCACAAGCGTCATTACCACATCTTCATCCCTTGATACTAAGAAAAGAGAGAAAAATGCCCGAAGAGGTCCCGCCATTAAACGTGCTCATCGTCGGAGGCGGGCTCGCCGGTCTCGCCGCGGGCTTAGGGCTCCAGACGGACGGGCATAGCGTCACGATCCTGGAAGCGCAGCCACCCGCCACCGGTGCAGCGCCGGAAGGTGCCGGCATCCATCTGCCAGCCAACGCCAGCCGGCTGCTGCTCCGCTGGGGCGTCGACCTGGACAACAACAACATCAGCAGTTCGACCTGCACCCGTTACGACTTTGTCCGCTGGCAGGACGGCAGCGCCATCGCGACCCTGCCCTGCAGCGACCCCGGCGATGATGCACCCTACTACCTGGCGCAGCGCGCCGACCTGCACGCGGCCCTCGCCGCCGCCGCGTCGCGCGCGGGCGTCACCATACTCCACGGCAAGCCCGTGACGAGCTACGATCTGGACGCGCCCTCGGCCACGGTCCGCGACGGCGCTGTCTTCGCCGCCGACCTGCTGCTGTGCTGCGACGGCCGCGTCTCTCACGCACGCCCGCTCCTCGTCGGGCGGCCCGACATTCTCCGCGACGCCGACGACGGTACCATCGCGTACCGGCTCCTAGTGCCCGGCGCCCGGCTGCGCGGCGACCCGGACCTGGCCGGCCTGGTGGAGTGCGACCCCGCCACCGCCGCCGCCGTGACGGTGTGGTGCGGGCCGGGCGCGCACATGACCGGGTTCCCGATCCGGGGCGGCGAGCTGTACAACGTGCTCGTCTGCGCCACGCCTCTGCCATCTCAGGAGGATGGCGGCGGCGGTGGCGGTGCCAAGGCCGAGCTGCACGCCCGGCTGGCCGGCTGGGACAGCCGCGTGCACAAGCTCGTGGCGCACGCCGCCAGCAGCATACGGCGGCGGCGGTTGCTGGACCTCGACGTCCCCGGCGCCTGGGTCAGCGGCGGCGGCCGTGCCGCGCTGCTCGGCGACTGCGCGCACCCGCTGCTGCCGCACCTGGGCCAGGCGGCCGCGCAGTGCTTTGAGGACGTCGCGGTGCTGCGGCGGTGTCTCGCCGAGGCGAGGGCTGCTGCTGTTTCTGCTGGTCATGCTGATGACGGCCCCGCAGCCTGGCTGCCCGGCGCGCTGGAACGTTACGAAGCGAGGCGGGCGTCCCGGGCGCGGCTGGTGCAGGAGCGGACGCGCGAGCAGCGGGGGGTTCTGCAGATGGAGGACGGGGAGGCGCAGAGGGCGCGGGGTGACGAGGGGGTGGGCCGCGAGGACGTGGCGACTCCTCCGCTGTTTTGGGGCGACGAGGGAAGAAGGGCGTGGCTGCTTGGGTATGACGCGGATGTTTCGGCCTGAAGAGGGGGGCTGCTCTGATGGCAGCTATTTGGTGGTTTATCCGGCAAGAGCACGGGAAGACATCCCATTGAGTCTTGTAATATTGCGTGTGTTGCGAAGCATGCGACCGACGAGGCGCCTAATTAAACTTTCGTGCAGATATAGGACATTGGAATGGGCTGTTTCGGGGCCTCCCTCGTGGCGGGCTTCGTCCGCGCGCGACACCGATGTTGGGTTCGACCCAGGTTGGTAAAGCCCTCGTTGGTGATGGCGATCGCAAGTATGAGAGAACTCTTACAGCATCGGCTACTTCGAAAATAATGGCCGACCCATTGTCGCAGGCCCTCAGACCCTCAGTTGGCTTGTCTACCTACCTGCCCACCTGCTTGAGACGCGCAACGTTGTGTTCCTTTTACAGTTCTCGGTTCGGGCATGAAACAAACGCTCAAGGATTATGGTAGGAAGGACATGAAAACAAGGTACGGAGCAGAAAAAATGATAGTTAACTTTTTCGGTCTGGAAATAATCACGCCTGGATATCCATCCGCGCCCACACATTCCCAGAGTGCCGTGTTTAGTTGCCTGGGCAGCGCTGACGCTGACGGTTGCAAAGAAGGGGAAACCCCTTCTTCCGAGGACCACGGGCCTCGAGCATGGTCTTCTCGTCGGCCTCCTCCTCAACGCCGCGAGACTTGAGAAGCTTGCCGTGTTTGCCGAGAGGGGGCCCCGCCATTCATACGAAGCTTGCCGCCTTTGCCGATCGAGACTATCTTAGCTGGCTGACGAGCCTCGAGCGGGGCGGTGCCGCGGCTGGCGGCGCGGGCGGAGAGGGCGGCGGCGGGGTGCTCCTGCGTCATGGGTAGGGCGGTGGGCCAGTACGGCGAAGCCGGTGGCGTGGGCGGAGAAGTGCATGTTGGCTGATGACAACAGAAAGGAAGCAGTGGTTCTTACCCAGTTGGGTGCTACTAACTTTGGCTGCAGGCGGGGGATTCTGCCTCGCCAGGGAAAAAAGATCAAATGAAAATGATCCAAGCGGTTTGTGAAAGACGGGATTAGGTAACCCAGAAATAGCAGCTTCGATCAGGCGCGGGGGAAGTCCAAGCGGAGGGGTCCGTTTGATGGGCCAAAAATCTGTCCGAGGTGGAATGGAAACCAACAGCGAGCATCCATGTTTGGGTTCTGGCCGGTTTCCATGCTACCGCCATGTCAAATGTCAAACGATGAAACCGATAAAAATATACGATTCCCGGCGTCCAACCCTGCCTACCCACCTATTCGATGAGCTGCAGCAACGTCTCGGGGTCCAATATCACGCGCATCATGGGAAACGTCTGAACAGAGCCCCATCGCCTGTTATAATCTGGAGGCTCCGGCCCGACGTCCTCAGCAACCGTTGCGACGCCGCGCACGTACATGGTGCTCGTGGCGCCGCCGCTCGTGTTGTCCGGGCTGTTCGGGCTGTCCTGCTTGACCATCGTCCGCACCAAGAGGGCCTTGGAGCTGTTCCGGACGCGGCAGAGCATGCCCCCCGGCCGGGCCACGCCAGGCACCAGCCCCAGCCGTTTTCCCGGCGCCATCGGGCGGTCGGACACGCACCCGCCCTTAAACACGCAGAAGCGCGGGGGCAAATCCTCTGGGCGGTCCGCGGGCCTGCCCCGGAGTAACAGCAGCTCGCTAAACTCCGCTACCCGCAGCAGCGCGTCAGTGGCCTCCCACGTGTGCGGCCCCGCCCGGCCCGAGCAGAGGTTGGATGCCGGAGCGTCATCGAGCTCCAGGAGAGCCGTGAGGAGCTTGTCGTTTGCGCGCAGCGCCCCGTCCTTGTCGTCCGGGTCTCCGAACGACTTCTGCACCTGGTGGCTCCAGTCGCGCCACTGGAGCGGCTCGTCAATGCAGTCGCCGACCGGCGGGCCCATCTTGGTGATGGCGCCCATAACAGCCACGGTAAGGGTCAAGCCCTGCGTTGCCGACGCCGGTACGTCCGCGTTGGGCTTGCTGTCTTTCTCTCGAGGGGCTGGCCGCCTGAACGGCTCTGGCTGATGCGCCTGAGGATCGACTAGGTCTTGACGAGTTAGCAGCTCTTTGATCAGCCTTGCCATCGCCGTCAAGTCGGTTGTGACGGTCCCGCCGATGAAGCTAATCGTGTCTCTCCACACCCCGAACCGACTCTTCCGGTAGTCGACGGGGAATCCCGCCCCATCCGAGGCAAGGCCAAGCAGGCCATAAATCTTGTCCAAGGGATTTGAGCATTTGGCGTCGATGTGGTCGCAGAGCAGCCGCTCGAGGGAGGCGAACTTTGGTCGTATTACGCGCCAATGGAGCTTGAAGGGTCCTTCTTCGTCGCGGTCGGGGAAACCTGTCTCGGAGGAGAGCCACAAAGCTGTCCCAAGGCATGGTCGCAGGAGGCAAGCAGACGAATATGCGCTGCGCACGTCCCAACTCTTGGAGAATCCACAATCTATCCCAGTAAGGATTTTCGAGAAACATGGCTCTCTCCTTCGCGGTGATGAGGGTTCCAGTTGGTGGGGGGATTTCGCCCAGCCACACGAGCACAGATTTTGCCCTCGAGTATATGTGCTCCATAAGGCCCAGCTGCGTGTTCTTCTCGTCGACATCGCTCTGGTTGATGCAGATGGCGTCGATCCAGAATCCGTCCTTGATAGGAACAGGATATTTCTGCATAAATCTCAGGAACCGCAGAGCCCCGAGGAAGTTGGCGCCGACCTGAGACGCGATGCCGTTTACGTCGATGGTCTCGCCGGCCGTGGCATTGCCCCAGACGTAGCTGAGGGCCTGGTACTTGGGCCGCGCGCCGAAAGGAACGACTGAGAGGCGGCAGCTGATTCGATCCTCCAGCTGAGCTGAAGGCTCAATCTGGATAAGGCGGAAGGTCTTACTGTCGAGCGGCAGACCTTTGTAGGCGAGACTATTTTTTCTTGGCCGAACGGGAACACCGTTGGCCGAAATGGACTCGGCCGACGCCGTCTTGCCATCCCGTCCGAGTTGTGCCCTCGGTCGCGATTGATTTGCATCCATGCTCAAATCGGCGGCTGCGCCATGCAACACGCCACCAAGTGCAAAAGAACGTTGCTTTATTTGCCTTGCTTTCTGAGATCGCCCCCTGCAGGATCGTCAACCTCGCTCGAGAGCATGCGGCGATCTGGAAGGAAAGGAGGGAGGGAACGAGGGGCCAAATGCCGCGGAACATCATGTGGGGAGATCCAAGGCTTCTCGCTCATATCCCGAAGAAAGGGTCGATGTGTGGAAAAGGGCTGTGCCAATCACGCATCTCTTCCCGCGCTGGCTGCAAGTCGCCGTGCGGACCCGCACCATCTTCGGGATGTATGGCCGCATACATGGTAGGTAGGTACCTAGGCAGGCTGGCAGGTAAGATAGGTTATCTAGCTAGGTACATACGAGGGCGCCGACATGCATTCACCACACCCTGGTATGCCAATAGAGATGGGCTACGGACCGGTACAGGCCCTCTGATAGGATACATCCCCTCCCCACGCCACCTAGGAGCACAAAGGCTACCACACCACATCGTTTACCAAAACGTCGCCGGCGACCGGTCTAATTCTTCCGCAGCACAAAGATCTCGCCCTCGGCCTCATTGTCGCTGGCCAGAAACAGGCGCGTCCCGGCAGGGTCCCACGCCACTCCGCTCGGTCGCCAGCAGCTGCTCCTCGTCAGGGTTATCGACTGGCACCCACCGGGATCGCGCGCCGCAATGATGTCCGAGAAGCCCGTCTTGCTGTCGGCGGCCGCGACCGGCTCGAACCCGGCGCCAGCGCCCCCGCTGCTCGTCGCCTTCTTAAACGGCACCTCGACGAGCTTGTAGCCCGTCGCGGGCTGGCGGTCCCAGGAGCCGTGGAAGGTGACGTACAGGCTCGTGCCGGCGGCGTCAAAGACGGCGTCGATCGGGGCGCTGTGCGCGGGGAAGGACAGGCGCGGGGGCGTGGCGCGGGCGGCGCAGCTGGCGTCGGTGACGCTGCTGTTGGACCCGTCGACGAACTGGGACCCCGTCTTGAGGCCGGTGCCGCCCTGGATGGTGGATGCGTCCCAGGCCGTGAAGCAGGTCGGATAGCCGTACCAGTTGTTGTTGGGCACGGACGGGTCGCCGACTGCGGTAAGTAACCATCCATCTTGATCGTCAGTCTGCGGATTTTCACATAACAGCACAAGGTAGGTAAGTAGGTAGGTAGGTACTCACGGTAGTTCAGCTCCTCTGCCGGGTTGTCCTTGTGGATGTCGACCGACCGGCCGTTGGCGGTGCGCTTAAAGTCGTCGGCGCTGTTCTCGACGCCCCAGACGTGACCGTCCGGGTCAAAGGCCAAGCCGACCTCGTTGCGCATGCCGTAACCGAGCAGGTGCCCGCCCGCGTTGAACACGTAGCCGCCGCTGGGCACCTTGGCCATGTCAAAGACCCTGACGAGTGACCTCCCCGAAGACGCGCTGCTCGTGGCGTAGTCGAAGTTGCTGTTGGACCCGACCGACACGAGCAGCAGGTTCGGGTTTTTGGGGCTCAGCTTGAGCGTGCGCGTCGAGTGTATGCCGTTGCTCATGCGCGCGACCACCGTCTTTTGCGACCCGGCGACGACGGCCCGGCTCTGCGGGTCGTACCCCCAGCTGTACACGGTCGTCTCGCCCGACGCGTACAGCGTCCGGCCGTCGGGCGTGAGTGCGAGCCCGTGGTTGAGGGCGCGGTTGGACAGGATGGTCCGGCTGCTGTTGACGCAGCCGTCGGCGCCGAAGGTGTGCACCGACACGCCCGTCGTCTGCTGCAGCACCAGCATGTTGCCCAGCGGGTCGAACACGATGGTCCGCGGCAGCCGCATCCCAGACCCGCCCGCGATCTTGGTCGCCCGCCAGCCCGAAGCCGGCGTGAAGGGGAACCGGGGCTGCGACACGCCGGAGCAACTGCTCGGGAAGGGGAGGGGGTCTGCGGCCGCGGCATTGGGGCTGATTTGTTGAGCCGTTCCTGGATGGTTTGTCAGGCGGGTGTCTTCTGGGGAGCTAATACTGGTTTATGTTTTTTTTTTTTTTTAGAGAGGAGAAGAGGTAAGCTTACTAACGCCCAGGAGGGCCGCTGCTACGGAGAAGAGCTGCATCATGGCTGTCTAGGGTAAAGAACTTTCAACTAGTCTTTGCACAACATGATGCAAGCGGCATGGTGGTGGCCAAGAAGGCCAAGACCTAGAACTTATATATCGGGGCCGGGCCGCTTTTTAGTGCGTGTGCTTTTGGGGGATACCCAAAGGTGCCTCCATCCAGCCAAAGTTTGGGTGGCTGCCGACATATCCAGACGGACCGGGTAATAGCAGCCGATAAAGAGCAGCTCGGAACGTCGAGGGCCTTCATGTAGCCATTCAATACAGCCGGCTAATCCCGCGGTTTCAAGAAAAGGACTTAGCCGAAAGACGCAAGTTGTTCATTTGTCGGTACTTTGATGTGATTCGGGGGGTGGGGGTTTGTGGTTATTAGTCTGGTGCATGCGCGGCCATCAAGCCATAGACTTGCAGCGCGACCCTCGGGATCTTCTTATTGTTCCTGCCACCTCCCGCCTCGATCTCCGCCACCTCGGCGGCCCAGTCGCAGATGGTCTAGGCCAGGTGCTCGACCTGCTTCTCGGTGTTGGCGGCGTGGAAACATGAGCCGGAAGCGGCTTCGGCCCGCAACAGGGCCAGATGCTCGACAGCCAGACCAGACGTAGCGCCGGCGCCATCGCAGCGGCGCAGTGTGCGCGTTGGATTTCGCGCTCCTCCCAGTTTGTCGATGACGGGCATGTTGAGGATGCCGTCCTCGTTCGCCCTTGCCCACAAAGTGCGAGGTTTACCCGGATGGGTTTGAAATAGTGCTTGACCAGGTGTTGGATGTTGTCTTGGTGTTGTTTATATACATATACAGGGGAGTCTATCCGGGCCGAGAGGAATAACGTCAGGCTGTGCCCATATTATTAATATTCATCAAATTGTACACGTTATGATCTACCTGGGGGTATTTCCTATTTATTTCCTATTTAGTTTTTTACGTCCTGTTTTTTTCTTATTTTTATTTTTATTTTTTATTTTATTTCTTTTTCCCACTTCTTTTCCTACTTCTTTTCCTATTTCTTTTTTTATTTTTACTTTCCTATTTTTCTTTTTATTTTCCTTCTCCTTCCCCCTTTTTTTTTAATTGTTTAAGCTACAGAAGAATTCTTTTTTCGGCGGATGTGACCTTTTTTAGTACCCATCACCCGGTAAGGAAAGCGCGTTACGGGTGATATTAGACGACGACGTTTCTAGTGTCGATCAGCACGACGCTCGCGGTCATGCCTTCCCGATCACCAAAAAGCGGTCGGCAGCTGTTGAGATCTAGCGACAGTGCTGGATCCTGCCGGCAGCGCATCCCGAAAAAGTGCCTCTAAGGGTTTAAAACCCAGGCCAGGAGACGCTGCTGGAGATTGACATGTGCCATTGCGTCGGGGAGTAGGACAATGGTCGCAGGAAGAATGCAGCTGGAGGAAGAGAAGAAAAGAGAGTGGGGGAATAAAAGATATGGAAAGGCACACTGGGCTGTTATCTGAATGGGCGGGCAGGCACCTACCACATGTTACCTGCCTGTCTAGGTAATGCCTAGGGTAGCACGTATACCAGAAAAAAAAAGCAATACGCCAAAAGGCAGCTTATCAGGTATATTGGCAGCCCTTTCCCACTTCCTTCCCTTTTTTTTTTTTTTTTTTTTTTTTTTTTTTTTTATTTTCTTTCCTTTCCTATTTCCTTTCCTACTGTCACAAGTCGAATGTTCAGCATTATCTCAGGCTAAGTGGTTTTTATTTTGTAGTTGGATTACATGGTCCGGTGCACGCGACCGCAGCAAGATCTCGCCTCCTACGCTTTAGTATATACCCCACTGGACATCGACCCTGGTCCCTGCCGTTGTGCCCGTGCAGCTCATGACGCCCTTGGCGCCGACCCTGCCGCCGCCGCCAAACATCTTGATGGAGTCGTTGATGACGTCGATGACGTCCTGGCCGCCGACCTTGAACTCGACGGCTCCGCCGGTGCCGCCGGTGCGCTCGATGCCGAAGCGGCAGGAGCCGTGCTTGAGGATCTCGCGGTGGCCCGTGATGCGGTGCGTGAACTCGGTGGTCGGGTCGCCCTCGATGTTGCGGATGATCTGCTGGCAGTCCGAGACGAGCGGCGAGGCGCCGCTGCCCTGGTTCTCAAACGTCGACGCCCCGCAGTGGTCCCGACCGGGCTGCGCGTCGCACGGGTAAAAGGGGGAGCCGCCCTTGGTGGCCGTGTCCCAGGACTGGAACGCCCGGTCGCCGCTGCAGACGGGCAGCTGCACGACCCCCGGGGTGTTGACGTTGAGGTCGACCAGGCCGTTCCGCACCTCCTGCTGCCCCGCCAGCTGCGTGATGTTCACCTCCTTGTTCTCCCGGCCGTTGTGCTCCCACGTGGCCAGCGCACCTCTGACGATGTCCTCTCTGGTGACCCCGCCAAAGTCGCGGTCTTTGAGCGAGTCCAGCCCCTTGGGCGCCTTGAACTTGTTGTCAATGCAGCCGCCCTCGGCGCAGTCGCGAGACAGACCGTCCGGGTAGACGAGGTAGTAGAGCTTGTCGTTGACGCAGACCTTTGTGGCCTCGGCCGTGCTGTCGCTGACGTACTTGCTGGCCGGATTGCCGCTGCAGCCCTCGCCCGACTGGAGGATGAAGGCGTACGCCGAGGAGCGGCGCCAGAGGCCCGGAATGGCGAACCCGAAAAAGGCTTTGCGGGCGATCTTCTGTATCTCAAAGGCCCCGGGCGGATCTGGCCGGTCGCCGGTCCCTTGCCACTTGCCTTTGGCGAACTTGCCGTCAGCGAGAAGGCTCGTCAGCCGGTCCATCGCCTCGTCAGACCCGCCAAGGAGCTGTTTCACGGCCAGGCTTGTGCTCTCCTGCCATCCCAACATGATTTGGGCTGCATAGTCGGAGAAGGTCTTTTGATCCTGGACGCGCCACTTGTCCCCGTCCGGAGCTTGGAGCAGATCTTTTGCAAGGGACGTGCCCTGGCCGATAACCATCAGAGCGGTGTCCTTCGTGTTGTCAAACGTGCTGCCCTTGGCCATGGCCGGGAGGGCCTTTAGGAAGCTGTTGAAAAAGGGCGCGGCGCTTCCCAGGGCGCCAACCGTGATTAGGTCGATCATGACGTTGAGCCACATGTTGGTCTGGGGCTCGGGGATCGGCGCAAACACGTCCTCCATACGCCTGATGGTCGTCTGGGTGGTTGCCATCATGTCAACGATGGCGCTGTAGTAGGAGTGGTACATCTTGTGGATCGCGGTGATCGACTCCTCGATGAGCTCCGCCGCCGGTCCAGATTCCTTTCCGTTGGCGCTATCCTCGCACCTGGTGGCACTGTCGCACAGGTCCTCGTTTCCTCCGAGAAGTCTGCAGTTCCTTAAGGGAGTCTGGAGTGTGGCCTGAATCGACTCGTCCAGATTCTTGTGTTGGTCCCTGTGCAGGTTTTTCCAGTTCTCTACAATCTCTCTCCAGGCGCTTTTCGCATCCAGCGCCTCCCAGCGCTCTTTGGCGGTATAGCTTGTTGGCCATTTGGTCTCGTTGGCTGTGCACGTGAATTCTCTCCATTTACCGAGCCTCAAGTCGCTCCCCTTGGGATCGTCGCCGGCTCTCGCCAACTCGATAAAGGAGGCCCAGCTCTTGGCGGGCTTGGGGGGATCGTGGAATTTCTGCAGGTCGCTGGCCCAATCGGTGGTGCCCGCCATGCCCAAGCTCGCATATAGGCGTGTACGTGCAGCTTTGGTGCTCTCGCTCATGTAGCCGACCCACTGGTTATTATCGTAAACGAGGATGTCGCTGTGGCTGCTGGCATCCACGAAACGCGTCGTGACGCGAGCCGGGTTGTCGTTGATGATCTCGTTGATCTCGGCATCAGCCAGGTACCCGCCTGTTCCAGTGCACCTCCCCGGCGTCGCGTCGGACTGTTCGCGACTGCCGGTAAATTTGCAACTGGGGCCCCAACAACCCGGCTGGGCCATGTTGAAAGACCGGCCGTAGCTGGTGACGCCGACGACGATCTTGTTGCCGGGGACGCCCGCCTTGGTGATCATGGCGAGGGCCTGCCTAGTCTCGGTGAGATTGACCTGACTGCGAAGGCAGTTGCCCGTGGGGCAGTTTTCCTGCGAATGTTCGTTGTGGGCATCCCACTGGCCATGGAGGTCGTACGTCATGTAAACGATGTAATCGACGATCCTGCTGATCTCCTTGATCGGAAACTGCTTTAAATACCAGTATGAGGCGGGTGCAGCAATGGCAACCGTTTTGCCGGGGAGAAAGTTTTTAAGCACGGCGAGAAAGGCCAGGTAGTTGGGCCCATCCTCAGCCTTGCCGGGGTCGCTCGGGTTAGGGAGGTCCGGCGCGCCGGGGTACTCCCAGTCGATGTCGACACCGTCGAGGCCGTGCTTGATGATAAAGTCGGCGATATTTCTGGCCATCGTCAGCCGGTTGGCCGGCTTAACACCCTCGCGGAAGATCGTATAGGTCGCGAGGTCATTCGAAAAGGCCCAGCCACCAAAGGACAGGATCCTTTTGGCGTTTGGAATTCGCTTAAACTCGCCAAACTGGTACGAAGAGAGAAGGTCGCCCACCTGGGGCTCGTACGACCGCGTCAAGGTTCCAAACCCAAAATGCACGTGGGTGTATTTGGAAGTGTCGATTTGAAGTGCGTCCTGGTACAGACACGGGCGGCCCATGCCGTAGCCTTGGAAGTAGGCCAGCTTGATGGCGCCATTACCGGTACCCTTAACCACGTCGACACCGCAGTTGGAAATGCAGCCGTAGGTGCCGGGTTTGGCTGTGCCCGGCGCACCTGTGTTGGTATCGATACAAAAGTCCGTAGTGATTCCACACTGGCCCCAAATGTTGCAGCAGGCATTCAAGGGGCACGGGTTGAGATTGGCGATGTCGGATCCATCCATTGGTGGTTTGGACCCCGGCTTCTGGGGACCGCAGTTGGCATTGGCAATGGGCGCAGGGAAAGGGGGGTTGCCCTTGCTCAGGCAGATGATGGCGTGCTCGAAGAGCGGCTGACACCCGGCGAACCCCCACGTCTTCTTGTTGAATTCTTCAAGCTTCTCTCTGGTCAACGAGAACTCGGCTGCGATGCTGTCGCAACTGTCACCCCCAGCGACCGTGTACGCGAAGCAGTCCCCGTTGGGCTGGGGCTTGGGGCTAAAGTCGGGGAGATCGCCCTCGGAGCAGCACACGTGCTGCTTTGGCTTGAGCGTGGCGCAGATGTTGGGGTTGTACTTGGTAAAGTCGGCGCCCGAAATGCCACACCTAACGGCCAGGTCTGCGCAACCATTTCCTGGATTTACCTGGATGGTTCTGCAGTCGGCTCGCTTTTGGAGCAAATGCCCACCGCCCACTGGTGAAACAGCATTATCTTGCAGTGCAACACGACGGCTCTGCATGAAGCTGCCACGAGCGCGGACGGTGGAGTTGGTGGTGGTGGTGGTGGTGGAGTTGAGCGAGGTGGTGTTGACAAGAGGCAGGGTGAATGTAGCCCGGCCAGGAAATTCCTTGGACTCGAGGAACTTGAGGCATGTCGCATTGGCCCAGGATTGCAAGGCCTTTTGGACGGGGCTGAAAGTGGCATTGCTTGTAACCATGATGCCAAAGGTCTGGGTGCCGTCGTAGCCGGCGCCGCAGAGCTGCATTGCAAGGCTAGGCGTCGAGATATCGAAAGTGTCAAGGTTATCCTGGAAGGTCCGAAGGGCCGAGTCACTGATGGCTTGATTCAGCAGACCTTGGCCAATGTAGACGCCAATGGTGGCTTGTGCGGAACAACCGTACAGAATGAAGGGTCGATCTGAAGATGGTCCGTGGCCATTGCCAATGTATTCCCGCATATGCTGTGTAAGCGAGCGGATGGCGGGCTTGGCGAGACCAGCGCCCTCGTGCCACCAGCCCAGCTCGAAGTTGACATCAGCAGATTTAGCCGATGTGGCAACCCCGGGGGCCGACGATTCGGGTTCCATGTTGACAAAATCAGTTCCGAAGGAGGAGCAGGCGGCGATGCGATGAGTAGCGTCCGGCTCATCGACCAGGTCGTACATAGAGAAGCTATAGAGCATGGTTTCCTGGCATCTTTTGATGCGGTTGAAGTTGGGGTAGACAGACCAATTCCCCGTGTTTGGGCCAGCGCCGATGCAGCGCGCGGGACAGAAATCCACGAACCCGAGAGCCCCTGGGAGGCTAACGGCGGCAAGTGCCACCGCGAGCCAGGGTGACATCACCATGGCGATGGTTTTTAGAATAGATTACCAGCGTCAATGATGTTGGGCTGGTACGACCTGGGAAAGTACCAGCCTCAGTGACGTTGGGCTGGTAGGATTTAGAAAGGGGGGAAAATCATACATTAAAGAAGTAGTACGTGCAACCTCAACAAAGAAGAAGCGGGCAAGTTCACGGCCGCGCGAGGGCGTTGCGTGATTCCCAGTAACAACATTGCGGAAGGGAAAGCAGCCGCACGCGAGTTAAGTAGGGACCCGGACGGCCGTCGTGATAGTTCGCAGTCAGCGGCGAAAGATGGTGGACCGGCTGTGAGGAAGGCGCCAATACGCCAAGAGCCAGCGGAAATGACCAACATCAATAATAAGAATCTTGCAGATGCTCGGGGTGGTCGGCACGAGGACCCTCGTCGAGAGCGATCGAGGTCACACATGGATATGGTGCATGCATGGGGAGTGGGCCAATATCCTTGGAACTTCTTGTTTGGGCAAGGCTTAAAGGAGCAAGTGGGCATGAATTAAATGGCTAAGTAGAAATTAAACACCTCTGCTACCACACACTAAATTAGGACGAGATGGAGAAGAAGAAAATATGGTCATCCTGGGCAATGGGGACCTGGTGGGGGGGTTGTAGGAGGAGAACCCGAGGCGAGGGTGTTGGTGCACCGTGGTAGGCCTGGCTCGGTCAATGTGACGTAGCGTTGGTTGCCATCCTTCCCTGGGTCAGACGGAAAGGAAGTAGAGGGCGCCGAAAGCAGCCGAAAGAGCCGCCGCGGCGCCTGCAGTGGCAAATTGCCGAATGGCGTGATCTTCCTTGGGGCAGTTGTCGGGTCTGGCCCACGGTCTGTTGCACTTGGTTTTGAATGTCGTGGCCTCCATGCTTTCAACCACAGCCTTGTCGATTTTGACCCGGCAAGGGTTCGCGGTCGGCGTTGGGGAAGAAGAGTCCACCACGGCGCATTTCTCCTTTGGTTGCGACCACGGGTACTCGCGGACGTCGTCGGTCTTGTCCGTCACCCGAAGGGCGAACCCCCGGTCGGGGCATTCCTGGCCGTTTGCGGCGGTAGCGGCGACAAGGTCGGCCTTTTTGCCGCCTTTCTTGAGCGTAAACTCGACAACCAAGGTGTCAGACCTGTTGACGGAAAAACGAGTTCCGGCGTCCGGGTCTCGCAGCGAGGCGTTTTTGCATTCGACCCAGTGTCCGTTCCAGCCCATTCCGACACGCCCCTCGCTGTCGAGTTTGACATGGGTCCAGAAGAGGACAAGTCCGCTTTCTTTGTCGGTAAAGTCGGACAAGTTCAAGTTGCGTTCGAACGCGTCGAGGGCGATGTGATCAGTCCCCGGGTTGGAATGATTGACCAGCCGGTACGTAAGCTTGGGCTGAAGAAGCTCGGCCGAGCGGGCATTTTGGAACGCCCAAACAATGGGGAACTCTTCTGCCGGCTCATATGTTTCGTTAGCGCGGGGGAAGACGACGCCAACGTCCAGGATGCCGGCCGCGTTGGCCATTGGGCCAAGGCAGGCTATTGCGCCCGCGAGGGACCAAACGGCCCGGAGGGTGCAGCGCATAGTGTTGGGGCTGCTGCTGTCGCTTTTGCGGCTGATGCTTCTGATGCTGCTGGTGGGAAGGATCGAGGTGGGAACAAAAAAAAAGGTCGCTGTCAGAAAGTTGCCGTTTTGCGGATTGATGGAAGTCGATCAGCAACCTCTAGGCCGCCACAGCGTGGGTCCCTGGCGACCCGCCGTATATCCGGCTGGGCACTTGGCGGCTAATGCGATATGTACCTACCTAACCTCGGCAATTTAGCGTTACCAGGAGGTGTGGGTAGATCCGTGGCTGTGAGCCGAGCCTCACCTCCCCTTGGTCACACCGCAGGCAGGCTGGGGGCCCTGCAGGCCCATTACCCCACAAACTGGGGAGGTACCTAGTCCCCCACGGCCCCACTTCGACTACTGATGCTGGCGTTGAATTACCAACAGCCACATAATCATCCATCACGGTTCAAAACTTCACGCGACGTTGCATTGCCCTTTTCCTACATATGTACATCAGGCCATGCCGCGTCTTGGCCTCCAGCCGGAGCATCAGGGGAGGGCACTAGGCACCTGCCAAGCAGCTGTATCCACTATTTATTCTAGGACTCACCGTAGCATTCGCTCTCTTTTGGAGAACTCGGGGATGGACAGCCCGCATGCAGGGACCCTGCAGGGACCGTGCAGGGACCATGCCCACCTTTGGTAATATTGACAATACCCAGAGCAAACGCCATAATCCTGCATAGCTAAGGTGCTGTTGGCTCCAGCGCTGTAGAAGGAATAGTGGACTGCAACGCGCACCCTTATTTGTTACTGTAACTCTCGGGGTACTGACTTGCAGGGAAGCAGATGGGAGTATTGCGGCGTCCCGCTTTGTAACAACGACTTGCGCTACGACCTGTACCACGGGCTAAATAAGGCGGATACGGAGACACCGAAAAAATAAAGCTTTGGTTGGCTAACGGCTGAAGGATCGACCGTCCTGGGTGTAATAGCACTCTGAAGGATGGTCGGTCGTCGCGAAAAAAAAATAAAAAAAAATCACGAGGCATCATTTCCGATCGTTGTAACAAGACAATGGCTTCGATATTTCGCGAATTGGGCAGGTGCTCTCGTCAGGCCGAGATGAGGTATCCTTCGCGGTGCCCCATCGGGGCTGGAGCCTACATGCCTCGGTCACATCATCTCTCGCAGCCGGTCGATGCCACCAACGAACCTTGACTCCGCGGCATCGGCAGGAAAGCTTACCCTCTGCCGTTCGACGTAAAGGAACACTCGACACATTGATACATAAGATGTCGGGCTCGAATTTCTCACAGAGAACAAGACGTCTCCTCTTCCCGTAGGACATCACCTGCCTTTGAGCTCTCCCCTCATTAAGCCTCCGGCTCCTAGTCCGTCCCGTCATTCCACATCGAGCTAACAACGGCTAAACCTTGGGACAAGATGCACTTCTCGTCAAGCCTTTCCCTTTTCGCCTGGGCGCTGATCTCGGGCTCCGGCCTGGTCTCGGGTGCGCCTCACGGACGCCGTGGCGTCCAGTGCTACTTCGAGACCCAGGCCCAGAGTGGCGACACCTGCGAGAGCATGGCGGCCGGCTGGGGCCTCTCGGCCGACGCGTTCGCCAAGATCAACCCTGGCGTGTCTTGCCCGACCCTCGAGGCGGGCAAGGCGTATTGCGTCATCGGTGAATGGACTCCTGATCCGCAGCCCACTACGACTGCCTCGTCGACCACAACTACGTCGGGCACCTCCACTCGGTTAACCACCACGACGACCCCCCCAAGCACTCCGACCAACACCCCTCAGATGCCTGGTATCGTTGCCAACTGCAACCGCTTCTACAAGGTTCAGTCCGGCGACGGGTGCGACATCGTCGCCCAGAAGAACGGTATCACCGTATCCCAACTGAGGAGCTGGAACACCGAGATCAACGACTCTTGCTCCAACCTGTGGCTTGACTACTACATCTGTGTCGGGGTCCCTGGGACCGCCACCACTCCCACAACCACTGCTCCCTCCCCAACCAACACCCCTCAGATGCCTGGTATTGTCGCCAACTGCAACCGCTTCTACAAGGTTCAGTCCGGCGATGGGTGCGATGTTGTCGCCCAGAAGAACGGCATCACCGTGTCCCAGCTGAGGAGCTGGAACACCGAGATCAACGACTCGTGCTCTAATCTGTGGCTTGGTTACTACATCTGCGTCGGCGTCCCTGGGGCCACCAACCCCAACACGCCCGCCCTCCCCGGGGCCGTCCCCAACTGCGATAAGTGGCACAAGATCGCGTCGGGCGACACCTGCGACACCATTGCCGCTAAGAACACCATCACCGTAGGCCAGTTCCGCAGCTGGAACACGCAGATCGACTCCAGTGCGTACACCCCCCAAAATTGATGTCATCCCAGCCACACACACATCGCCCTTTCCGTAACTTGTAAAAAGAGTTGCCCACCGCGTTTTCTGGCTTTCATTTTTGTTCTTTTTTCTCTAGTTTTTTTCCCCTTGATCTTGTCTTATTTGCTAACAAAAAAAAAAAAACAGACTGCAACAACTTGCTGCGCGACTACTATGCCTGCGTCGGCGTCCCCGGTGCTGCTACGCCCATGCCCGGAATTGTGCCCGGCTGCAAGCGCTACTACCTGGTCGTCTCGGGCGACAGCTGCGACGCCATCGCGAGCAAGAACAGCATCACGGTGGCCAACTTCAGGCTTTGGAACACGGCCATAAACTCGGAGTGCACAAACCTGTGGGCTAACGCACTGGTGTGCACCAGTGCTTAGGTGACACGTAGGGGATTAGGGGTGAGCCAAAAAGCTGCTGCTGCTGTTTTTGGCCACGAGTACTCGTACGGGCCCGGAGTATTCGAGGTTACGGAAAGAGGTCGGGCGTCCTTCATTTAATGCGCCTAGGGCATTTAATTCTTAATCCAGCTGGATAGTAGGGAAGTGACTGTTTTGGGTATATTAATAAGAAAGAAGAAGTTTCGAATTTGTTACGTTGACACGATAAACGTGTCGGCTGTGCTTGTCATGTGGTGATGGCCTTGAATGGAAGGGGTTTGCAGCGCGGTGAAGTTGGGCAGATCCTCAACAGCAGGGCCCAAGCTTGCAGCGACCGGAACTGGATATTGCAATCCGATCCCGGTCCCTGTCCGGAACTAGGTCATATAAGCATAATTGGTCGGCGTGAGCATTTCGGTGCAGTGTGTCGCGTCATATCTTTGGCCTGGCCCCCCGGAACCATGCGACCGGCGCGATATCAGCGTCGTTACCGGGATGGAAATGGGCCGTGATAGAACAGATATTCCCACCGGCAAAGCCCGGTCCGTCCCGAGAATCCAATGCATATTATCACCCAGAGTATCCGGCCATCTCACACGATAAAAGGAAAAAAAAACCGTTCCCAAAGTAGGTATTCTCTGTGCCCATCCCATAATAACAAACCCAGACATTAATCCTTCAACCATCAAAAACGAGGATTAATTGGCAAGGTAAGCTACGAGCTTATGCTTGCTCCCAGATGACATGGGGCAGATGTCAACGTTTCGAGAAGACGGCATTCATCACCGGAGGCACTGGAGGATTGGGAGGAGCCTTCTCCAAGGAACTGGCACCTCGAGGTACGGACCAACATAGGGGGCGAGCTGGTGCCGCCCCCGTCAGTCTTGGCGTCCTAACCCCAGTCAGGGACACACATCACCATCTTCTCCCGGTCCCACGACCCGCCGCAGAAGTTCAAGGAGGAAATCATCACCTTTTGTCTTGACAAAAAGCAGCATGTAAACACCGTGGCGGTCGATATGGGGTCTGCCGACGGCATTTTCCCCATCCCGCTGTGCGTGTCCGGACCGCTGGGCTCCTCCCTCTAAACCGGCGAGGCATTCGAGTCGCAACCTCGGGTTCCAGACCTCGTCTACTGCGTGGCAAAAGGCAACTACAACCAAAATATCTTCTCCATCAACCTCAGAGCCAAGGGCTCTACGACGGCATGGGCAACAGCTACTTCGCGGCCGCACCGGAAACGCCACCAAGACCCTGATGGACGTCCGGCTCGCCGAGCACACGGCGGTTCCCAAACCGCCCGGCCAAAGACAACCGCCAGATTGTCATCACCAACAGCGCCGCCGCGCTCCTGGGGCTGCCGGGGTCCATCGCCTGCGTCAGTGAGACTCGATCTGTGTGATTTTGGTGATGCAAGACGACCGATCGGCAAAGATTGAGCATTTCTTTCCCCGCATCTCCCAAACCCACCCTGCAGGCCTTGGCAGACACGCTGCGCCTCGAGGTTCTCCGCCACGGCACAACCGCGTCGCACTACTCAATCCACTGCGCCTTCCCGGGCGACGTTGTTTCGCCAGGGTTCATGGAGAAGCAGGCGACCAAGGCGGCACCTGACCAAAACCGTCCAGGGCCTGCACCAGCCCATCGAGAAGCTTGTGGACAAGTTCCCCATCGTCGGGGAAGGTGGGTGGGCATGGTTGTCAAGTCCGAGGGCCAGAGGGCGACTTCATCTTCACGCACCCGTTCGAGCAGCACGCCCTGTTCGCCAACATAATGTGCGTCTCGCCCAAGCCCAAGATGGGCTGGGGCGCGGTCGACACGCTGCTCCAGCCGCTGGTGAGCTGGATCTTCATGTCCTGCTTTTGGCCGAAGCGAGAGGCGCTTGCGCGGAAGGACGGCCAGGAGCTTCAGATGTCGGCAAATGTGGTGCATCGTACTTTCATGCTGAATCACGGAAGATTGGTACTACGTTAGACACGAAATACTAAAGGAAAATAAGTGGCCAAGCTGGCTCGCACATCAGTCCCACCTCAGAAAGTCGAAGCCCCTTTATGGATACTCTTCAGGCTCAGGGGTTGTTGTTGGCCCCGTCAGTCCACCGATGGTGCCGACAGCCACCACCATCCCCTTCCGCTTCTACAGCGACTCCAAGCATATCAACCCCCTCTGCTTCGACTTCACCTTCCGTTTTGGCGGCATCTTCGATGACGACAAGGCTCCGCGCCTTCCTCTCCCGGCTGCTAGAGCCGGACGACAAGCGCAAGCTGGACGCCCGTATCCGTAGGAACGCCAATGACGGCTAGCGGGAGTACCTCATCCCCCAGGCTCTCTCCAACGAGGGGGTGCCCAAGATTCGCCGATGGCCCGCTAGGATGCGCTCGGCAGCATCGGCAGCAGCAAGGTGGATGCCACCGAATTGCCCGCCGCCCGGAAAGTGCCTCCCCGCAGGCAGATTGCTCCTGTTCGCGGCCCGCTGTTACCTCTCCGCCGAGCTGCTATGGCCGCGCAGGGAGGAGGACACGCTGCCAGCAAGAGCTTTCGGGAATGTCCATTGACCCACGAGATTTTTGTCAGTTGAGTCAACGGCGTGGCCCTCAGCCACTCCCAAAGTAGTCCGTTGGACCATCTCCGAGTTCAAGCGGTACAGACCCAAACCACGGAACTGCTGCGCGGCAAATCAACGTCGACGCCGACTCGTACGGCATCACGCCGCTGTTGTTCCGATTTATTTCGTCAACCTTGCGGCTCGAAGGCTCGTGCTGTATGTAAAGCGAAGTGACGTTATTATCATGGCACGGCCAGCCCTCACGGACGCTCGGGGAACATCAGATGCCATATGCCTTACACCCTTGCAGGCTCATTTTATACTTTATCACCTCATTTTTCCTTTTTCTTCTTGTTTAGCGAAGCATAAACGTTAGATCTCCCGCTTTCCGTCCGAACAGGAATACCCACCGGACCGCGTGGCCGAACCGCTTACCATTTGAAGCACTCGGTCCATGCCGTGCAACGCACGACTTTTCCCTTTTTCGGTCCTGGGTTTAAAATGTCAGATACGACCAGGAGGCTTTGTTGCTGCCCGGTCACTTCGCCCTCGTTGGTGCGTTGATAACGAGCCGTGCGCCCCAACGCCCTGGGCGTAGAAAGACCACGTATCACCTGTAACGAGCGCCTTGACGGCTGCTGTCAACCCACAGTTTTCCTTTAAGGGGACTTGCGTACTGGGACTGGGTGCCCCTAGGTTTGCCTAAAGGGTGCCTGCCTCCCTATCACTTCCAGTTTGCCGATCAGGATAAAGAAACGCTCCCATTTTACACCTTGCGTTATCTCGCCGCTTTGCTATAACCTTTATCACAAGCGCTTTCTCCTCGATTTAAGCTCGGAGAGCTTGTTATTAAAAACCAGGCCCGTTGTGATAGGGTGGCCCGCAGCACCATTAACCGGAGCTGGCGGCTTGAAGTCGTCGACCGCAGCCTTAAAAGGGTCGTAAACCATACTAGGCCTAGTATATACGCAGTATCCATCCAAATATCCCACCAGGGGAAGTACGTTGCAAAAACTGATAGAACATGGTTTACTTGCCTGAGACCCGAAATTCGCGTGGTGGGCGTTGTGCCACTCGGGCGTCAATCCCCCGACGAGAATGCGGGGACTGTAGGGCAGCCTGTAAGTGCAATGGTGTTCGTAGGGCCGGACCGCGGCCACCGACAGGAACTCGGCCCGCTCAATGTGCGCAAGGCGTGGGATGGCGGATGCGGGCTGCGAGGGTGACGACATCGAAGCAGAGACTCTCCACGGGTGACCGTAAGCCGAACTAATGGAGAAGGGGTTGTACGCTCGTGGTGCATGGAGCGGAAGCGCTCTGCAGTGTCGAAAGATTAGTCACTAAGAATGATGGGAATCGGTGGATGGCAAATGCGCTCCAGTGCGCCTCCCTTACCGAACCACCACTTGCTGCGGTGGGCAAAAAGGCCCGTCCAGTACAGCTAGGTGTCGAAGGTGAAGAAGATGATGATGTCGCAAAGGAACGGGTCAAACGCGGGAGATCCACGGTATCAGGATCCCGGTGCTCGCTAGAGACTCCCGTCCGGCTACTGCCCAGTATTCCTGCAACGCACTTGTATATATATATATATATATATATATATATATGTATAAAGTCAGGGGGTCTCCTAATTTTATCGTCTCCTGCCAGTTCTTTAGAGTTGGATCAAGTAGATAGGCCTACTGAATGCGCCTCTACTTTTGCAATAAAGCGTACGAGCCAATGCTGTCTGAGCATTTCCGGAGGAGGCAGGATATTGATATAAACGAGGGAACGGACGGGTGCGTGAACAGCCGCCCTCGACGCCTCGTGCCGTTTGTGCTCCTCGCCCCTGGGGTAGACGCGGTAATGGTCCTAGATGTTGAACTTTTCAAGGGTGTTGTGAAGAACAGAGTGCCCAGGACGTAGCTCGTCACGGAGAAAGGGCTACCCATTGTGAGGATACCAGACTTGGGAGAATGTGCGTTCTAACGGCAAGATGAGGTGGATTTTCTTATTGGCCGTCGGAACAGGGACGGATATTTCATTCCTACTATTGGATACCGATACCTATTTATCGATGTCGACGCTCCCGGCTGCGATACAATCCGTCGAGGGCGTTTGATGCCTGCAAAAGTCCAATTCTCGGGGTTTGAATTCAAATTTGGCCCAACGGAGCCCAGAATCCAAGCCAGAGCTGCTGATTCGAGTCCCAAATGTCCTCCAGTACACTTGGTTGGACAGACAAGCGAGATTGATGCAATGTCAGCGGCGTTAACCCGACTGCGGGTGGCCTCGTCTCCGTGCCGGACCGCGAAAACTCCCTTCCACCGCGCGAGAAAATTCGGGGCGCTGACGACAAACCCAACTCGAGGTCGTGCCGAGTCGCCAAGTCCAATCGAGAGCGCGCCTCGCGATTTTCGCTATGCGCCGCTTGGACGCCAAGCCCGGCGGCCCTGGCGTCGAGGCCACTGCAGTCGCCGTCGTCGGGGAATCGCTGGAGCCGCCCGAACAGCCAAAGGACGCGGAGAAGGCGGCGGAGGAGTCCCGCGCGCTCAAGGAGCGGGTGCGAGAGATTAAGAGCCGGCCGGTGCCGAAGAGGTCACTGTCTTTCTGGCTCGCCTTTGCGGGACTCGCCCTGGTCCTGTTCGTCTTCCAACTAGACGCGACCTGCCTGAGCATCGCCCTTCCCGTGAGCACGCTTGACGAAAGCCCTTGTCCGATCAAAAATACTGAATTCTAATCACGCGTGATATGATGATATCTTGGCAGGCCATCTCCGGCGACCTCAAGGGCACGAGCTTGGAGGCGTTCTGGGCGAACCTTGGCTACAGCCTCTGCGGCCTGGTCATGCAGCCCGTCTGGGCCAGCCTCTCGCACGCCTTTGGCCGCAAGTACCCGCTCCACGTGTCGGTGGTGCTCTTCTTCGTCGGCTCCATAGTGTTCGCCCTGGCGCAAAATATGAACACCGTAATCGCCGGCCGCGTCCTCCAGGGGCTCGGCGGCGGCGGCATCGACGTGCTGGCCTCGGTCATCCTCGCTGACATGACGACCCTCGAGGAGCGCTCCAGGTTCCTCGGCCTGATGGCCATCCCCAGCGCCGTCGGCAACATCCTGGGCCCCTTCGTCGGCGCCCTGTTCTCCACCTACGCCACTTGGAGGTGGATCGGATGGATCAACCTGCCCCTGCTGGGCACCGGCGCGGTGCTGCTCTTCTTCTTCCTCAGGCTCCGCGCCGTCCCGCTCGGCGCCACGCTCGTCGCCAATCTGAAACGCCTCGACTGGGTGGGCATGCCGCTCGTCGTCTTCGGAATCACCATCTTCTGCATGCCCGTCAGCTGGGCAGGGTCGCTGTTTCCATGGGCCTCCTGGCAGACCCTGCTTCCTTTGTTCCTGGGGGCCGCCATGCTCGCCGTGTTTGCCTGGTACGAGTCCAAGCCTGCAGCACCAATTATCCCGCATTGGCTCTTCCAGACGAAGACGGGAAACATGGCTCTTCTGGGCGGCTTTATCCACGGCATTATTCTCATCTCCCTCCTTCAGCACCTGCCTTTGTTCTACCAAGCCATCCAGCTCAAGACGGCCATCCAAGCAGCCATGCTCCTGCTGCCGACCACCATCTTGAGCGTGGTGGTCGCGGCCGTCTCCATGATGATGGTGTCCCTTTTCGGCCGATACGTGTGGCTGTTGCGCGTTGCCTGGGCCATCACGGCGGTAGGGACCGGTCTTCTGGCCCTCTTCGAGGTGGGGTCCTCGACGCCGATGCTGTACGGCCTGCCGATCCTCTGGGGCCAAGGCGTCTCGCTGCTGCGTCTAACTATGCTTCCCGTGCAGGCGAGCGTCAAGCATGTCGACGACGAAGGCCTGGCAACGGCAAACTCCCTCGCAATCCGCATGTTTGGGGCTCTCGTCGGCCTTGCTATCTGTTCTCCCATCTTCAACGTTGTCTTCTCAAACTTCATCGCCCAGGCCGGGCTTGATCTGACGGACGCGCTGGCTCCTCTGCGGGACGCATCCAACGCCGTCAGCTTCATCAGCAAGCTGATAGCGCTAGATGTTCCCGACTCGGCCTTGGATAGGGTATTGAGGGTCTATCTCGAGTCCTTCAAACGTGGTGTACGCTTCTTGCCGCAGCATGGATTATATATGAAGCAAGATGATGCATTCCACGGAGGGTCGGGTAGGCTCCGATCCCCGGGCCGCATTTTCCGGGAAATACTAAACTCGCGAGCCCGTCTCATTGATACCTCTTATAAAACAAACTCTAAACAGCGGCGAAGTGGGTGCGCGATTTACATGCATGATTTGGTCAACACGGAGCTGGCGGCCATCGGCGAGGCCATATTCCTCGAGATGGAACCAAGCCCCAGACCGAGGAGCAGGTGCGCCAGGCTGTCGGCGCCATCAGCCAGCGCCTGGACAGCTGGCTGGCCAAGTCTGGGGCCAGCGTGGGGGCGACCAAGAGGCAGCCGGGAAGCCCCCCGGTTCACGCCGTGTTGCTTCCAACAGCCTGTGCGCGAGGCTCCTGCTATCTGGCCCTACAAGGAGCACCCAGACGCCATATTCTAGTAGCGATACCAACTCCCCGCGACGTGCGTGAGGCTCTTGTCGGCCTTGTGGGCGCCGCCGCCAGATACTGGGCAACATGCCTCGGTGCCATTGTACATAAATCACCCCAAGCCAAGAGGGAGGGGCCTCAGTGGTGTTGGCTTTTCTTTGCCTAATGGCTCGCTCCAGTCCGATCGCGTCCTGGCCGCCCCTCTATGTGATCGAAGCCCGCGCCGGCAATACCAGATGGCAGCCGTTGCAACGGCGACGAGCCGGACAGATACTCGTGATGAAGCCTCGCCAATCTCCTCAAGGCCAGGCAGGACGTGTTCTACACCAAACAGCTCGAGGAATTCCGGTCGATCCTACTCGACGCGTTTTCTGCAGTGGCCACCACAACAAGCACAGCGGCAAACCGGCGGAGGACCATCTCGTCGTCGGAATTCCCACCGCAGCCCTCCTTCGGCGCCGGCGGCACCAGCCCGTCGACCCCTTCCTTTCAAGGCAGTCCGTAGAGCGCGTCCGGCCGGGCCGCAACGTCCGACAGCGGCCGGAACTCGAGCACCATCAACACAGGAAGCTTGGGGTCAGACCAGCAACAGCAGCAGTATTCGGTAGTAGACGGGTTTGCGTCCCTCCCGGACCCGGACGAGCTCGCCAGCCTCATGGCGCTTAGTGACAGCGGCTCCAGTAGCACCAACACCAGCGCGTGAGCACGGGGGCTTTGAGGATGACCATTCGGAGAAGTTGGCCTGCCGTCGTGTCCAACGGTAACGGTGACTCGGCCGCCCACGCTTATCACGGTGCCGGGAGGGGCGAGTTTGCCCTTTTAAAAGACCTTACCCTCAATAAAAAGGGGTTCATGGCGTTCCCGGGGGCTTTGGTGGTTTTGGTGCTTTAGGTTTAGGTTTAAACGCCGATTTGAAACCGTCCTTTGCTTGGCCGGCTTTTTCCGATATTCGCTGGCTGTTAGGGATCACCCTCACAAAGGAGACAGGGCTGCGATAAGGCGAAGGTTGATTTGACTATCTAGAAGTGACGAGTAGAAGGAGGGGATCGGTGCGTTGCACCACTGGCCCATAAACTTTCCAGTGCGGGCCTCAAGCTTGCCGGACTCGCCAGCCTCCTCGCCGGCAGCCTCGTCCAGGTCGCGGCGCTCGATGGCTGGTGGTTAGGGTTTAGGGGTTAGTGAGCTTGTCCTTGACGTAGCCTTGGGCTTTCCGCCTCGCGCGCCAGAGCTTGTTCTCCATCACCCAGAGGTCCTCGTTGGTTTTGGCCTTCTGGTCGCTGGCCCTGTCCTTCCAGTCGGCGGCCTTCTCTTTCATGCAGCGGCCCTTGTACCTGAGCCCGGCCATCTGGTTGCTGGCCTTCTCCTTGATTTTATTCACGGCGCCGGCGACACAGCCCGCAGGCGCTCCGTCGGCGGGGGAGCCGAGACAGGGACCGCCACGGGCTTAAATATTACCGGATTCATCAGCGGCCTTGTTAATATCGCGGCGCCTGTTGCCGGGCTTGCTGCGGTCGGGAGAGGCGGGTTTGCCCGTAAAATAAACAGTGGGTGTTCGCGGCGGTCCTGGGTCTTTAGTTTGAAACGCCCATTTGACCCTATCCGCGCGGTATTTAGCCTCCTCTTTGATCTTGTCCTTTGCTCGGCCGGCCTTTTCCGAAATTCGCTGGCACACAGTTTTTCCCGGGGGTGGAGTGCATCCATTTGGCCCATAGCCCGTAAAAAAACCAACTTCGGGGGCTTCCTTTTTACCGCGACCTTTAGGTTTGGGAGTGCTGGATGACGGCGCGGTAATATCGGATACGGGCTTGTCCCAATGTAAGGGGGTGCCGTCCTTTGCAATGGTGACGCCGTTGCCAATGTGTTTATCGCGGGGACCGTTAGGGTAAGCGCCGCGAGGGGAGATCTCCATATTGCCGGGGCCGGGGGCGAGTGGCACGGGCTACAAGCTCGCCGGACTCGGCGACCTCCATGGGGCCGTCAAAAATACGGTCACCAGCCTTGAGAGTGTCCCGGGCGTTGAGGGAGGGGAAGTTGCCGTTGCCGTTGTCGTTGACGAAGCGGCGCTCGATGGCGCTGCCAGCCTCTCCGGCAACGAGAGAGGCGGCAGCCAGTGGGGCGCAAAGGGCCACAAGGGCCTTGGTGAGATGCATTGGTGGGGCTTTATTTGTTCGCAAAAAAAAAAAAAAAAAAAAAAAAAAAAAAAAAAAAAAAAAAAAAAAAAGACAAAGTGAAATGAGGATACAAAATGAAAAAGATGGTGAAGAGATGAAGTCGAAAAGGGAGGTTAGGACGGTTAGGTTGGCATGTTTTTATATCCAGAAATCACATATTAAGGCCATCATCCTTAGCTGGCCGGCTGTCGCTTTGATGCTAATCTTTAGTGATCCGTGCCTTTGAGTTTAAGCATGGAAAGCTGCTTGGTTTGAGGGGAAAAAAAAAAGACCCCCTTACCCACACCCCGGGGGCATGCTGGTTGCCGTATCAGGCAGTTACAGCGCATTCATGCTCCTGGCGTGCACATGGCGAGATGGAAGCCGGCTGAGCTCCGTCAGGACCGAAGCGTTTTAAAGAAATAAAAACAATAAAAACTCACCCTCCCCCGTCTCCGGTCCTAGCGCGTTCGAAAAATGATTCGATGATGTTTTTTTTCGAACAGGGCTCCGCATTGCCCAGGGGGGTTGGTGTACATTACGACATCGTGCCCTCTCCACCTGTACTTTTTCCGTCGTCTGCTCGGACCCCGTCCATCAATCTCAGGTACCCCTTTCGGGTACTTATACAGTTATGCACAAAAATAACGCAAATTTGGCCCGGCCCCCGCAATTCAATTTCTTTTACCACCACGGATCCGATAACCACCCTATACAAAAATGGCTGTAAAATGTCGCAAAACTGTTTACAAACCAAAAGGAATATATTTTACACCTCGCCGGAAAAATTGTATTTGAGCCCGATATTAATCGGGCCAAAAAGCAAAAAAAAAAATGCGGTTATAAAGGACATTAATCCAGCCTATATTTATAACATTATTCGAAGGTTTAATTTCCAAAATTGGGAAATATTAAAGCCCGGCCAAAAATAATTCTCCGCTTTTTCCGATAAAAATAAATAACGGATATTAAGGTTTGTTACTGTTAATTTTTTTATTTAAATTGTATAAATCCGTCGGAATTATTATCCTATTGTTTTTAAAACGATTATTTCGAACTATTTGGTTAAATAAAAAGTTAAGTATTATTTGGTTTTAATAAAACCATTTTTTAATAAACAGGCGGTTGCATAAAAATATAATTAGGTCTGGGAAATACATGGAAAACTTTTATTTTATTAAAAAAGAATTCTTTTTTTAAACAAAAGTATTATCCAATATAAAAAGGGCCGGTGTTATTTATAAATTTTTATTTTTAAAGGTAACTTTATCCCTTTTTATATTTTTAGGAATAATTTTATTAATAAGTTATACAGGCCGGTATAAATTATAATAATAATATATTTAGGTGTCGGAATAGGCATTCTGTGCGCGTGCGATCCGGAAAAGGAGAACAGAATAAAAGGACCCTCTGGGGCCCTTTGGATCCCGCACAGGCCAACCGGCCTGTCGGCTAAAGCGGCGGATCGCCCTTTGGGCAATCGCCTCCGCGCAGATAAAAGGGCAATCCTTTGCCCTTCCTTAGGCAAATAAATTCCTTCCTCCTTATACATAATAATAAAACTTCCCCAAATTATAAAAATTATTATTTACCCCTTTTAAAAATCTCCAAACCAACTGAACAAAAAAAACCCTTTTTTGCCAATACTGATTAATATTATCGAAAAACAATACAGATAATTAAACAAAAAATTTAATGCTAAACATTTACCTATCGGATCTTTAAAATTTAGAAAAAGGTTAATAAAAGATTTAAAAATAAAAAAATGCTTTTTTTTCGCTTAATAGCATATTTGCTAAACAAATAAATCCTTTTTTCTTTTGGCCCGCACTATCCAGCAATTAGGTTAAAACCAGTTGAAAAAATTTCACAAATTTAAAAAAAAAATATTATATAATCCCTGAAATAAATTAAATTATTAATTTTTAAATTTTCGAAAATTTTTGGATTAAAAAATTACCCTAAAATAAATTTATTTATCCATCCACCAAAATAATAATTACGGTTATTCCGATAAAATTTTAATAATTAAACAGGTATTACCAATAAAATATTTGGAATATACAAAAATAGTTTCGAAAAAAACTCCGATTAAAAAAAAATTTATCTTTTTGGAAAATATTACAAAATTATTTAAAAAACTGGATTTTTCCCAAACTTTTATAAATTTTTATAATAAAAATTTTTTCCAACAAAAGGATTATACCTTAAAAAATTCGTTCCAAATTATTTTTAATAATTAAATTAATATTTAAATTATTAAATTTATATTTAAAAATTGCTAATAATATGATAATTTTTTTTTTAGCTTTTTTCGAAAACTTTAACGATTTAAACCTTATATATATAAAACAGCTAAATATAAAAGCCCCAAAAATATTTATCAGGTTTTTAATAAATTGCAAAATTATTATCCCTGGCAAATCGAACCTAAAAAGTTTAAAAAAAATTGGATTTATTATTAACCGATACAAATAATGCCTAAAACCTGGCGATTAAGGAAATAATAAAACCTTTAATAATAAATTATTAGGATAAAAATAAAAATTTTAAAATTATAATTTTGCCCGCAAAGCTATTGGCCCAAATAAAAATATACAATTATTAAACTAATAAAAAATAATTAACCGGAAATATTTAAAATAAATTAATGCATAAATTAAAATGTAATAATTATTTTTATAACAGAATAATTTATTATTAAAATAAAAATTGGCCGAAATATTAATCCTTTTTTTTAATCCCTAAACCGAAACGGTAATTTTCGGATAACCATTTTTTTAATCCTTTTAAAAAATATTATAAGGATTAGATTTTGGTAATTTTATAATAGCTATTATCCAAATCAGGGATTAATTTATTAATTAGGGTTTATTTTCCTGATCCGCCAGATCGGAAAAACCGATTTTTAGCTATAAAAAATTATATGCCCGGCTATTATTACCAAAAATTTTTGGATTATAAACGGGCAAAAAACCAAATAATTAACCTGTACCGCATGCTTTTTTTTCTGGATACAGCTAATGCACCGCTTAATATAAGCTTAATAAAAATATTTAAAAATATATATAATAAAATGCATAAATATTTTGGAAAACAGTACGATATTTTGAATAATAGGGTTTTAATTTTTGCAAATATTTATAAAATGCTTAACATTCCTTTTTTATAATTTTGTGCGCTTTTTTCACTGGTTTTTACAGGTTAAGCCAAAATTTATTTTATCCAGATTATAAGCAAATAATATATTTTTAACAAAATTTATTTAAAATTTAAGGAATATTTTAATACAAAGGTTAATTAATAATAGTATTATACAGATTAAAATTTAATTATATTTCAAATTATCAGTTTCGAAAGCGCAAATATAAATAAAAGCAAAATAAAAATATTTCAACCCTTTTTGGATAAATTCCAAATTTGTTAACAAATTTTAGGCCCCGATTATTAATAAAATTATTAACCGTTTATAAATATTTTTTGTGCAATCCAGGAAATACTCAAATTTAAAATAGCCCTTTTACGTTCAAAAAAAACGTTTAAAGGCCTGGCCTTCCAGTTTTGCAATATTATACAGGTAAAAAAAATATTATTATTTATAATAATTATTTTATCGAATGCAAATTTGGAAATTTTTTTAAAAATAAGCATTATACCAGCAAATGAAATAATAACGGCCCCCGAAAAAGGCATTTTTATAATTTCCAAAATAAATATTAGATTTATGCCAAGCACGGTTGCTGTTTAATACGATATACACCAGAAAAATAATACAGTGCAAAAAAATATTAAAAAAATATTTGCCAAAAGCATAATAATCCAAAAAAAGTTTTGCCCAGTTCTTTTTCAAATATAAAAAAAAATAATAATAAAAATAATAAAAAACCCGCAAATAATTAACAGGCCTAATTAATATTAAAGCCCAATAATTAATCAAATAATAATAAAAAAAATATTATTAATATACTTTTTTACCGCTGCTACCGCCAATCATTTCGCTAACAAAGCTTTCCAGTATTGCATTTAGGCCTATTTTTTATAACAAACAAATAAAAACCAGAACAAAAATGACCAGAAATAAATATTATAATAATATATATTTTTTAACGGAGATAAATGGTGCGGTATTTTTCCAGATACAAAAGCGGCCAAAATTTCGACCGCCGGTTTTATACAATTTCAAGCATTGCAATATTTTCTGCCTGATTTTTAATTAACGACTGGCAAATTTAAATGCTACGTTCGTTTTGGTTTAGGAGATATTTTATTTAGCCTGGGCAAAATTATGCTAAAAATTTTGATCGGATCGATTATTTTTTATATAATTCTAATATAAACCCCTTTTTTATTATACTTTAAAAATATAAATTAACTAAGCGTTTACCTTAATAATATATCTAATAAATTTATAATCAAGTTTGGCAAACGCATTTTGATCATTAAAAAATTAGGCCACCCATAGTTTTTTTTTAATAAAGCTAACCATTCAGGTGCCTTATATTTAACTAATTAAATAATTATAAAAATATTTTCCCTAACAGAAATAAAACTAAAACATTTGCACAAATATTTTGGTTACCTTTCTGTTAATCGCTTTTAGCATATACTAAACCAGGCAGGCCATTGGGCAAATCGGGATATTTTGTAAATAATTAATCGAGTATACCACCACTGCCAAACTATAAGCTTTATATTATAACGCTTTAAATTTACGCTTAAAAATAATATTAATTTTAATTATAAAATAATTATTAATATTATGCATTTAAACAATAAACAAATGCTTTATATAATTAATACAAATATTATATTTAGCACAGCAATATTTTTTAAAAAGGGATCAGTTAAAAAATATGGGAAACTTTTAAACGCTGCTGGTTTAATATTTACCTTAGCCCGTTTAATATTATATTTTATAATGCAGGAACCAATTTTGCTATAAGCAAATTCCAGGCAAAAATAAAGCTTTTTGGGATTATATGCTATCAGGTTTTAATAAAAGCATACTGATCGATAGGTAAAATCGAAAAGTATTATAAATTTTCCGATGGGCTTATAAAATAATCAGGAAGGAGTGCCCTAATATTTACCCCGATTTGGCATTTTAAAAAGCAATTAAAATATTAAATAATATTATAGGGTTTAATAAATTGGTCTTTATTTTGTTTATTTTTAGTGCTATATTATAATTTAATAATAATTTAGCACCTTTTAAAATGCAGGTTTAACAAATGGCAGTAATTACCAAAATTATGGCAAAATTACACAAACTTTTTACCAAACGGAGGGTGAATAATACCCTAAATATGCGCAATAACCCAAGCACCATAGGAATATTGCCCAGCTTTTTTATTTTGGGAAATAAGGTTTTTATTTACCGAAAAAAACAAAAATGGCAGGAATTTTTTAAAATATTATTTGTAACAGAAAATAAAATTATAATAAATATACCAAATGGTTTAGTAACGTTTCGAAACATTATTTGCAAGCTTTATTATAAATTAGAAAAGTAACAAATAGCAAATCCAAAGGAATAGTTAGAACCATTTAAATATCCAGCTTTAAACTAGCCGCAGCTCCGAAAATGGCCTTATAAAAATACAGAACGGTAAATTAACAGTTTAACAAATATCAGCAAGGATAATTCAAAAATCGAAAAATTACTGTTATTTTTTTCGTATAAATAAGGAAGGTTGCGCAGGGTATTTAAATTATTAGCATCTCCGGTTATTGTATTAGCCAATAAACCGGCACCCAAATAATATGGATGATTTTGGTATAACCCCAAAGCAGCAAATATTCCAATAATATTTATAAATGTAAAAAAAACGAAATTTATATGTTTAACATTTTATTATTAATAGGTTGGAAAAATTATAACCCCAAATAAACCTTTTAAATAGTTTAACCAAAAAAAAATTGGTAATTTGCTGGCTAATAATATAATCAAACTGATTAAATAATACCAAATCGATAAATTGGCAAAAATTTTCGGAATATGTATGGTTAAAAAAGTTAAAAAAACAAATGCAAATTTTTACAAAAAATTGAAATTTATGGTACAAAAATATAATAATTGGAAAAAATTAATATTATTTACCTAATTTCCGATAATTATATAATATAATTAATGCTTGATCCTTATGCTTATATTAATTTTTATAGCTATAAGGAACCAGTTAATAATTCGAAATTTTAGCCAAATATATACCCAGGCCAAAATTAAGCTGCAAAAAATTATTTACCTGCGTTTTTTTATAAAATTATAATAATAATACCCTTTTGGAACCATGCTTCGTTTGATTAAACCGCTTTATAAATTAGCTAAAATCGGATTATATTGGTTTGTAACGTACCAAAAATATTATAAGGAGCAATTAGATTGCTTTATTTCCGATTATAATCCTTATTTATTTATTTTAAAAATTGGCAAAAGTTTTGGAATTGTTGGGATATAAACCGATAATATGCTAAATTTAAGCAGCAAAAAGTTTATAAAAAAGGAAAAAGTTGCCCTTTAAAAAGCAGGTTTTAAAATTAACCCAAAATCCATCCTAAGCCCTAATAACGAAGGTTATTTTAATAATTGCAAAATTGCGATCGGTAAAATAATTATTTGTATATAGCAAAAAAAACAGGCAGATCGGTTTAAGTTTATGCTTTATAAAGGTAATAATATCCAGCAATAATATATTATCTAGCGTGCATAAAAAGTATATATTAGTTTGATATACTATCCGGAAACTGCTTTCGATTATTCCGTGGCAGCGCAAACCAAAAAACCCCAAAATACGGATATTAAAAAATTTAATAAGCATATTTGTTAGCAAATTAATAATACGGATAAAGGCCTGAATTATGTTCAATTTTATTTGTTAAAAGTAAGATTATTTATATTTATAAACGGATTTTTGCTAATAATAAGGATTTTAGTTTATAAATTAGTTTTATAATTATTTTTGAAATTAAAACCAGTATAAAATAGGAAAATAATTTTTAAATCACCGGAAATATACTGTATTGTAGTTTTGTCAAATGCAAAAGGGTAATACGGAGCATTTTTGCCAGCAAAATTTATAATATGATTAGCGGATTTGATACGGGTTATGTTTTTAAAATAATGCTTTTAGCGATTAATAAAAAATTGGATTTATTTTTTTATAAGTTGGTAATTTGTATTAATAGCTTTTTGCTATATTAATATTTTATCCAATTCGGAATAATAACAGAAAAGTATTTTATGATAAATATTATAGCTTTCCGCGAATCTTATAAAGGTTGGGAAATTAATAAGATCCGGTGGATTGCAAAAGCAAATAATTCTGCAAATGCTATAATTAAAAATTAGCCAAACAGGGTTTTGAAAATTTTTATTAGTTTTAATATAATAATAATAAGGATTAAAGAATAAGTGAAACAAAATCAAAAATAAAAAAAAGTCAAAAATTATAATAAATCGATTTTTTTTATAATAAAAATAATAAATTTTAAAAATATAGCGCAATACAATATGGAATTGTACTTCCCACGATTAATAAAAATAGCAAATAGTATAGCGCAAAAAAATGATATCGCGATTTTCTAAATGCATGTTTCCAAATTTCCTTTTATTTTTTTTCCTCTTTTTTATTATATATTCTTATTAGGGTTGCAGTATCCTATATTTTTAAAACGGCCGCTCGGTTTATCATATTATGTTCCGTTTGTATTATTATAAAAAGATTACTGTTTATTTTAACAAATAAATTATCTTTACCCTTATCCTTTTTGGTAAGGATTAGTATCATTTTATAAATAATTCTTTATTTATCAAATTTTTGCAATTAAATAATTTTTATTAGCAAAATACATTTCGATTACCTAATCCAGGAAATAAATTTATAGCTTTTTTGCGAACCTTTTTGCTTTGGCGCTACACCGCAAAAAATTTAAAGGCCGGATGCAAAACCAAAAAAGGATTAAAAATAATTATTAGCCCGATTTTATAATTAAGCTTTTAAAAATCGAAAAATTTATATAAGCTTATATATATGGCCTAAAATGCACAGCCAATATTGCTTTTTGTTTGGGATTTAATTCCGGCAATTATTTTCCTTATCAAGTTTTGGCATTTTACCGGCCAAAATTAACTTAAAATATTCCAAATATGGGATTAATCTTAAATTCCCCTTTTTATTGCGCCCGTTAAAGCCTAAAATCGGCAATTTAATATTTTTGCCGCTAATAATAGAATAATTGGAAATTTTAAGAATAATTTTGCTTTTGCCTTTCTTTTTTTTAAAAGGTTTTAGGTTTAAAATAATTTTCGGATTGCTGAATAATAAAATTGATAATTTTAACCGGCTTTTATAAAGGTTATAATTGTATTTAAACAAATTGTAATTATTTGAAAAGCATAAAATAAATTATAATCTGCTTATATTATTCGGTAAAAGGACGGTTTTAAAATTAAAAAGCTAAAAGTTTAATAAACTCCTTTTTTTTATTATTATTTTCTTATATAATAAAATTATTATCAAATTAATTAATAAATTTGGTTTGCTTATCCATTAAATTGCTATAATTTAATTAATATTAAAAAGTTACTTCCAATAAAATATTAATTGCTTATTAAAAAATAATCCTTTTTTATTTAATGCGGAACTTTTTATTTTTTTTTTAATAATTGCTTGAAAATTTAAACACAGATCCCAAAAAAATGCCTGTAGCTTTAATTATTTATAATACTGCCACGGTAAAATTTGTAATATTATCGGGATTGATAAAAAAAGGATTAATAATTTTGGAAGGGCCAGCCGCAGGATTATACTTGAGATTTTCGGTTGAAACAGGATCAGGATTCGGAGCCAAAATAAAAAATGGCTTGTTTAAAACCTAAATATGTTTGGTTTTTTTAAAATAAAATATTAATGCACTAACGGTATTGGTATCGATTTGGGAATTATTTAATTAAGCCGGGAATATTGGTACAGCCAAATTTTGCAAAAAACCAGCTCGCTTTTTAATTTAACTATTGTAAGCGATAATTTTAAATTTATTATTGCTTAATAAAAAATTATTAATTGGGTCCAGATTTTAAAAATAACGGCTTTTGTGCAACCGTATAAAATTTGACGATTTTTTTTTATTAATCATTTTGGCTGCAGGAACAAAAAAAGGGCAAAAAAAAGGAAAAAGAAATAACAATTAATAAAATAATAATTAACTGATTGGAATTTTAAATAATAAAATGCATATAAATAAGGTATAAAAAGGACAGGTTAATAAGTGAGGTTTACCGGTGCAGGTTGGCCGGATTACAAACGGGGCGGACAAAATACCTTTATATAAGTGCAAATCCTACCCTTAAAATTATAAAAATAATTATTAATTGTTGGCAGGAGAGGGTTTCTCCTGTTCAGTCGGCTCGGAGATTTTCAAAAAGGGTGAACAACGATCTTTATAATCTGGGAAAATCCTATTATTATGCATAAGGAGGAAGGAATCTATCTGCCTAAAGAAGGGCAAAGGACTGCCCTTTTATCTGCGCGAAGGCGATCGCCCAAAGGGCGATCCGCCGCTCTAACCGCACAGGCCGGTTGGCCTGTGCGGGATCCAAAGGGGCCCAAAGGGTCCCTCCATTCCGTCCTCCTTTTCCGGATCGCACGCGCACAAAATGCCTATTCCGATACCGGCAATTCTTTATTTTTTTTGTGCGCGGGCATCCCGGTGTCCTATTCCCACAACATAATAGGTTTATCCCGGAGATCGTAAGGATTTCCGGAAACCCCAACGGAGGGGTCTTCACAAAAGAAATGCCGGATCCGGTAATCCGATCTTTTAACAAAGAAAATAGCCGGATCTGGTAATCCGAAACGTTTATCTAAAAAGGGGAGCGGCTTTAATAGGCCGGTAACTGAGGCAAAAAAAATATGCGCTTTGGAAAAGCATTTCTATACTTTGGGAGCACTGGATTATTAAACCAAAAAATAATAGGAAAAAAATGGTTCAAATGCGGATCTTTGCGCAATAAAAAGCTATTTAGCAGATCATTTTAATAAAAAATAATACTAATAATTGCCTTTATAATTTTAAAGGTAAGATTTGCGCTTATATAAAAGTATTTCGTTCGCCCAATTTGTAATCCAGCTAACCTGCACCGGTAAACCTTATTTATTAACCTGTCCTTTTTGTGCCTTATTTGTATGCGCCTTATTATTTAGGATCCCGATCAGTTAATTGTCACTTTATTAATCGTTATTTTTCTTTCCCTTTTTTTGTTCCTACAGCCAAAATGGCTGGTAAAAAAAGGAAATCGTCAAATTTCACGCAATTGCACAAAAACCGTTATTTTCAAAATCTGGGCCCAACTAATAATCTTCTATCGAATAATAACAAATTTAAGGTTATCGCTTATAACGGTTAAACTAAAAAACAAACTGGTCTCCTGCAAAATTTGGCTGTACCAGTGTTTCCGGTTTAATTAAATAATCCCCAAATTAATACCAATACTATTAATATATTAATATTTTATTTCGAGCAAACCAAACACGCTTAAACTTTAAATAAGCCATTTTCTGCTCCAGCTCCGAATCCCAATCCTATCCTGACCGAAAATCTCAAATATAATCCTGCGGTTAGCCCTTCCGAAATTATTAATCCTTTTTTAATTAATCCTAATAATATTACAAATTTTGCCGTAACAGCATTACAAATAATTAGAATTACGGGCACTTTTTTGGAATCTGTATCTAAACCTTCAAATAATCGTTAAAAAAAGGATAAAAGGTTCCGCATTAGGCGGGGAAAGGTTACTTTTTAGCAAATAGTTAATATTTTATTAGGAATAGCTTTTTAGCGCCAGTTAAATTATAGCAATTTGATAGATAAATAAACCAAACTTATCAATTAGCTTAATAATAATTTTATTACGCAAAAAAATAATAATAAAAAAAAAAGAAATTTGCTAAGCCTTTAATTTTCCAATTTTAAAATGAATTTTTCACCAAGTAATATAAGCAGGCCATAATTTATTTTATGCTTTTCGAGCAATTAAAATCTGCTTAAATATAATTATAACCTTTATAAAAGCCGGCTAAAATTATTAATTTTACTATTTAGCAATCCGAAGATCGTCCTAAACACAAAACCCCTAAAAAAAAAGGCAAAAGCAAAATTATCCTTAAAATTTCCGATTATCCTACTATTAGCGGCAAAAATATCAAACCGCTAATTTTAGGCTTTGGCAGGCGCGGTAAAAAGGGGGATTTAAAATTAATTTTATACTTAAAATATTTTAAATTAATTTTGGCCGGTAAAATACCGAAGCTTAATAAGGGAAATAATTGCCGGGATTAAATCCCGAACAAAAAGCAATATTAGCTATACGCTTCGGGCCATATATACAAACCTATATAAATCCTTTAATTTTTAAAAGCTTAACTGTAAAATCGGGCTAATAATTATTTTTAATTTTTTTTAGTTTTGTATTCGGCCTTTAAATTCCTCGCAATATAGCGCTAAAGCAAAAAGATTCGCAAAAAGGCTATAAGTTTGTTCCTTGGGTTAAATAATCGAAATGCACTTTATTAATAGGGATTATTTGATTGCAGGAATTTGATAAATAAAAAACCATTTGCAAAATAATATTAATTTTTGCCGAAAAGGATAAGGATAAAAATAATTTATTTGCCGAGGCAAATAGTAATTTTTTTATAATAATATAAGCAGAATATAATATTATAAACCGAGCGGCTGCTTTAAAAATATGGAATATTACAATTTTAATAAAGGTGCATAATAAAAAAAAAAAGGAGTGAAAGGAGATTTGGGAACGTGTATTTAAAAAATTACAATATCGTTTTTTTGCACTGTACTATTTGCTGCTTTTATTAATTATAAAAAGCACAATTCCATATTATATTGTGCTATATTTTTAAAATTTATTGCTTTTACCATAAAAAAACAATTAATTTATTATAACCCTTGGCTTTTTTTTATTTTTAATTTTATTTTATTTATCCTTTAATCCTAATTATTATTATGTTAAAGCTAATAAAATCCTCCAAAGCCCTATTTGGCTAATCTTTGGTTATAATATCCGCAGGATTATCTGCTTTTGCAATTTATCGGATTTTATTAATTTCCCAACCCTTATAAAATTTACGGAAAGCCATAATATTTATTATAAAATATTTTTTTATTATTATTCCAAATTGGACAAAATATTGATATAACGAAAAATTATTAGTACAAATCACCAATTTGCAAAAGGGCAAATCCAATTTTTTATTAATCGCTAAAAATATTGTTTTAAAAATATAACCCGTATTAAATTTGCTAACCATATTATAAATTTCGCTGGCAAAAATGCTTTGTATCACCCTTTTGTATTTAACGGAGCTTTAATACAATATATTTCCGGTAATCTGAAAATTATTTTTTGCTTTATACTAGTTTTAACTCCAAAAATAACCATAAAACCGATTTGTAAATAAAAATCCTTATTATTAGCAAAAAATCCGTTCACAAACACAAATAATCTTATTTTTAACAGATCAAATTGAATATAATTCAGGCCTTTATTTGCATTATTAATTTGCCAATAAATGCATTTATTAAATTTTTTAATATCCGCATCCTGGGATTTTTTGGCTTGCACAGCCACGGAATAATCGAAAACGGTTTTCGGCTAGCATATTAAATTAATATATGCCCCTTATACGCGCTGGGCAACATATTATTATTAAATATTATTGCCCTTATAAGGCATAAGCTTAAGCCAATTTGCCTGTTCCTTTTGCTATATATAAATAGTTATTTTATTAATTGCAATTTTGCAGCCATTAAAATAACCTTTATTACCAGGGCCTAAAATAAATCTCGGTTTAGCCTTAAAACCTGCCTTTTAAAAGGCAACTTTTTCTTTTTTTATAAATTTTTTGCTATTTAAATTTAGCATATTATCGGTTTATATACCAATAATTCCAAAACTTTTACCAATTTTTAAAATAAACAAATAGGGATTATAATCAGAAATAAAATAATCCAATCGCTTTTTATAATATTTTTGGTACGTTACAAACCAATGCAATCCAGCTTTAGCCAATCCATAAAGCGGTTTAATTAAATAAAATATAGTTCCAAAAGGATATTGCTGTTATAATTTTATAGGAAAATGCAGGTAAACAGTTTTTTATAACTTGGTTTTGGCCTGGATATATATTTGGCTAATATTTCGGATTATTAATTAATTTTTTATAACCATAAAGGTTAATATAAGCGTAAGGATCAGTTATTAATTATATTGCATAATTATCGGAAACTGGGTAAATAATATTAACTTTTCCCAATCGCTAAATTTTTATACCACAAATTTTAATTTTTTGTAAAAGTTTGCATTTGTTTTTTTAACCTTTTTAACTATATATATTCTAAAGATTTTTACCGATTTATCAATCTAATATTATCTGATCGGCTTAATTATATTATTAACCAGCAAATTGCCAATTTCCTTTTGGTTAAACTGTTCAAAAAATTTGCTTAGGGTTATAATTTTTCCAACCTGTTAATAATAAAGCGCTAAGCATATAAATTTCATTTTTTTTGCGCTTATAAATATTATTAGGATATTTGCTCCTTTAGGGTTGCGCTAAAATTATCCATATTATTTGGGTGCTAGTTTATCGGTTGGTGCAATAATTAAAAATGCCGGTAATTCAAATATCCTGCGCAACCTTCCTTATTTATGCAAAAAAATAACAATAATTTTTCGATTTTTAAATTGTTTTTATTAGCATTTATTAAGCTATTAATTTGTTATTCTGTATTTTTGCAAGGCTATTTTCGAAATTGCGGCTGGTTTGGGGCTGGATATTTAAATAGCTCCGGCTGCTCCTTTAATCCTGCTGTTTGCTGCTCCTCCAATTTATAATAAAGTTTATAAACAGTGCTCCGGAACGTTGCCGAACCATTTGGAATATTTATTATAATTTCGTTTTTTATCACAAATAATACCTTAAAAAATCCCTGCCATTTTTATTTTTTTCAGTAAATAAAAACCTTATTTCCCAAAGCAAAAAAACTGGGTAATATTCCTGTAATATTCGGATTATTGCGCATATTTAAAGCATTATTTACCTTTCGTTTGGCAAAAAATTTACGCAGCTCTGTTATAATTTTGGTAATTACTGCTGCTTGTTAAACCTGCATTTCAAAAAATGCTAAATTATTATTAAATTGCAGCATAGCACCAAAAATAAACAAAATAAAAACCAATCCATTAAATCCTATAATATTATTCAGCATTTTAATTATTTTTTAAAGCGCCAAATCGGAGTGAATATTAGGGCACTCCTTTTTAATTATTTTTTAAGCCTATTAGAAAAATCCATAATACCTTTTAACTTTGCTTATCGATTAATATACTTTTATTAAAACCTGATAATATATAATCCCAAAAAGTTTTATTTTCGCCTGGAATTTGCTCGTAACAAAATTGGTTTTTGTATTATAAATATAATATTAAACAAACCAAAATAAATATTAAATTAATAATATTTAAAAGTTTCCCATATCTTTTTACTTAATCTTTTTTTAAAAAATATTACTGTGCTAAACGCAATATTTATATTAATTATATAAAGCATTTATTTGCTATCCAAATATATAATATTAATAATTATTTTATAATTAAAATTAATATTATTTTTAAATATAAATTTAAAATATTATAATATAAAATTTATGATTTGGCAATAATGGTATATTTGATTAATTATTTGCAAAATGTTCCGATCTGCCTAATAGCTTGCTTAATTTAGCATATACCAAAAGCAATTAATAAAAAAATAACCAAAATATTTGTATAAATGCCTCAGTTTTGCTTTTATTAAAAAAAGCACCTTTATAATTGTTTAATTAGTTAAATACAAAATGCCTGGGTGGTTAGCCTTATTAAAAAAAATTATAAATAGCTTAATTTTTTAATAATCGGAATACGCTTATCAAATTTGGTTATAAACTTATTATATATATTATTAAAATAAACGCCTAATTGATTTATATTTTTAAAATATAGCAAAAAAGGGGTTTATATTAGAACCATATAAAAAATAATCGATCCGATCAAAATTTTTAACATAATTTTGCCCAGGCTAAATAAAATATCTCCTAAACCAAAATAAACGTGGCGTTTAAATTTGCTAATAATTAATTAAATATTAGGCAAAAAATATTATAATATTTAAAATTGCGTAAAACCGGCGGTTAAAATTTTGGCCGCTCCTATATTTAAAAAAATACCGCACCATTTATTTCCGCTAAAAAGCATATATTATTATAATACCTGCTTTTGGTTATTTTTATTCTGGTCCTTATTTATTTATTATAAAAAATATGCCTAAATGCAATACCGGAAAGTTTTGTTAATAAAATGGCTGGTAATAGCAACGATAAAAAAATATATTAATAATATACTTTTTTTATTATTATTTAACTAATTGCTGGGCTTTAATATTAATTAGGCCTATTAATCGTTTACAAATTCCTTATTATTTTTATTGCTATTTTTTTTGTATTTGAAAAGGAACTGGGCAAAATATTTTTTTTAATTGCTATATTTTTAGCAAATATTTTTCCAACACTTTTTTGCACTGCATTACTTTTCCGGTATGTATCGCACTAAACGGTAACCGTGTTTGGTACAAATCCAGCATTTGTTTTGGAAATTATAAAAATACCTTTTCCAAAAGCCATTATTATTCTATTTGCCGGTATAACGCTTATTTTTAAAATTTTTTCTAAATTTGCATTTAACAAAATAATTATTATAAATAATAATATTCTCCTTTACCTGCATAATATTGCAAAATTAAAAAACCAAACCTTTAAATATTTTTTTTGAATATAAAAAGGCTATTTTAAATTCGGGCATTTCCTGAACTGCACGGAAAACATTTATAATTAATTAATAATCCTGCTAATAATCGGGGCCTAAAATTTATTGGCAAATTTGGAATTTATTCAAAAAGGTTTATAATATTTCCATTTTATTTTTATTTATATTTGTATTTTCGAAATTAATAATTTGGAATATAATCAAGCTTCAATTTGTATAATATTATTATTAATTAATTTTTGTATCAAAATATTTTTTAAATTTTAAATAAATTTTTTTAAAAATGCATTGCTTGCTTATAACCCGGATAAAATAAGCCTCGGTTTAATTTATAAAAATTAATAAAAAAAGCGTATAAAATTGTAAAAAAAAATGCTAAACGTTTTATAGGTATTTGTAAAAATTAAAACCTTATTGTCCATAATATTATATTATTTTCCAAAATATTTATATATTTTATTATATATATTTCCAAATATTTTTACCAAATTTATATTAAATAATACATTAATTATATCCAGCGAAAAAAATATACAGTACAGGTTAATTGTTTGGCTTTTTGCGCGTTTATAAGACAAAAATTCCTAATAATAATAACCGGATATATAATTTTTTATAACTAAAAACCGGTTTTTCCAATTTGGCAAATCAAAAAAATAAATCCTAATTAATTAATTAATTTCTGATTTGGATAATAATTATTATAAAATTACCAAAATCTAATTCCTGTAATATTTTTTAAAAAAATTAGAAAAATGGTTATCCAAAAATTGCCATTTTGGTTTAAAAATTAAAAAAAAATTAATATTTTGGCCGGTTTTTATTTTGGTAACGGATTATTTTATCGTAAAAATAATTATTATATTTTAATTTATATATTAATCCGCTTTAAAAATTTCCGGTTAACCATTTTTTGCTAATTTAATAACCGTATGCCTCCGTTTAAACCGATAATTTTGCGGGCAAAATTGCAATTTTAAAAATTTTATTTTTATCCTAACAATTTATTATTAAAGGTTTTGCTGCTTTTTTAATTGCCAGATTTTGGGTATTATTTGTATCGATTAATAATAAATCCAATTTTTTTAAACTTTTTAGGTTTAACCTGCCAAAAATAATAATTTTGCAATTTATTAAAAACCTAATAAATATTTTCGGGGCTTTTATATTTAGCTAATTTATATATATAAGGTTTAAATTATCAAAATTTTCGAAAAAAGCTAAAAAAAAAAATTGCTGTATTGCTGGCAATTTTTAAATATAAATTTAATAATCCAAATATTAATTTAATTATTAAAAATAGTTTAAAACAAATTTTTTAAGGTATAATTTTTTTATTAAAAAAAATTTTGTTATAAAAATTTATAAAAGTTTAAAAAAACCTAATCCTTTAAATAATTTTGTAATAT